>SJYW01002245.1:104879-135428 GCA_006410735.1 Raphicerus campestris | reverse complement strand
TTTTTGCCAGAACTCTGTGCCATCACCCACACATCTTCGGTGGCCTTATGTGGCACGATTCATAGCTTCATTGAGTTATGCAAGCCCCTTTGACATGACAAGGTAGGGTTCCATGAAGGGGACTGCAATGTATAATCTGGAATAAAAGGTCAGTTTTGAGAAATGTAAATCAAAAGCACAGTGAAATATCACTTCACATCTTTCAGAAGACCTATCAAAAACAGCCTACAAACAACAAATGTTAGGAAAGAGGCAGAGACAAGGAAACTCTAGTACACTGTTGGTAGGATTGAAAATTGGTGCAACCAATTATACAGTTATACAGTATAACAATTATACTGTTATTATACTGTTATGGTTAACAGTATGGAGGTCCTTCAAAAAACTAAATATAGAACAATCATCGGTCAGTTCAGCTGTTCAGTCATGTCCGACACTGTGCAACCCCATGAATCACAGCACACCAGGCCTCTCTGTCCATCACCAACTCCTGGAGTTCATTCAGACTCACGTATAGTCCAACAATTCCATACCTGGGTACCTAATTGAAGAAAAGGAAAACACTAATTTGAAAATATATGTTTATAGCATCATTATTTATAATAGTCAAGATATGGAAGCAACCTGTGTTCAACAACAGTTGAATAGATAAACAAGTTGTGATACAAGTATGCATAAACAATGGAATATTACTCAACCATAAAAAGAATGAAATTCTGCCATTTGAAACAACACAGATGAACCTAAAAGGTATTATGTTTGGTTTAATAAGTCAGAGAAAGACAAATACTGTGCTATCACATATATGTGGAATATATATATATATATAAAAGAATAAATAGAACATAAACAGACTCCCAGATATTCACAACAAATTGGTGGTTACCAATGAAACCAGCAGAAAGGGAGAGGACCATGATAGCTGTAGGGGGGTTAAGAGGTACAAACTACTGTGCACAAAATAAGTAACCTACAAGTATATATTATATAACTTGAAGAATATAGCCAATATTTTTTAATTTAAATGGAGAATAATCTATAAAAGTGTTGAATAATTATGTCATACATGTGAAACTAATATGATTTTTAAAATATACGATTATCAGAAATCAAACTTCAGTTTTCAAAACAGTTTCATTTTCTTATTTTTATATCAGCCAAATCCTGTGCATATGAAGTAGTTCATTCTTTTCTTTGACACTTGGACTCTGCAAATCAAGTAGTTTAAGAAAACAGAGGATTAAAATAAGGGCCTATTATTGATACTCTGCATGAGAGTAACAATAAACATAATTTTATTTCTCAAAGACATGACAATTTATATAAAAATGAATTTCAAAGGAATTGATTTGAAAGTAGTTATTTTAATTTATAAATGCTATACATGATATTAAAGAATTATGAGACAGAATTTTCTTTATGGAATTTTCATGATGATTCTGTAATTTAAACAATTTTTTCACCTAAAATTTGTATTTAATTTTTTAGGAAAAAATGAGAAACTGTTGGTCACAGTCTTCAGAAAAGATGTATATTTAATCATATTTCCTTTTATTAAAATGCAATGTCAAATTTAGTAAAGGAGTTACTTCTTGAAGTAGCATACCACCTCCAAAGTCAGAACAGGAAGAGCAGCCTAGCAGCATCCACAGAAACTGTCCCCACTTACAGATCTTATGCTGTTTAAGCTGATTGATTTCAAGTTTATTCCCCTACCACATTTGCACACATGCACATGACAAACATTCAGTCATGCTGTACCACAGACCAAGTGTAGCAAACTTGATGTTGGAACACAAACTCATGGGCTGATTCTGATTGGAACTAAAAGAGTTCTTGAAGTGACTTCGGTACAGTTTGATCTCCATTTTACAGATTATAAACCAAAACAAAGAGATATGGTTATTTTGTGTAATCAAATTTATTAAATATTTATTGAAGATTGACCCAAAAATAAAGAGTGAGAAAATACATTATATAATTAATGCAATTAAAGTTGAAAATCAACACCATCAAATCTTATGATTGAGAATGATCAGTTCAGTTCAGTCACTCAGTTGTGTTGGACNAATATTTATTGAAGATTGACCCAAAAATAAAGAGTGAGAAAATACATTATATAATTAATGCAATTAAAGTTGAAAATCAACACCATCAAATCTTATGATTGAGAATGATCAGTTCAGTTCAGTCACTCAGTTGTGTTGGACTCTTTGTGACACCATGAACCACAGCACGCCAGGACCCCTGTCCATCACCAACTCCCAGAGTTCACCCAAACCCATCTCCATTGTGTTGGTGAAGCCATCCTACCATCTCATTCCCTGTCATCCCCTTTTCCTCCTGACCTCAATTTTTCCCAGCATCAGGGTCTTTTCAAATGAGTCAGCTCTTCTCATCAGGTGGCCAAAGTATTGCAGTTTCAGCTTCATCATCAGTCCTTCCAATGAACACCCAGGACTAATCTCCTTTAGGATGGACTGGCTGGATCTCCTTGCAGTCCAATGGACTCTCAAGAGTCTTCTCCAACACCACAGTTCAANAAAGTGTACTGATGACTCTGAACACTCTATTTCTTGACTCACACTTTACCATCCAAATGTCTTCCTGACATCACTATGCAAATATTTCAAGATCAGAAATTTGACCTCTCCCACTGTTTTCATATTCTTGCAGCCACTTATGCCAGGACTTTTGCCATTCCTTCTTAACTTAATAATAATAATATTTTTTAAAAAAAATAAAAGCTCTCAGTCTCTGAGGCAAAGGCAAAGAACTAAAAGTAATTATTAGAAAATTTGTCTTCATCAATTCTCATGTCCAGTCCATAACAAATCCTAATCAGTCATTTTTTTCTCCTTCTACTCTTATATACTGTTATCATTTTTTCTTAAATCTCAAGCATCTATATCATTATTATGGCAATGTAAGAGGCTTTGGTATATCCAGTCTTGGTAGTCCAATCCATTATTGCATTTTGCCTCTTTGCTTAAAATGTCTCAATTTTTTTTTTTTAACATTAAGAATAAAACCAGTGTTTACCCTAGCTTGCAAGGAATTCATGTTCTCATTTTGCCCTGGCCCTATATTTTATTGCTTGCCTTTACCTACAATTCTTAAAATCATACCTGTTTTCTTTAAATTTCTCTAACACACAAGTCTTCTATTTTTTTTTTTCTTTTCACCGCTACAAACCAAAAGCTAGTTTAAATTTGGTGCATACTAATTGATGAATGAATTATTCTATTTCAAACATTATCAAATGTTTAATTCCCCTCTAAAAAATGTCCAATGAGTCAAATCCTAAAATTCTCTTATAACTAAATAGAAAATAATTGTATGTTATATAACATTAACTTGTAAATATTATCCTCTATGAACACTGAAAGAAAAACTAGCAAATTAAAAAAAAAAAAGGTAGATTTAAAAGAAAGCAAAAATGGTAGACTTAAAAGAAAGTAATGTAACACTGATCTACCAGCTAAAGCAGGTTAAATATGTGCATTTATTGCTAATCTATCTCAAGCTGCAATATAATCACTGCTAGTGAATGAAAAGATATAGTATCACAAGTGCAAAATGAATAAGTATGGATGAGAGATAACTAATTTTTGGAAGATGAACAAGGATGTAACATTATTAATATCTTTTGCAGGACAAAGAGTGGTAAAAATCTCTCTATACAGGCAGAAGATGTTTCCAAAATAAGGAAACTCAGAGAAATTAAGGATGTGAAGCTCCAATCACCTCAACTAGTGAGAAGGAAATATGGGATGAGAATCAATAGATTAATTAAAATACATAGCATAAGATACTACACGTCCATGTCCCTTCTATCATTCTTTTCTCAAAAACTAATAGTAGATAAGATATTTATCATCCAGAAAAACTATACCAGGTTGCCTCCAGTCTCTTAGCTATACCAAGAAAGGAAGGTTGTGGAGGGAGAGTTCTATACTGAAACAGAAATATTATATGAAAATCTGGAATGAATAAGACTCTCAGTTCTCCCTGTTCAGCAGCAGTGATTCCTTCTGCCAGACTGTGTGCTGAAGGTTTCTACTTCAGAGAAATGGAAGGTCTCTAAAGGTCCCTTCAGATAAATGGAAGAGAAAGTAGCCTACAGGTACTAATATTTAGAGATGGATTGATTAGTATAGTCTACAACTTAACAGGACCTGATCACACAAAACAACTTTCAATCAGTAATTTATTTCCACTCTGCACCCAGTGATGGACACACAACGATGACTATATATATATATATGTGTGTGTGTGTGTGTGTGTGTGTGTGTGTGTATGGCCCCAGAGTAAATAATTCCCACTTTTCCATATCATACATTTAAAATTTATCTAATATTCTGTAATATTCTTTGGAAAGCAGGCCATATTATCCATGGTAATCTGATTTACAAGTACAGTTGGTTCCCACTCATGATCCTAAGTAGCATTGAATATGGATAAAGAAAAGTCTTAGTTTAAATGTTAATTATGTCGCATAATAACTGGATAAACATGAGCAAAATTATTATTTAACTGATGCTTTAGCCTGAGTTTCACAAAGCAGAGGGTCTAAGACAAGGGTTTGTAGTCTGTTACTTCGTGATGGATATCAATCCTAGAGAGCAAGAGTGATGGATGAGCAGGGTGATGCAGGGAGAGCCATAAGGAAGACACAGTATATGGAATTGTATTGGAGGGAGCAAAGTCAATGGCATCATAAGACTATTCATTAAAGAGAAGCAAAGGGGAAAATTACCACTTTCATATCTCTTATGAGCCAAAAGTTGGCCCATATCTTTTTTTTTATTGTGAATGCATAGACTTCAATCAAGGTTTGACAAAGGAAACAGAGAAGCATGAGAAAGAGGAAAAAGATCTGAGACATGGTCATGAGGAAAAGGACTGTCAACTAGCACCTGTGTGGAAGTCCAAACCCAGTTGGAACAAAGCTGAGGCAAGATATTTAACAAAGATCTTAAGAACTCAAGAGGACCTGAAGTGTTACACTAGCTTTTAGAGCTTCTTCTCTGTAAGATAAGAAGCTATGGTTCTGGTTTATTATAAATACTGAGTAACATGCAAAGCGGCCTATTAGCAAAGCATGTTCTTAATATACATAATTAAGAATGTATTTACTAAAGTCTCATTAATAACAGTATCTCTAAAATTTTTGTAAGAGTCTAGATAAATTGACCATGGTTTGATTATCATTGAAGCTGGATAACTGATAAATGTATAATACATAATGATCTCTATGTTGACATATATGTTTGAAATTTTCCCTAAAATAGGTTTTGAAATATTTAGAAAATTTCAAAAATAAAAACATGTAACTGTTTTCCAAGTTGTCTAATTTACTGTTAGTCATTTCAGAATATCAATGTTTCTCTCATACTCTGTGATCAGATATATAAATAATCCAATAGTTTCTCAGGCCTCACTTTCTATAATTCAAGATTGTTTATTTCTCCTTTTCTGGAACTTCCCATTTTCTTCACTAAAGTTACTAAGATAAAATTCATATATTACATCTCACATATATTGAAATACTATTTTTTTTTATTTTTCCTTTGAACACAATAATATAGCTCAACTTGTCTGATCTGATCTATTTTTAAATAACAAGGTGATGTATTTTGAACCTTTAAAAATAAATAAAAAGTAAAATCAACATTAGAGTGTTTGATTTTAAATTGACATGAGTATCCTACATACACAAGCTACTCTACTTTCCTGAATCAATTTTAGAATTTACAATTGATTTTATATTTGGATAAAGTATGCTCCTTCTTGCATAAAATGAAATCTAAAGATGGACTGATTATATTTCTTCTTAAAAGTTATTTCTCCAGGTGGTATAGTATGTGAACTTACTTATTTCCATATGAGTTCCACATTTCCTTGTTTTTAAATAATTACTTGTAATCCACTCCATCATTTAAACAAAAAAATTTGAGGCCAAAAATATAGTTGTTCAGGAAGAAAATTATACCATTGTCATTAATCACTTTATGAATCTAATTTGCAAAGACTGTTTGACAGTAATCTTATATATAGCCACAGAAAAAATTGAATGTATGACTTAACAAGTAATTCAATAAATGCTTCAATGAAGGTACAGATAGATGAATTATTAATATGCTTTTAGCATAATCTCCTTTGGGACTAAAAACAAGTAATTCAGACGGAAACCTACTTGAGGCTCTGTTGGCCCACATAAAACAAAGTGAACTATAATTAGATAATTTTCATAAATTCATTTCATTCAGGCATTTAACACTACATTTAATAACTTCAGTCATTCACCATTAATTTTCTGAGTTTGTGATCCTTTGAAAAAACTTTTATGTTTGCTAATCAAATAGATTCCAAGATGGCTAAAAATTTCAAATGGACATTCAATACAGTCAAAACAATTTTAATAAATATCTCAAGAAAACACACTTGTCCACATTCCAAGATAATTATTTTGTAGTATTTCCACTTCATCCTCCTTTAGCTCATCTGATGATCTCACCTCACATTGCATTCAGAAACCAGATAAGGTCTATTGAGAAGCAATTCATTTTCTCACTAGAAAACACAACCCATATCTGAATCCAGATCTTCATAATCTGTCTTTTCTTCTATAATGGAAGATATGTCTCATTTCTAATAACTATTTATGGGTACTCTATCTCATCTCTTCTCACCTATTTCAGAATGCCTCTGTGAAATCAGCATTTAGATTGTTCCTTCAGATGTTTCCTACTATCACTGCATAAACATTTGATTTTGTTGATTTTGCCTATTTTATATATATATAAAATGTGTGTGTGCCCAGTCACTCAGTCCTGTCTGTCTCTTTGTGATCCCCTGGACTGCAGCCCACCAAGCTCCTCTCTCCATAAGATTTCCCAGGCAAGAATATTGGAGAAGGTTGTCATTTCCTACTCCAGGAGATCTTCCCTACTCAGTGATCAAGCATTTGTCTCCTCCATCTCTTGCATTAGAAGGTAATTCTTTACCACTCTACCACCTCAGAGGATCCCATATATTATAATTATACATAGTATGTATATATATATATATACATACACACACACATATATAATATCATTTTGAATCAAGTATTATGAAAATCAGGGCTTCCCTCGTAGCACAGTGGTAAAAAAATCCACCTGCAGGAGACCCCAGTTCAATTCTTTGTGAGTAAGACCCTGGGAGTTGGTGATGGATAGGGAAGCCCAGCATGCTGCAGTCCATGAGGTCCCAAAGAGTTGGACATGACTGTGTGAATTAACTGAATTGAAGATGCCCTTGAGAAAGGACAAGTTACCCATTTCAGTATTCTTGGGCTTCCCTGGTGGCTCAGATGGTAAAGAATTGCCTGCAATGCAGGAGATCTGGATTCAATCCCTGAGTTGAGAAAATCTCCCTGAGAAGGGAATGGCTACCTACTCCAGTGTTCTTGCCTGGAGAATTCCATGAAGAAAGGAGCCTGGTGGGCTGCAGTCCGTGGGATTGCTAAGACCCGAACATGACTGAGCAACTTTAACTTCACTTCACTTCATTATGCAAATGAACCAGAATGTGAATTTTTAAACTAGACAAGTCAAATACCTGCTAAAGTCAAATATTTAAAAGGAGCCACAGCCCAGGACATAATACTCAAAAGACTGAACATACTGTCCAAATTTACTTGTTATACCAAAAGCAAGAATATCTCAGCTCAAATGGAAAAACAACAATCAGCAGGCCAAAACAATGAGGTGATCCTTATTCTGAAATTATCAGATAAAATGCAATTACAAATACTTTTGAAAGAAACACAAAAAGTTTCCAAAACCTGAACTCAAAAATTATTAAATGGAAATTTAAGAATTAAAAAACAAAAGTACAAAAATATACAGATGATAGAAGAAATTAATAAAACAGAAGATAAAGCCATAGGGATTACTCAACCTAAGCAACAGAGAGAAAACTTAGCCAAAAAAAGAAAGAAAGAAAGAAAGAAAAATTAAAACTCAGAGATCTGCCAGGGAGTTTAAAAAGATCTAATATTTATGCTATTGGAGTCAGAGAGAATGGGAACAGACATGGTACTGAAAATATGTTTGAAGAAATAGTGACTAAATTTTCAATTTGGTGAAATGTATAAATCTAGAAATTTAAGAAGCTGAGTGAGTACCAGGCAAGATAAACAAAAAAAATTATGTTTAAACATAGTATAATCAAATTTCTGAAAACTGTAGACAACAACACAAAATATACTGAAAGCAGCCAGATAGAAATGACAATAGCATCACCAACAGGGCAAGATTTTTCAATTCAGCACTACTGACATATTGAGTCAGATAACTCTTACTGAGGGAAATAGTCCTGTGTATTTAAGGGTGTTTATCAGCTTTCTTGGCCGCACTCCTCAGTTTGACAGTGAAAAATGGCTGTAGACATTGTCAGATGTACCCTTGAGGACAAACTGCTCCTAGCTGAACTGCTTCTTTAGAGAACAATTCAAATGGCAACAGATTTCTCATCACAAGCCACAAAGGCCAGAAGAAAAAGACACCATATTCTAAAAATCCTGACAGGAAGGACTACAACTCAAAAGTCATGGCCATTTGACTTCTATGTCCAGCTAAAATATAATTCAATGATGAAGGTGAAATATACTTTCAGTTGAAGGAAAACTAATGGAAGGTGCTTCTAGCACTTGTGTGCCTGCATGCTGTCACTTCAGTCATGTCCAACTCTGTGTGACACCATAAACTGCAGCCTGACAAGCTCATTTTTCCATGGGATTGTTCAGGCAAGAATACTGGAGTTGGTTGCCATGCCCTCCTCCAGGGGATCTTCCCAACCCAGGAATCGAACCTAAGTCTCTCATGTCTTCTACACTGGCTGTCAGGTTATTTACCACTAGAGCCACCTGAGAACCCACTGCCTCTAGCATACCTGCTGTATAAGAATGATCAAAGAAATATATTTATGCAGAAAAAAATAAAACATATAATAAATAAAATGAAATGAAATAAAAGTATAGCCGAAGAAAGAGCAAAAAATGGTAAATGGGTAAATGAATGGGAAAAATAATAAAATCTTATTTTTCTCTTCAGATTTTTGGTTTGTGTAAAAGTTAAAAGCAAAACTAATGAGTAAAATCGTCTGATGCTGTTCTGAATATAGGTGAAGGTAGTGCCATTGGAGACATACACCATAAAAAGAGGATGAAAGGACTTACGCAATAAGCCACATATGTATATTTTAGTCTCTAGAGCAACCTGGCAGGGGGAACTATACTCAAGAACTATTTATCAAATAAGATAGAATGTAAAACATGTTTAAATAATCCACAGCAAAACAAGGACGAGGAGACAGATGAACAAAAAAACCAAACGGGCAAACAGAAAATAAGCAATAAAATGCTAGTTTTCATTCTAAATTATCAATAATTTTATTTAATGTGAGTATTCGAAACACACCAGTTGAAGAATAGAGATTGATAGAGTGAATTAAAAAATGTTATTCAAATAATGCTGTCTATAAAAATCTTACTTCAAATATTATTCTATAAGTGGTTAAATGGTAAAGGAATGGAAAATGTTACACTAAACTAATAAAAACCATTGAGAGTGGATATATATCAGATAAAGCAGACTTCTGAAGGAAGAAAATAAAAACAATATGACAAAGAGGAACAAGTAAAAACATTATCTAATTAAAAATTCAATTCTGCAAGTTTACATAAAATGTTTAAATGCTTAATAAATGCTTGAAAATACAATGAAATCTCAGATACTAGATGTCCTGTTTCCATATATGTCAATTAGGTTAATGTGTTAATTATGTTGGATTTTTTTCTCATTGATAAGTTAATGCTTTTTTGATTCCTTACTCTTTACTAGCAGAATTGTTTTAATTTTTTTTTTACAGCATTGAAAATTGGTCCTTTCCCATTATATTCTTTGGTTTTATGCACATTAAACCTTAACAAATTTGGATTTTTATATCTTTTTGTTTTTCTTGCTGTTNCTTATTTTTTCCTTTATCTGATATTTATCTGATATTATCTGATATTATTTTTTATATGTTTTATACGTCTATTCCCCAGGGAATATCTGAGCTCTGTTTGATCAGGTACTTTGTGTATCTTTCTCTTCTGAAATTATAGTGCTCTTTGTCAGACTCAATAGAGTGCATCTATATTTCTAATTCTCCTTTCCTTTCCCCATGTAAGTTTTGCATCCCCTGCCCACCACCACCACAACATGTCCACACCTAAGAGAAGCGTGGGCAGATGACTAGAATTGATTTGTCACTTTGAGAAGAAGTCTTTAAAGTTCTATGTGCANATCTATATTTCTAATTCTCCTTTCCTTTCCCCATGTAAGTTTTGCATCCCCTGCCCACCACCACCACAACATGTCCACACCTAAGAGAAGCGTGGGCAGATGACTAGAATTGATTTGTCACTTTGAGAAGAAGTCTTTAAAGTTCTATGTGCACTTTGCTGTGTCTTTTTCCCTTCTCCTTCCAGATTTTATAGATCCTGTCTATGTTACTTCCTGAATGAGAACCACTTGAAAAAATACTTGAGACTTACAATGCACATGTAGCTTAGACGACAAAGTAAATATGTGGTGTCTTAAGGCACTGTGGTTTTATGGTAGGTTATTACTGTAGCATAATCCAGCCTGCTCTGACTTTGTTAAATGATATTTAACAAATCTTTAGAGAATGGATATATTCAACTTTACTATAACAGCTACAAGATTATGCTCAATCAAGAATTCAAATGTAATGCATCAGATAACTGGTATTCATTATGGAATATAGAAGTAGTGATTTCTAAAATAATTATTCACATGCTGAACATCCGTTGTCTTAGCATGTCTCTTTATTACCACTGTGTTTACCATTCTGAATTGAGGCAATACTCAAGATCAGTGAAACCAGCACAGGTCTGTGAAACTATTTAGAAAGCAATTTAAAGCTTCTTATTTTCCTTTTAAAAACTCTTTTATTGCAGACTTTTGAAGTTCAAGATAAATATGGATTCCTCTTCCTTCTTTTTATTCTCTTTTTCCCCTTTCTTATTCTTCCAGCAAATGTGTAGTATCAGAAACTTAAAGAAGAACTGTTATGCCATTAAAAACACACTCTGTATATTAATCTATTACTCAAATTTATTTAAGCAAGTTTATATTTAAAATATCCCTCAATGGATATGCTAATTCTTTGAAACATATAAGTCATTCTTGAAGTATTTAAAACACGCATTCTTCAAATCACAAACATACATTTCTGTCCAACTATTCCCTTTCCCTTAAGCAAATAACATAATAAAATAGTAACTCAAAGCTATATCTTTCCAAATCTAAAAATATATTCTATCCACTATACAGTATATTTGACTGTAAGGAATTTCCCTGAGCTATTTTCTCCTCTGGAATGGTCTTCTCTTGTGTTTCCACATTCCAATGGCCATCCATTTTACAACAAACACTTCATATTTCCTACTTTATGGTAGATCCCATGATATAAATGTTCCCATTGATCTTTCCCATGAGATGCCGTAGCACTCAAAATTCGCAGACTATTCTGTGCATTTTGGCAGATTTATGTTCCTTCTGGTAATGATTTGTAATTGCTTCATATATGCTAATCTTGCCTCCAAAACTAGTTTGTTTTGTTTTGTTTTAATAATTAATGAGACAGGAGTTTGCCTTTTCCTTTCCGTGTAATTCCTATAGCAGCAAGAAAATAGCAGACACACAGTAGGCATTCAAATAAAAAATATTGATTTGAATTTACAAAGATTTAAATGAAGTTGTCTATCTTGTAAAAAGTGACAACTTAAAATCATCTCAAAACACGAAAAGAGATCAAGCTTTCTTGCTAAGTTTTATGTCCAATTTGTTCTAGTCCCAAACCCCTTGACAAAAACAAAATCTTTTAATCTGTTTGCAAAATATTCCCTCCTTCCTCCCATCTTTCTACTGCAATTCTGTGATATACTGCCCTTGCCTATTACCCCGTTATAGCTGTTTTGTTAAAGTTCATACCGCAAAGACCTGTAAAAGAAATTTATAGCTCTAGGGATTTCAGCAAATTCTAAATAACCATAACAGGAACATGAAGCATTAATTAAAGACGCTAGAGTCTAAGTTATAACAGTAATCCTGACATTTAAGGCCCTGGTACCATGTAAATTTAAAATGGTATGACAAACAGAGAGTAATTTGATGGTCAGGGGGTTATAATGAATACCTTAATCCCTTTGACAAGAAAAAGTGCCTGTCCTTGTTCTAACCCCAACCCAGGGGCTTCAGGTATTTCCTTCATAAAACATGGCAATGGCTAAATATTTTTGCAATAACTCATATATAAGTCAATTTTCTCTATAAGTATACTAGAGATTAAAAATCAACCCACGACATTCACACATTGATTTTCAAATAAAATACTTTAATATTTAACATGTATTCTGCTACAAATTATTAATTGCTGAATCTACTGCAGGGCTGCATTTAAAGTCAAGACACCAAGGAACTTGCCATAATACATAGGAGCAGTTTTTCCCCAGGGAATTTTCTGATTCTTATATAAAGGAATAATGATATTCCTGACTCACTGTCAAATCAAGCAATGGAAAATGCTTTACCTAATTTGAAATAATAAAAATGAAATAGTAGAAACTTAACTTGTTTTACATGTTTAATACCTAGTACCCTTCTTAGAGCATTGCAAGTGCATATTATACATATTTGTTAAATATATGTGGAGAAAGCAACACAAATTTATCCTCAAAGCTCAATGTGCAGCAAATATCTGTCTGTCCCATGTCCACCTGTACCTAGAAGAATAGACTGTTTTCTCTCTGTGAAATTCTATGCATTGCTAGATTTTATGTACATAGATTTATCCCTCAAGTATTTGCAAAATAAGTACTATAATTTATACTTGTATCTTCTGCAACACTTGACACTTTGAATATAGTAGGCTTTTAATAAATATTTTGGATTAATTGTATCATACATGCTAATTGCAAAGTGACACCATTGGTCATTAACAGATGCATAAATGGATTTCCAAAAATCATGGAAATTTGAATATAATCAGATTATGCCCAAAATTAGCATCAGAGAAGCCAATCACCCTTTCCTTTAGGTCCTCTGCACACTCTTTATCTACTTATTCCTCACTTACAATTCAGCTACTCGCTTGCCTTCTTTCCCTCTTCAGCTTTGTGCTGTTATTTAATATCTCACCAGTTGTGTAATTTCAGCTCCCAAATTGAATAAGACGTTCCTTCCAGAGGAACGCTCACCTTGACAAATAGCCAAATAGTAATTATTATTCCTTTCAGGAGTTGAGCTATGGAATCATGCCTGCTCTATCCCAAGCCTGAGTGGCTAGAAATTTATGCGATACTTCCTGGTGTCAGAGTTTCCATCTGAGATAGTATTTCAAGTCCTCTCACTTTTTTTTCAATATGATTAAGATAATTCCTTTATGAAGTTGGAGGCTCAAAGAGACATTCAGAAAGAAACTTGATGTTTCATATATTTGCAAACTTGCTCTCTGTATTTCCTTTCCTATCATTTTAGCCATACTGAGAGGGAGAATTAATTTTGCAATGGTCTCTAATTTTTTTTCTAAATGTGTGACCTCCATATTAATAGGAACCAGAGGACTCATTCATCATATCTGGTCACTGTGAAACTGACATTTACAGGGTGGAATGCTTCTTGCTCAGGACAAATGGGTATCATTTGTAAAACATGCCGCACCCAATCGTAGGCTCCCACGGCTCTCAAGCTACATTTTTAAGCAACAATATAAACCATTCCCCAAACTGAAAGGTCTTTTCAAATATTTACTGCCTACCTATGGAATTTTTATTCTGCTGGCTGCTGCCATCAATAATACTGGGAGCTCCAAGCTAAGTGTTGTGTGTGACCTCCAAGGAAATTCTTAGTGCTGCAGAATGGAGTGGAGGGGGTGGGTTCAGCATCCTGCATTTCTCCTTCTGTCACTTCCTAGGGCTTATTACAAAGAAAATAAGAATTGTGAAAGACATTTTATTTTTTGGGTTTATTAGAAAAGCCCTTAACACTTGCACTTGAAAGCCACCTCAGTGTTTTTAAGTGTTTTTCACATAAATAGAATTTTCTTGCCCACTTTCTCCATTAAGATTCTGAATCACTCAACCCCGCTGTGTTCTCAGACCAGCATTTTGTTTTAATTTTTCTAAAACCCAGTTGGATTTCAGGTCATGTGGGCATCTTGCTGATATTTGTTCAAACTCCTAACTCCATTGTGGGGACCAGATCGAATTCCTCCCCTAGGTCACTCAGTCGTGTCCAACTCTTTGCAACACCATGAACTACAGCATGCCAGGCTCTACTCCCAGAGCTTGCTCAAACTCATGTCCATCAAGTCGATGATGCTATCCAACCATCTCATCGTCTGTCGTCCCCTTCTCCTCTTGCTTCAATCTTTTCCAGCATCAGGGTCTTTTCCAATAAGTCAGTTCTTCACATCAGGTGGCCAAATTATTGGAGCTTCAGCTTCAGCATCAGTCCTTCCAATGAATACTCAGGACTGATTTCATTAGGATTGACTGGTTTGATCTCCTAAAGATCTTGTGATTATCTCCTATATCTTAACTATCCTAAAAGTCTCCTAAATATCTACTAAAGGAAACTAGTCTTGAATATCCCTTTCCTAGGATGCTTGCAAATTTTGAATTTTTGATTTCTTATGATATGCTTTGTCTTGTGTTTCTATATTCAAGTGCTATTTTCTCCCATGTCAACGGGGGGCCCAAAGCTCAACACTTCAAATGGTTTCCACATAAATTTACAGTTGCCACACTAGGAATTCTGTAAGCTTCAATAACTTTATTGAAAAGTTTCAGATCCCCTTCCACTACTTCCCTCCTGTCCTCCTTTCTGTTCTCATCTCTCCCTTTTATTCATCTATCTTTCTACCTTCTCAAAGAGGACATTTTTCTTGCCTATTATAGAAAAGTTTTAAACTTTTTTACAAAATCTAGACACAAGATCAACTTTCAAGTTTTGCAAGAACTTACATGCTCTAATTAGGATTTTGTTAAAGCAAAAGACTTGTTCCTCCTCAGAGGAATTTACGAGGTGGTGAGAAAGTAAAACTGCATTCATCTTACTCCATTCCTAGAGAATCCCTCTTCCTACAATTAGAGTATAATTGGTCTGTCTTGAACAAACAAATGGTGAGCCTGGGCAGATAGTTTATGGTGACCCATGTCTGTCACTGGTTATAAGCTTACCCTGAGGTCAGAATTAAACATGCTCATCCAGGTGCTGGCCTTAATTGGTAACAAAACAGATGGATCTTGTCCCTCACAGAAGATATACTATAAATGAATGGGTTATAATTTTAGGGAAATTTTGATATAATAGTATCTATCAGAAAGGCTAAATGTGAGATTTAAAAGAGCAAATACATGTAAAGTAAGTAGGAAACTGTCTGAAAATAACAAGCACTCANTAGACCAGAATGACTTACTCAATACCTTCACATGTGAAATTTTTTCCATTATTTTCCCATTTTCATTGCAAATCTTTCAGTAGACCAAGTGTATATACCTTGAAGCCAGAGTGAATGCTGCATGCCCTGGACCCAGATCATGATCCTTGGCACTAGGCTTCCTTCAAGGGGAAACATTTTATAGGCTATACATTTTATCACTTAACACCAAATTGTTACACACATTGTACATGTGCTTTTAGTGGCAGACTTAAAGCAAGCAGTGGTATATCATAAGTAGTTATACTCTGTGACAACTTCAATAATCTTTTTCTTCTGAATATCAGGGCAAAAGTGTGGTTAACACAATAGATTTCATATATATAGACTTCAGTGAACATGTGTAGAAGTTAATATCCACCAAAACATAATATTTTTCTCCCTAAAGTATCCTCATCACCATTCAACATACCAAATCAAGGCTAATTTGTATGCAAAATAAGTCTGCTCAATTGACCACGCAGGCTTCTCCAACCTAGTTGTGGTGAAATTCAGCCTCAGACTGAATTCCCAAAAGGCTTCTCAAAGCAAGAAAGCCATTCCAGAGGCCTGCCATCAGACTCTACCTCAGTGGACCTCTTCTAGAGGTCCCTAAAATAAAGATTACCACACATGCCAAGAGACTGTCTTTCCCACTAGCCTAATAAAGCTGCTCAGAAGCCAAGAGCAATTCCTGGAGGGACCAGAGAGAAAGAAAAATGTTTTACTTCTAGTTGTAATTTACCAAACTGCTGAAGTCATAATTAAACTTAACAGGGGAGGACTTCCCTATATCTTGCAGACACAGATAAAACTATTAATATTCCAGATAAAAAACATACAAATCCTAACTGTATTCACCATTTCACTTGGTAACCAATTCTTTCTACTTATTTTATGAAGCCATCAGGTTTTCTATTAGAATTCTTTAATTTCTTATCTAATATGATCTGAAATTGATCAGAGACCTGTACTTTTCAGAAGGAACTTTCTATGAATCTTCTTGAAAATGAAGCACTGTCACAAATGTATTATCATACAATAACCATCTACATATATGACAAAAGACTTTAAATGGCATGGTTAAACACCTGATCACAATGTAACTATTTGTCATACTTCATTTTTTAATTGGAGAACTTATGCTTTAGTCTACCTCTCTGAAGAAGGCAAATGTAGGTAAATTCAGACCTGCCCAGCAATTAATGTCCCAATTGTCCCTTATTATTTCTATTTAAAATGACTCAGTCAATGAATTCCCTTCATTTAACTTAGGTTAGTTTCAAGTTGCTAAAATCTCAAGAGACTTATTTTTAGATAGAAATTTCTAAAACATTTATTCCTATAGAGTTTTACCTAAAACTCTCAATTACATTTACATACAAGCTATTTTCCTTGATGACAAATTTGCAGCAGATATAATAAGATTGTATTTGACCTTCAGTAAACCTCGGTACAACAGAAGTGTTATATTTAACAGTGATGACTCTAAAGTCATGTCTATATTAATCAAATCAACAAACTTAAGATAGTTTCAACACCAGATTATTCAGTACTGAATATTTCCCAGATTACATAACCATGAAAATCATTTGAGCCAGTTTCTTTAATAAGAATCACAGAGCTTAATTTCTTTTAAGTCAGTTAAACATATCTCCTCCATGAACCAATCTCGGCAATGACCTTTTGAAACTGAGACACCTCATATTTATAAAGTACACACAGACAACATATATTCTATGTAGAACCAGAGAACTCACAGTTTTCCTGATAGAGATTTTAAAAGCCTCATTTTTCCTGAGAGTGAACTCAGAAGAAATGAATTCCCTGAGAGCCCAAGTAGATTATTTACATCTCCAAGGCACAAGAAGAGAAGTGCCAGTTCCTTCTAGAAAGCTAACTTTTAATGGTAAATGCAAAAAACAATTTTAGAATGTTAAGGTAATCATGGTGGCCATTTTCAGGGATTTTTTTTTTCAGTTTCTAAATAGTTAACTCACAGATGGAAAGATATACCAAAAAGTAATTGAATACAAAGCCAATTCAGTTTGAGCAAATAACAAGGATAGTAATACACATGATTCACTCACATTCACGTGCCTCAATTTCATAGGAACATGAATCAGTTTTCAAATTAACCTTTGCCTTGCCTTTCAGCTCAGCCTCTGTGGCCTTTAGAACAAAAGGCACTGGCCAGTCCACAGCTGTGGCCACTGCCTTATTGTCTAATTGCTTCCCCATTGTAATGGCAGCCGACATCTCCCCAGCAGCCTTAGGGCGTCTGTGAGTTCTCCATACTCACTGGACAGCCCCTATTCATCAAGGAAAGCCACCACAAAGCCCCTCATTCTAGTAGTTAGCGCCCCCCTGGGATTTGCTCTGCAACTTTCAGGATCACCCCACAACTTTCTGGCCCCACATTACACAACAGCTACCCTGAGGTTACACCTGTGACTTTCAACCCTACACGTCAGGGGACGACCCCGCCACTTGCCGTCCTGACCTCGTTCCCCCACATCTTGCGCTCCCGGGAGTGGCCTCAGTCGCCCAGCTCCTTGGCCGTCTGCCCGCCTGCACCCCGCAGGTCTGTAAACCCTGCGCGGCGCGCGCGGGCCCAGCTAAGACCAAAGAAAGAGCCTGGCGTCAGCGACGGAGACGCCAGTGCTTAATGGATGAGCGAGCTTACCTGTCTGCAGTACTGTCCTGGAGCGACATCTCACCGAGTAGGACCCACAGCGGACAAGATATGGTGACCACCTTAGCTCCTAGGGTCGGGGTGGGGAGGTTACTATTTACAGACAGAATGGACATCAGGTTGGCTCGTTCGTTACCAGGGAAACAGCAGAGGGGCACACCCCTCCCTGCTTCTTTGATAAACCCTCCAGGTGAAAATGTTCTGACGTAAATAGGTTAGAGCAATCACTGACTGAAGCAGGGCCAAGCGTGTTGGAAGGTCAGTCACGTGAACAGGGTTCAGGTGAAGCAAGCAGTAACATCAAGAAATGTCCAGAGAGCAAGAGAACAGCCATCTTGAGTGGCCTGATCCTACAGACATAGTCTAATCCTCACCACACAGTGTAGGAAATATGTCATCAATATACGTTTTTAGAAAAAGTAAGACACAGTTAAGTGCTACTTTTAAGGGAATTAGCAAGTACAGGCTAAATAAGGTTGTGACAAAGCATGTGTTAGAAAATTTACACTCAACTGCTTCTGCTCAGATTCTAGATTTTACCAGGTTTTCCCCATGTAATCAATTATTCATTTCTTTCGGTTTCAGCTGTTATTTTGAGACTAGTATATCAATATTACAATCAGCCTTGCACTTTACCATGCATGTCTATCATCTCCTCTATTGAAACTCTTAACTTTTCAAAGGAGTATGTCATATTTGCAATTAATAACTCAGGTTCTGTCACAAAAATTGACAAATTCAAATCTGACCTAAATGCAAGCCTCAGCCTTTTCATTTACCAGTTGATCCATGCTGAACAATTTACTCTAAAATTCAATTTTCTCATATATAAAATGGGATTAATAGTAATACCCACTTCATTGTATTGTAGAGATTAAAAGTGATCATGTGTGTAAAGCACTAATCATATTGTCAGGCGTATGATAGGAATCAATGCCTTTACCAGTTATTGTTATTATTATTATTGATGGGCTTCCCAGGTGGTGCAGAGGTAAAGAATCCACCTGCTAACACAGGAGATGCAGGTTCAATCCCTGGATTGGGAAGATCCCCTGGAGTATGAAATGGCAACCCACTCCAGTGCTCTTGCCTGGAGAATTCTCCATGGACAGAGGAGCCTGGTGGGCTACAGTTGCAAAGAGTCGGACATGACTGAGCATGCACATTATCACTGACAGCATTTACACCCGTTTAGTTTTCCAGTATTGAAATACTTTGCTCCCTTCTTCTAACAGTATGCCTCTTCTAATAGTGCTGCAAGGGAACAGAGTAATGATCTAAATATAAGGGGGCTGAAATGAGCCCTGACATCGCTGACCTTACCAATGTTCCTCCAGATGTTATATTTCGTTCCCATAAGTGGTGATTTACAATAAATGACACATTTATGAATAGCCCTCAAGAAAGAAATTCCTTTTGATGGTAGGCAAATGATGCTCCTATTCAAATACAAAATGACTCTGCCAAGATTAATGTTCTTTCCAGAAATGCCAGGGTAATTAATAACAATTAGCAATTTAATATAAAATGATGCCAACAGCGTGAAAGCTGTGCATAGCTTTGTGGCTTGCTGTCCTTTAGAAAAGGTAATTTCATTAAGAGTCAAGTTTATTTATAAAAACATCTATATTATAAGGAAAACAAATATGATAACTGAAGGTCAAAGAATATAACAGCGTTAATAAGAATGCTAGGGGCGAGCCTGTTGTAGTTGAGAGGTTCACATAAGCAATTTAGTGCCTGGTTGTCCCTTTAAGCTGTGAGCTCTAACAAATGTGCAAGGAAGCTGGACTCGGGGCTTAAGTTGAGGTCGAAGATTTGGGTACTGAGTCATCATGGCCTGGACTGGTCATAGGAGGAAAACCACTCCAAGAGGATTTCCTGGAACAGAGTCTGTGGAAATGGAGTAAATATAAGATCTACTTCAATATTCACAATTTTATATCAGTGATTTTCAAAGTGCAGCCCACTGAACGGCAGCAGCGTAATCTAGCAGATCGTTATAAATGTGAAATTTTCTCTCCACCCTCAGACCTACTTAACTATTTCTAGTAAATCTGGGAAATGGGTCAAACAATCTGCATTTTTACCAGTCCTCCTGATGATTCTGAGGCACTAAAACTAAAAAATCTCAATCATTATTATCAGCTGAAGAAAATCAGTGTGCAGACACCCTTAGTCACTGCCTGATCACACACAACCAAGGATGAAAATGGATTCCAGCCTCATGTCTGCCTGATTCCACAACTCACAATTTTTCCTTTCTGACAAACTGCCTCCAAAGACAAAGTCCAAAAATAGGCTACTTGGTTCAGGCTCAGTTCAGGCCAGGAGTGGAGTACAAAACAGAATTTGAGGTCCTGTTTCCTGCAAGGCCTTTCCCAGGTGGTGCAGTGGTAAAAAATCTGCCTGAAATGAAGTAAATGCAAGTTCAATCCCTGGGTTGGGAAGATCCCCTGGGGGAGAAAATGGCAATTCACGCCAATATTCTTGCCTGGGAAATCCCATAAACAGGGGAGCCTGACGGGTTACAGTCCATGGAGTCACAAAAAGCCGGACATGACTGAGCAAGCCTGCAACAATTCTCTGCAAAAGACTCTCAGGTGGTCGTAACAGAAAGGTACTCTGGCCCTAGTCCTGCGAAGCTTCCCAGAGCTAATGCTGAGACACTAGGAAGATGGTATATGGCACTCAGAGCCGAGATAAGTGACTAAGACAAGATAACAATGTGCTGACGGTTAAGGCTTGTCATACAGGGCCTATGATGAATCTAGGCCTTGATGAAAGGAGCAAAAATAGCCTTTCATTCTTAGATGCCTTTTTGAAGTACTGAAATGTCCCTATTCTTAGAAGACTATTCAAGTGTATCAGATGAAAAGGCCTTCATTCTGGAACATTTACATAATATACTTGTGACTGTTCTTTTACTTCCTCTGTCCTCTGAATGTGAAGTATAGTATGCCTTGCCTGATACACCTCATCATAACAAATCTAATAAAATCCAAATAAACCTAAATAAACAATCCCCTTAGCCTTTAAACCTGTGTACTCTTGCCTGCTTTCTTTTTCTCCCAACATATATGCCCATTTAATATAGCCCATATTTGCTTATTTATTAATTTGCTAGTCTCCATCATATACTGCTCTTATAATGTCATCTTCTCAGCCACTTATACACACAATGCTCTTGATTAGACTACCCCATAATTTACAACATATTCGGAGAAGGCAAAGGCACCCCCAAATTTCATTATAATATGTGGTTAGGCACAGGGAACTCTGCTCAAAGTTATGTGGCAGCCTGGATGGAAGGGGAGTTTGAGGAAGAATAGATACATGTATATGTATGGCTGAGTCCCTTTGCTATTCACCTGAAACTATCACATTGCTAATCAGCTATGCTTTTGAACTGTGGTGTTGGAGAAGACTCTTGAGAGTCCCTTGGACTGCAGGGAGACCAACCAGTCCATCCTAAAGGAGATCAGTCCTGGGTGTTCATTGGTAGGACTGATACTGAAGCTGAAACTCCAGTATTTGGCCACCTGATGTGAAGAGCTGACTCATATAAGAAGACCCTGATGCTGGGAAAGATTGAGGGCAGAAGGTGAAGGGGACGACAGAGGATGAGATGGTTGGATGGCATCACTGACTCAACAGACATGGGTTTGGGTAGACTCCAGCAGTTGGTGATAGATAGTGAGGCCTGGTGTGCTGCAGTTCATGGGGTCACAAAGAGTTGAACACAACTGAGCGACTGAACTAAACTGAACTGAATACTCCAATACAAAATAAATTAAAAAAAAAAAACNAAAGGTAATTTCATTAAGAGTCAAGTTTATTTATAAAAACATCTATATTATAAGGAAAACAAATATGATAACTGAAGGTCAAAGAATATAACAGCGTTAATAAGAATGCTAGGGGCGAGCCTGTTGTAGTTGAGAGGTTCACATAAGCAATTTAGTGCCTGGTTGTCCCTTTAAGCTGTGAGCTCTAACAAATGTGCAAGGAAGCTGGACTCGGGGCTTAAGTTGAGGTCGAAGATTTGGGTACTGAGTCATCATGGCCTGGACTGGTCATAGGAGGAAAACCACTCCAAGAGGATTTCCTGGAACAGAGTCTGTGGAAATGGAGTAAATATATGATCTACTTCAATATTCACAATTTTATATCAGTGATTTTCAAAGTGCAGCCCACTGAACGGCAACAGCGTAATCTAGCAGATCGTTATAAATGTGAAATTTTCTCTCCACCCTCAGACCTACTTAACTATTTCTAGTAAATCTGGGAAATGGGTCAAACAATCTGCATTTTTACCAGTCCTCCTGATGATTCTGAGGCACTAAAACTAAAAAATCTCAATCATTATTATCAGCTGAAGAAAATCAGTGTGCAGACACCCTTAGTCACTGCCTGATCACACACAACCAAGGATGAAAATGGATTCCAGCCTCATGTCTGCCTGATTCCACAACTCACAATTTTTCCTTTCTGACAAACTGCCTCCAAAGACAAAGTCCAAAAATAGGCTACTTGGTTCAGGCTCAGTTCAGGCCAGGAGTGGAGTACAAAACAGAATTTGAGGTCCTGTTTCCTGCAAGGCCTTTCCCAGGTGGTGCAGTGGTAAAAAATCTGCCTGAAATGAAGTAAATGCAAGTTCAATCCCTGGGTTGGGAAGATCCCCTGGGGGAGAAAATGGCAATTCACGCCAATATTCTTGCCTGGGAAATCCCATAAACAGGGGAGCCTGACGGGTTACAGTCCATGGAGTCACAAAAAGCCGGACATGACTGAGCAAGCCTGCAACAATTCTCTGCAAAAGACTCTCAGGTGGTCGTAACAGAAAGGTACTCTGGCCCTAGTCCTGCGAAGCTTCCCAGAGCTAATGCTGAGACACTAGGAAGATGGTATATGGCACTCAGAGCCGAGATAAGTGACTAAGACAAGATAACAATGTGCTGACGGTTAAGGCTTGTCATACAGGGCCTATGATGAATCTAGGCCTTGATGAAAGGAGCAAAAATAGCCTTTCATTCTTAGATGCCTTTTTGAAGTACTGAAATGTCCCTATTCTTAGAAGACTATTCAAGTGTATCAGATGAAAAGGCCTTCATTCTGGAACATTTACATAATATACTTGTGACTGTTCTTTTACTTCCTCTGTCCTCTGAATGTGAAGTATAGTATGCCTTGCCTGATACACCTCATCATAACAAATCTAATAAAATCCAAATAAACCTAAATAAACAATCCCCTTAGCCTTTAAACCTGTGTACTCTTGCCTGCTTTCTTTTTCTCCCAACATATATGCCCATTTAATATAGCCCATATTTGCTTATTTATTAATTTGCTAGTCTCCATCATATACTGCTCTTATAATGTCATCTTCTCAGCCACTTATACACACAATGCTCTTGATTAGACTACCCCATAATTTACAACATATTCGGAGAAGGCAAAGGCACCCCCAAATTTCATTATAATATGTGGTTAGGCACAGGGAACTCTGCTCAAAGTTATGTGGCAGCCTGGATGGAAGGGGAGTTTGAGGAAGAATAGATACATGTATATGTATGGCTGAGTCCCTTTGCTATTCACCTGAAACTATCACATTGCTAATCAGCTATGCTTTTGAACTGTGGTGTTGGAGAAGACTCTTGAGAGTCCCTTGGACTGCAGGGAGACCAACCAGTCCATCCTAAAGGAGATCAGTCCTGGGTGTTCATTGGTAGGACTGATACTGAAGCTGAAACTCCAGTATTTGGCCACCTGATGTGAAGAGCTGACTCATATAAGAAGACCCTGATGCTGGGAAAGATTGAGGGCAGAAGGTGAAGGGGACGACAGAGGATGAGATGGTTGGATGGCATCACTGACTCAATAGACATGGGTTTGGGTAGACTCCAGCAGTTGGTGATAGATAGTGAGGCCTGGTGTGCTGCAGTTCATGGGGTCACAAAGAGTTGAACACAACTGAGCGACTGAACTAAACTGAACTGAATACTCCAATACAAAATAAATTAAAAAAAAAAAACAAATTTATGTTTAGAGAATTTCCTGGTGGTCTAGTGGCTATGACTTCAAGCTCCCAATGTGGGGGATCCCTTGTCTGAAAACTAGATCCCAAATACTGCAACTAAAGATCCTTGCATGCAGCAATGAAGATCAAATATGAGTGCTATAACTGAGACCTGAATAAATAAATAAATATTAAAAAAGAAAAATAATATACGTTTAAACAAGTTTAAAAAAAGTTGAGAGCACTTAGAAGAGAGTCTGGCTAAATATTTACCCAAATATATATTATGCCCTTTCAAGGCAGTTCTGGTTTCTAGATAGCATTTTTCTTTAATGATAAGACTGATTCTTGGGAGAACAAATAACAGTTCAACTACTATAGATCTCATACCCTTATATAAATTAAGTATATAAAGATAAATAAGATAATACATCATAACTTTATACTCAAAGTCATAATCATCTCATATGAAAAAAAAGTAAATGATGAACAAGATGATGCCATATGTTCTGGGGTAAAGGGAGACACAGTGTGCCCTATGAGCCCAGGAGATCACCTTAATCAACAAAGAGGTCGGTTAGCCAGAAGAGTTTAAAGAAAAGCTATGGTGTAAGCTAGTTCTGAACTCACTAGCCTATACTAATAGGTCTTACAGAATACTAACTGACCAAATTTGAGTTCCAGAGCTAAATTCAACCAGATGGAAGTTTTTCAAAGTCACATTAAACTATTTCTTCTGAGGGTAGCTAGAGATAACCCTGAAGCCAGCTCCACCCTTTTTTTCATGTTCCATTGCTTGTTCTCTTCTGTATAATACTGTTGATAAAAGTCTGATGATAGAGCTGTTGAAAGTTGCTTACCAGTATCTCATGAAATTGTCAGTTTGAGATGGATCTGAATGTTGGTGATCACTGAAATCATCATGAAAATATGCATTTGGCCTTTTAGTGGAAATACTCAGAGTGTTATCGGTATGAAAATTTATAACAACATATGTGTTCTTCTGGTTATTAAAATATTTGTCAGTTATTTTGAAAAACAAACATGAAAAATTAAAATCAATGTCAGTAACTTGAGATCACACACTTATTATTTTCCAAATATAATAACAGAGTAGTTCCATTTTTGTTGTTTCATTTTTATGCTGCTTGTATTTCATTTACTTTCATGATAGATAAAAATAAAATGGCATTTATTTGATGCTAATGAAACTGAACTTTTTCATAACTTTTTGATCTTTCTTTTCTTTTCTTTTCTTCCTTTGTCCATTTTTTGTTGCTGTTTTTAATGGGGCATTTTGTTTTAACAGATATTGAATTTTGTTCTATATTTAGAATTGTGAGTGTGTTTACACTGTTCTTTATCTTTAAATTTTATTTACAGTATATTTTTGGCTAAGAAGCTTCACATTTTTTTCCAATTTTTCTTCATGATTTACATTAAAGCTAGCAAATGCTTCCCTCTACAGCATACCAGCACACATTTACTTTTATTGTCTTATTGTTTTATTAAATGATTTAATTATTAAGTTCACTTGGAATTTATGGTTTTGTAGAATGAGGTAGGCCTCAAGCATTTTTATTGAATAACGATTAACTGTCATAGCATCATTTAGTGAATAAACCACAGTTTTCAAGTGAATTCAGTTGTTTTTTGTACTTAGAATTCTTTGAATGTTTACATGGGAATCAGGGAGGAGACAGGTCAGTTGGAAGAGAGGATCTATATGTTGTCACACTCAAACAATCTGGATGAATTTTTAGACAGATTCACATAAAACTGTGTTTTCACTAATTTCCCAAACATCTGCTGGCAAGGCATGCTCATTAAACTGTTCAGTTGAGTGACTGCATTAAAAAAAAAAAAAATGTTTCCAAAGCTTAATGAAATTGAATAAAAAGGTAATTTAAAAACTGATTTTTTGAGCTTTTCTCTTTTCTTTAAGAATAAAAGGTAATATTTGAAAGGTTAAATTACATCTTTGATGTCCAAGTTGAGCCAAAGCTTTGATTTATAAATCAGACAGGAAAGCAGAAAGTATGTCACCTGTGTTTGCAGGTAATTATATCCATAAAAATTCAACTGGAAGTGATGCTGATGTATTACCATATCAAAAGATTTGGAGAGAAAAAATTGCTTAGATATCTTAACTAGAAAACAAAGATGCAGCCTACTAATTACTGGAAGTTCCCTATACATGCTGAAGGCTGAGGGGCCTCTGTGTGATCTGTGAGCCCTCTGAGTGAATCTACAAAATGCTCTTTTCCGAAAGAAGCACTATGTTGCACATTGAAGCCATGTCTGCATGAAATTCCTGAAAGTTTAGAAATTAGGAGGGATGAAATAACACTCCGCCAACAGTCACAAGATCTGGGAGTTGAGAGCTGTCACCTTGTAGAAGTCGTTTAGTCTCTTTGTTGTACCTCAGTTTCTACATATGAAAAATGAAATACTTTATAGGGCTGTTAGGATTAAATGAAGTCATACCTGTTAACCTTGCCATGAAAAGGACAGATCATTCTCCAAAGGCAAAACAAACAGCTTACCCTTAGTAAGAATCATCATTTATCCCACATATATTACATGCTAGGCACTGTGATAAGAAATTCACATAAATGGATGCATTTGATATTAAAATATTTGTCAGGTAGGTACAGACATTGCCCACATCTTACATATGGAGCAGAGAAAATGAGGCACAGAGAGTTTGAGTACCTTGACTAAGTTACTATAATCAGTGAATGGCCAAGTCTATGGCTCTAGACGTTGCACACGACAGCTAATCTATTATGTCAAAATTATAAGATGTGTAAATGGAATTCAAATTAAAAAAAAGATATATTTCCTTCAAAAGTATGAGAATGTTTCTGTGAGTAAATGCCAACAATATAAAGACTGTGCAACCTCCAGTCTGGACTGCTGCCCTTTCAGATTTGTGTCATTTATCAATCCTGCTTATAGGAAAACCCTCAATTTACAAAGGTAGAGCTTTCTTTCCTTCCAGTGATAGCTCAGTGATAGACACTGTATGAGAATGGAGAAAAGTCCAGTACTGACCAATATAGGCTTCCAGGTTAAATTAGACTTCAGGGACAATTCTGAATCCATTACTTACAGATGTAGGAACTGCTACATGTTATTAATCTTCTAGAATTCTCATTTGTTCACATATAAAATGGAGCTGGTGATCACTATTCTATATAACTCTGGATGTGATATGTACAATGCAAAGAAGTAGAGGGGAAAATAGAATGGGAAAGACTAGAGACCTGTTCAAGAAAATTGGAAATGTTAAGGGAAAATTTCATGCAAAGATGGACATAATAAAGGACAGAAACAGTAAGGACCTAAGAGAAGCAGAAGAAATTAAGAAGAGGTGACAAGACTACTCAGAAGAACTATGCAAAAAAGGTCTTAATGACTGGGATAACCATAATGGTATGGTCACTCACCTAGAGCCAGACATCCTGGAGTCTGAAGTCAAGAGGGTCTTATGAAACATTACTACAAAAAAGCTAGTGGAGGTGATGGAATTCCAACTGGGCTATCTAAAAGTGCAAAAGATAATGCTGTTAAAATGCTGCACTCAATATGTCAGTAAATTTTGAAAACACAGCAGTGGCCAAAGGACTGGAAAAGATCAGTTATCATTCCAACTGCAAAGAAGGGCAGTGCCAAAGAATGTTCAAAGTACCATACAATTTCACTCAGTTCTCATGCTAGCAAGGTTATGCTCAAAATCCTTCAAGCTAAGCTTCAGCAGTATGTGAACTGAGAACCTCCAGATGGGTAAGCTGGCTTTAGAAAAGGCAGAGGAAACAGAGATCAAATTGGATCATAGAGAAAGAAAGAGAATTACAGAAAAAATATCTACTTCTGCTTCATTGACTATGCTAAAGCCTTTGACTATGTGGATCACAACAAATTGTGGAAAATTCTTAAAGAGATAGGAATACCAGACCACCTTACTTGTCTCCTGAGAAATGTGTTTGTGGCTCAAGAAGCAACAGTTAGAACCTTGAAAACTTACTGGTTCAAATTGGGAAAGGAGTACAATGAAGCTATATATTGTCATCCTGCTTATTTAACTTATATACAGAGTACAATATGCAAAATGCTGAGCTGGATGGATCACAAGCTGGAATTAAGATTGCTGGGAGAAATATTAACAACCTCACATATACAGACGATACCACTCTAATGGCAGGAAGTGTAGAGGAAATAAAGAGCCTCTGGATGAGGGTAAAAGAGGAGAGTGAAAAAGCTGGCTTAAAACTCAACGTTCAAAAGCCTAAAATCAAGGCATCTGATCCCATTGCTTCATGGCAAATAGAAGGAGAAAAAGTGGAAGCAGTGACAGATTTTCTTTTCTTGGGCTCCAAAATCCTGCAGACAGTGACTGTGGCCATGAAATTGAGACACTGGCTTCTTGGAAGGAAAGCTATGATAAATCTAGACAGTGTATTGAAAAGCACATTACTTTGCTGACAAGGGTCCATATTGTCAAACCTATGGTTTTTTCCAGTAGTTATGTACAGATGTGAGAGTTGGACCATAAAGAAGGCTGAGTGCTGAAGAATGGATGTTTTCGGTTGTGGTGCTGGAGCAGATTCTTTAGAGTCCCCTGGATAGCAAGAAGATCAAATCAGTCAATTCTAAAGGACATCAACCTTGAATATTTGTTGGAAGAACTGACGCTGAAGCTGAAGTTCCAATACTTTGGCCACCTGATACATTGGAGAACACCCTGATTCTTGGAAAGANAGCAAGGAGATCAAATCAGTCAATTCTAAAGGACATCAACCTTGAATATTTGTTGGAAGAACTGACACTGAAGCTGAAGTTCCAATACTTTGGCCACCTGATACATTGGAGAACACCCTGATTCTTGGAAAGACTGAAGGTAGAAGGTAAAGAGGGTGACAAAGAGGATGGAACATTTAGATAGTATCACTGACTCAACAGACATGAATTTGAGCAAACCCTGGGAGACAGTGAAGGACAGAGAAGCCTGGCATGCTGCAGTCCCTGGGGTTGCAAAAGTTGGACATGACTTAGTGACTAAACAACAAGAAGTACAAGTGACATGAGCAACACTACAGGAAAATTCCCTAGCATATATTATGATAACTCACTGAAATTATAATGGAGTAATCACAATTCAAAATTGTATTTAGGCATAAAATACAATTTACAAAATTGTATTTTGTAAAATACAATGTATTTTACATACATACAATTGTATTTAGGCATAAAATACAATTTACAAAATTGTATTTTGTAAAATACAATGTATTTTACATACATACAATTGTATTTAGGCATAAAATACAATTTACAAAATTGTATTTTGTAAAATACAATGTATTTTACATACATACAATTTATGTAAAATACAATGTATTTTGCATACAAAATTGTAATTAGGCAGCCACTGAAGGTCTGGTGATGGACAGGGAAGCCTGGTGTGCTGTAGCCTATGGGGTCACAAAGAGTTGGGCAGGAATGAGTGACTGAACTGAACTGAAGGTCTGGTCCCAGACATGACTCTGTATATTGATAATTTGAACTTTCTTTTCTTTTCCAGACCCAGGGACACCATCAGCTGCTTTCAAAATAACACTTGTCAAATGCAATAACGGTCTCAAGATTTCCCCATGTAACTATGCAACCATTTCAAATCCAACAATTCCTCACTTAACACCCTGACTTTTTGCAATCTCTTATTATAATTCTTGACAGACAATCCATGTAACTACTGAAATATTACATTATTTGCCTTTATAAGTCTCCTCCATTTTGCAGTCAGGTATAACACAATATAGGTAGTCTTAAAATCAGTATCTCCTGGGGTGTAGTCCAAAAAAACTCCAAATAAACACTTTTTTATTTCATTTAAGTCTTCATTTCTGAAATTTTGATTAATAGTCATTTGCTTGAGAGTCCCTTGGACAACAAGGAGATCAAACCAGTCAATCCTAAAGGAAATCAACCCTGAATATTCATTGGAATAAATATTGAATGCTGAAGCTGAAGCTTTACTTTGGCTACCTGATATGAAAAACCAGCTCATTGGAAAAGACTTTGATGCTGGAAAAGACTGAAGGCAAGAGAAAAAGGAGCAACAGAGGATGAAATGGTTGGATGGCATCACTGACTGATTCAATGGACATGAGTTTAAGCAAATTCCAGGAGATAGTGAGGGCAGGGAAGCTTCGCATGCTACAGTTCATGGGGTCACAAGAGCTGGACACAACTTAGGGACTGAACAACAATACGATATCTAGAAAAGATGATA
>SJYW01002245.1:87233-104849 GCA_006410735.1 Raphicerus campestris | reverse complement strand
TTCCTAGGATGCTTGCAAATTTTGAATTTTTGATTTCTTATGATATGCTTTGTCTTGTGTTTCTATATTCAAGTGCTATTTTCTCCCATGTCAACGGGGGGCCCAAAGCTCAACACTTCAAATGGTTTCCACATAAATTTACAGTTGCCACACTAGGAATTCTGTAAGCTTCAATAACTTTATTGAAAAGTTTCAGATCCCCTTCCACTACTTCCCTCCTGTCCTCCTTTCTGTTCTCATCTCTCCCTTTTATTCATCTATCTTTCTACCTTCTCAAAGAGGACATTTTTCTTGCCTATTATAGAAAAGTTTTAAACTTTTTTACAAAATCTAGACACAAGATCAACTTTCAAGTTTTGCAAGAACTTACATGCTCTAATTAGGATTTTGTTAAAGCAAAAGACTTGTTCCTCCTCAGAGGAATTTGCGAGGTGGTGAGAAAGTAAAACTGCATTCATCTTACTCCATTCCTAGAGAATCCCTCTTCCTACAATTAGAGTATAATTGGTCTGTCTTGAACAAACAAATGGTGAGCCTGGGCAGATAGTTTATGGTGACCCATGTCTGTCACTGGTTATAAGCTTACCCTGAGGTCAGAATTAAACATGCTCATCCAGGTGCTGGCCTAATTGGTAACAAAACAGATGAATCTTGTCCCTCACAGAAGATATACTATAAATGAATGGGTTATAATTTTAGGGAAATTTTGATATAATAGTATCTATCAGAAAGGCTAAATGTGAGATTTAAAAGAGCAAATACATGTAAAGTAAGTAGGAAACTGTCTGAAAATAACAAGCACTCAAAAACTTCTTGCTACTCCGTTGTTATACAGCTATGCACCCTGCATCCTCATAAGAACAATGCAAATAGATGTCACAATTTCACAGATTAAGATTGTTAAGCATTAGGGGTGATTAATCAATTGCCTGAGAACATACAGACAAGTTGGGATTATATTAATAATGTGGCTATTTCTGAATTTAATGCTTCCTGTTCCTTGTCATTGTGTGTGTAAACTTTATAATTCATAGTATAAATTATACATGTATACAATCATATGCATATGTGTGCACATGCATTGCTTATATTTTTTTAATATTATGATGTTTGACATCTTAAGAACTTTTATGGTTGAGGAGAGATTGCCCCTCTTAGGGCTAGTCAATTTTTACGAATGGCAAAGGGCTCAGACAGGAGCATGCCTTTGACCTACAAATTAACCACCCCAGAACCAGACTTTTTCAGTTTGGCCCATACACCCAAGGAAGCAACATGACTCTGCTTTAATCATCCCAGCTGAGCTACCAGGGAAGCTTCCCCGATAACTCAGTTGGTAAATAATATGCCTGCAATGCACGAAATCCCAGTTCAATTCCTGGGTTGGAAAGATCCACTGGGAAAGGGATAGGATACCCACTCTACTATTCTTGGGCTTCCCTTGTAGCTCAGCTGGTCAAGAATCTACCTGCAATGTGAGAGACCTGAGTTCAGTCCCTGGGTTGGAAAGATCCCCTGGAGAAAGGAAAGGCTACCTACCCCAGTATTCTGGCCTGGTGAATTCCATGGACTGTACATCCATGGGGTTGCAAAGTGTTGGACATGACTGAGCAACTTTCACTTTTACTTTAATCATCCCAGGACTAGTTACCAAGCTACCAGGGAACACAATAGAGCTGAAAGCTTACATCTAGTATTCACATTAGCCAATCCTAAACTCTTTACCCTCCCTAGTTTTTCATTTCCCTTAGAAATTCCAGTAAATGGAGGGCTTACACTATTCTCTTCCTCTTGCTCTTTCTGCATCCCTAGACTTACAGTGGTGCTTCAAAATACACTCTGTCTGGAATGCCATGGCTCTTATATAAAAGACTTTGAGTATAAAACAATGTTTCTTGAGTATCTCCTATCTTTTCTCTTCAGTTCAGTTTAGTTCCGTCACTCATTCGTGTCCAACTCTTTGCGACCCCATGAATCACAGTATGCCAGGCCGCCCTGTCCATCACCAACTCCTGGAGTTCACTCAGACTCGCATCCATCGAGTCAGTGATGCCATCCAGCCATCTCATCCTCGGTCGTCCACTTCTCCTCCTGCCCCCAATCCCTCCCAACATCAGAGTCTTTTCCAATGAGTCAACTCTTCGCATGAGGTGNCTCAGACTCGCATCCATCGAGTCAGTGATGCCATCCAGCCATCTCATCCTCGGTCGTCCACTTCTCCTCCTGCCCCCAATCCCTCCCAGCATCACAGTCTTTTCCAATGATTCAACTCTTCGCATGAGGGGGCCAGAGTACTGGAGTTTCAGCTTTAGCATCATTCCTTCCAAAGAAATCCCAGGGCTGATCTCCTTCAGAATGGACTGGTTGGATCTCCTTGCAGTCCAAGGGACTCTCAAAAGTCTTCTCCATCTTCACAGTTCAAAAGCATCAATTCTTCGGTGCTCAGCCTTCTTCACAGTCCAACTCTCACATCCATACATGACTACTAGAAAAACCATAGCCTTGACTAGTTTGTGACACTATCCAATCAGCTCATCCTCTGTTGCCCCCTTCTCCTTCTGCCTTCAATCTTTTCCAGCATCAGGGTCTTTTTCAATAAGTCAATTCTTCATCAAGTGGCTAAAGTATTGGAGTTTCAGCTTCAGCATCAGTCATTCCAATGAATATTCAAGACTGATTTCATTTAGGATGGACTGGTTTGATTTCCTTGCTGTTCAAGGGACTCTCAAGAGTCTTCTCCAGCACCACAGTTCAAAAGCATCAATTCTCCTGTGCTCAGCTTTCTTCATAGTCCAACTCTCACATCCATACATGACAACTGGAAATAACATACCTTTGACTAGATGGACTTTTGTTGGCAAAGTAATGTCTCTGCTTATTAATATTCTGCATAGCTTTGTCATAGATTTTCTTCCAAGGTGCAAGTGTGACTGATGGCTGCAGTAACCATTTTCAGTGATTTTGGAGCCCAAGAAAATAAAGTCTGTCACTGTTTTCATTGTTTCCATATCTATTTGCCATGAATTGATGGGACTGCATGCCATTATCTTCATTTTTCAAATGTTGAGTTTTAAACCAGCTTTTTCACTCTCCTCTTTCATGTACATCAAGAGGCACTTCACTTTCTTCCTTAAGAATGGTGTCATCTGCATATCTGAGGTTACTGATATTTCTCCTAGCAATCTTGATTCCAGCTTGTGCTTTATCCAGTTTGGCATTTCACATGATGTACTCTGCATTTAAGTTAAATAAGCAAGGTGACAATATACAGTCTTGATGTACTCCTTTCACAATTTGGATTCATCCCATTGTTCCATGTCTGGTTCCAACTGTTGTTTGCTGACTTGTATAAAGATTTCTCAGGAGGCAGGTAAGGTGGTCTGGTATTCCCATCCCTTTAGGAACTTTCCCCAGTTTGTTGTGATCCACACAATCAAAGTATTTAGCATAGTCAATATATAAGTAGATATTTTTTTCTGGAATTCTCTTGCTTTATCTATGATAAATGTTGGAAAATTGATCTCTGGTTCATCTGCCTTTTCTTAATTCATCTTTAACATCTAGAAGTTCTCAATTCAAATATTATTGAGCTTAGCTTGGAGAACAGTGAGCATTGCTTTCTATCCTGTGACATGAGTTCAATCGTGCAGAGCTTTGACAATCCTTTTGCTTTGCCTTTCTTTGGGATTCAAATGCAAACTGACATTTCCAGTCCTGTGGCCACTGCTGAGTTTGCCAAATGTGCTGGTATATTGAGTGCAGCACTTTCACAGCATCATCCTTTAGGATTTGCCATAGCTCAGCTGGAATTTCATCATCTCCACTAGCTTCCTAAGGCTCATTTGACTTCACACTCCAGGATGTCTGGCTGTAGGTAAGTGATCACATCATCATGGTTATCTGGGTCATTCACATAAATTTTTGTATAGTTCTTCTGTGTATTCTTGCCACCTCTTTCTAATACCTTATACTTCTCTTAGGTCCATACAATTTCTGTCCTTTATTGTGTCCATCTTTGCATGAAATGTTCCCTTAGTATCTCTAATTTTCTTAAATAAATTTCTAGTGTTTCCCATTCTTCCCTCTATTTCTTTCCATTGGTCTCTTAGGAAGGCTTTATTATTTCTCCTTGTTCTTCTTTGGTACTCTGCATTCAGATCAATATATCTTTCCTTTTCTCCTTTATCTTTCTTTTCTCTTTTTTTCTCAGCTATTTGTAAGGCCTCCTCAGAGAACCATTTTGCCTTTTTGCATTTTTTTCTTCCTGGTGATGGTTTTGATCACCTCCTATAGCACAGTGTTACAAATGTTAGTTCATAGTTCTTCAGGCACTCTATCAGCTCTAATCCCTTGAATTTATTTGTCACTTCCACTGTATAATAGTAAGGAATTTGATTTAGGTCATACCTGAATGGTCCAGTGGTTTCCTTACTTTCTTCAATTTAGCTCTGAATTTTGCAATAAGGAGTTGCAAAATCTCAGCCAGTCAGCTCCTGGTCTTTTTTTTTGCTGACTGTATAGAGCTTCTCCATCTTTGGCTACAGATAATATAATTAATCTGATTTCAATATTGACCGTCTGGTGATATCTATTTGTAGAGTCATCTCTTATGTTGTGGGAGGAGGGTGTTTGCTATGATGAATATATTCTCTTGACAAAACTCTGTTAGCCTTTCCCCTGCTTCTTTCGTATTCTAAGGCAAATTTGCCTGTTACTCCAGGTATCTCTTGACTTCCTAATTTTTTATTCAAGTCTATAATGAAAATGACATATTTTTTTCTTTATTGTTAGTTCTAGAAGGTCTTGTAGATCTTCATTAAACTGCTAGACTTCTTTGATTTTAGTGATTGGGGCATAGACCTGGATTAGTCTGATACTAAATGGTTTGCCTTGGAAAAGAACAAAGATCACTTTGTTGTTTTTGAGACTGCACCCAAGAACTGCCTTTCAGACTCTTTTTTTGACTATAAACGTTATTCTATTTCTTTGAAGGTATTCTTGCCCACAGTAGGAGACATAATGGCCATATGAATTAAATTTGCCCATTCTAGTCCATTTTAGTTCACTGATTCTTAAAATGTAAATGTTCACTCTTGGCCGTCTTCTGTTTGACCACTTCCAATGTACCTTGATTCGTGGACCTGACATCCAGGTTCCTGTGCAATATTGTTTTTACAGCATCCATCTTTACTTCCATCACCAGTCACAGCCACAACTGAGGATTATTTTCACTTTGGCTCAGCCTCTCTGTTATTTCAGGAACTATTTCTCCACTTTTGTCCATTAGCATATTGGGCACCTTCTGAGCTGGGGAGTTCATTTTTCAGTGTCATATCTTTTTGCCTTTTCATACTGTTCATGGGTTTCTCAAGACAAGAATATGATCATTATCTTAAACTCTTATCTTTGCTTTGTTTAGTTCCTTGTCTAAGGTTTTGTCTTATTCCTTCATTTTGAACATATTCCTCTGTTTCCTCATTTTACTCAAGTTCTGTGTCTATTTTTATGTGCTAGATAGGTCACTTATATCCCCTGATCTTGGAGAAGTGCCTTATGAAGAAAACATCCTATGAAGTCCAGCAATACACACCCTTCTGATAACCAGAGGCATATGTTCTAGCTGCTCCTCGCTTATGTGGGCAGTTTGAGCCCCTTTGTGTAACAGGGCTGACTACTGGGGGGTTCACTAGTATGTGGGAAAGGTTCTCAACCTGGTTGACTGAGGCTGTGCCCCATTCAGAGCTACAGGTCTGTTGGAATGCAAAGCTGCATATCCATGCAGCTATCTGTATTGTCTGGTGTTTTCCAGAGTGGTNTAGGGGGTTCACTAGTATGCGGTAGAGGTTCTCAACCTGGTTGACTGAGGCTGTGCCCCATTCAGAGCTACAGGTCTGTTGGAATGCTAAGCTGCATATCCATGCAGCTATCTGTATTGTCTGGTGTTTTCCAGAGTGGTGCTGGCTTTCTGGAGGTTGGGGCTGAGTCCTTATCATTAATTAGCTAGAGGGAGCATTCCAAAATGCCATGTGCCAATGTCAGTGCTATCAGAGTAGGATGTTCAGTAGCTCAGTCGTGTCCCTGTCTCTTATACACATCTAGATGTGTATAAGAGACAGGCCTTAGTTATTTTCCTTTTGGAAGTTAGGGGGACATGTGCTTCACTCCTTATTCCCTAGTCTCCCTCTCAATTCTAGATCACGACCACACTTTGGGAAGAGCTAATCTAGTCCAAAGGCTTCACTTTCCTGATGGGACACTGGGGTCAGAGAGGAGGACTTTTTACATGAAGTCAACTGACTGTGTGGATGATCTGAACCTTGAATCCAGACCTAATGTTGGTACAGTGCACTTTCCACTGGGTACCANTCTTCTCCTGCCTTCTTTCTTTCCCAGCATGAGTATTTTCTAATGAAATGGCTCTTCACATCAAGTGGTCTAAGTATTGGAGCTTCAGCATCAGTACTTACAATGAATATTCAGGGTTGATTTCCTTTAGGATTGAGTGGTTTTATCTCTTTGCAGTCCAAGGGACTTCAACAGCATCATGATTTAAGATGATGAGATTCCTAGCCCTACAGTCCTGCATTGGGAATATGAGCCCACAGAACATTGGGCTTTAAAAATCAGAAGGGCTTATGTTTTGGAGAACAATTAAAATGAGCAGTAGAATGTGATCCCCAAGATAGCTACTGTCAGTTTTTCCATTCCTAGCAGGAGTCCCAGTTGCCTCTTGCCTCTCCAGTTTCTCTCCAAGATTAACAATTAGGTACGACTCAAGATTATTTCAAACAACTGCCTCTACACTAAGATGGAGTGTGTGAGAGATGTTGTGCATTCCCTTTTAAAGCAGAGTCTCAATTTCCTGTAGCCCTCTTGCTCTCCAAAACATAAGCCCTTCTGATTTTTAAAGCCAGATATTCTGTGGGCTCATCTTCCCAGTGCAGGATTCCTGGTTTGGTGAACTCATGTGACGATCAAAATCATCTTTTTGGAAGAAGTTTACAGTTTGATATTCCTCTTGTTTGTGAATCATCACCCAACTGTGGGTCTTGACTTTATTAAGTCTCTTTCGGCTCCTTCTGCCTTTTTTGTGCTTCTGTTATTATATCTTTAGTTGTACAAACATTTTCCTGCTGGTCTTCAAGTCACTCTCATATACAGTTGTTCCATAAGTAGTGGTAATTTTTGTGTCCATTGGAAGAGGTGAGTTTAGTATCTTCCTCTTCTGCCATCTTGACCACCTCTCCACCAGCTGTTGAATGGGTTATCAAAATGTGGCATAATCATTAAATGGAATACTGCTTATCAACTAAAATGAATGAACTTTGATACATGCCTGAATCTCTTGAGCACTATACTAAGTGAAAGAAGCCAAACAGAAAAGATAAAACACTCCTAGTTTTGTGAAATTCACAAAAGATAAAATTTCAATGACTGAAAACTAGCTACTTGTTACCACAGGCTCAATGGGAAGGCAAAGAGGGCTTGGCTATAAAAGCATATATTGAAAACATTCTAGAAAAATTATAAATCCTATTTTGGTGGTTAATATATGGCAGTATATTAATAGAATAAAGCTGGTTATAAAGAGTTAATTTGTATTTCAGAAAATGAGTAAATGTAAGTAAACAAGAAGATTGAATACACAGGAAGTGATTTTAGGTGTTCATCTTTTTTATTACTTTATAGAAAATGATTGCTACTATTTTGTGTGGGTTAAAGTAGATGAGAAAATAAGAGCTTATATCTGGTTCAGGCAAATTCCTCTTACATAATTCCTTGCTAAGCTACTTTGATAATGTAAACAAATAAGTTTATTATTCATTATATCCAGATAATGTCTTTATTATGTGTTGTTCTGGAAAAAAAATTATGTCTTTGTTTTCTATGATCAAATAGTTTTAACACTTTTCTTTAAAGTTTGAGTTTAAAAGAACAGAATAGAATGTAGCAATATAATTTCACCAAACCATATATAATACTCAACCTAATATATAGTAACTGTGGTCACTGAACTACATCAGATTGGTTTATCTGGAACTGCATATCCCAGAAACCTGTGCACTACATAGTATCATATTAAAATTGGCCAACACGAAATTACATAAGATTTTGAAGATAATGTGAAGCAGCAGTCATTACTCTCTGAAATTCATCAAAGTTGAACTTGATAGAAACAGCCTTCAGAGATGGTCTCATATTCTAGGATCCCTTTTCCTTATTTTGTATGCAGCTTGTCTTCCTCACTGTTGACTCTGTTAACCAACCACAGCCCCAGTCCCATCCCCAGATCCTTGGTGCAAGACCTATAAGTGCTATTATTACAGTGTTTCATAGATTTTTCACATTAACCTCACTTCCATAGTCCTTTTTAGTGGCTCTGCTTCTCTGAATGGTTTTGTGACTCCTTTGAGGTCCCATCTTTCTTCTCTTCAGTTTACAGTCTTTCCCACAACTGAGTAATGTCTAATTCTTATGACAAATTACTTACTCTAAAACTCACATGGGTTCTGATTCTTTTACTGACCCTGAACATTTGTTGACTTAAAATAACTAAGAATATAACTACTACTATCTAAAATCAATCCATATTAGGAAGCCCAGTATTGTTTGAAATCATCTGAATGAATATATTATAAAACTGCATGAGTAAACTCCATGACAATCCATAAATATGAACATCAAGCAGAGATGACTTTAACTCTCCCATATTAACTTAGCTTTCTTGAGCCCTTCTAGGTTTAACAAATTTCAGGTTGACAGGTGCCTGGTTGATCTAGAGAGGACTCTGCTATGAGCTTCTAAATCATCTCCCTATAATCCCTTATCATGCATTGGATTAGCCCAGAAGTGGTCTTGGTGGTAAGAAGGATAACAAGAGAAAGAAAGGAAAACATACAATTCCCTTTGAAGCTCAGGCTCAAAAACACATTTGTGTTGCCCCATTCTATTGGTCAAAGCATTTCATAAAGGCTGCCTAGATTTAAAGTGAAGGAGCTAACTCTACTGCTTAACGGAAATACAATAATTGTGGCCATTTTTGTTTTCAAACTACAGAAATAATTTTATGGCAAATTCTTTTATGAATGGAAATATGGAGAAAATACTTAAAAGTTTATTTATACAGTATATGAATGATTTCCCAAAATCAACCCTTCTTCACACTGGGAGAAAGAAAAAAAAAAAAAAAAAAGTCCACTATCCTTGCTCACTCCATCCTAATACCCCATACCCACACATTCTTTATACTGAGATAAAGATAGAGCTTCTCGTGTGGTTCAGCTGGTAAAGAATCTTCCTGCAATGCATGGGACCAGGGGTTTGATCCCTGGCTTTGGAAAATTCCTTGAAGAAGGGAAAGGTTACTCACTCCAGTATTCTGGCCTAGAGAATTTCATGGACTGTATAGTCCATGGGATCGCAAAGGATCGGACAGGACTGAGTGACTTTCACTAACCGAATAGATGTTAGGGAATCTGGAAGAAATTAGAAGAATACTGGAATCAAAAAAATACAAAACAGATATCTTTTCTACACACTTCTTCGCCTATTATTCAACTTCAAGATCTTGTTCACTCAATATGGTAAAAAAACAAAGTTTGAGTCCACTTGAAGTCCTTTAATAGTTTCCTCTCTATGTCTTCGGCTATGATTCTAAATTAAGGGTTTCCAAGCATTACTGATTATCAGATGGATCTAGCGAATTTGATAATACACAATACACAAGTTCTTGAGCCATATCTCATATACAGTAAATTAAAATCTCTGTGAACATGGTCAAGGCAGCTGTGCTTTTAGTACCATTGGGAAATGAAAAATCTCTGCCACAGAGAGCCCATTTTATCTCTCCAAAATCAACAATCATCACTGGGGGGTCTGGCAATATAACCCAAGAATCTAGACTCCCAGTTTAAAAAAAAAAAATGCTTATTTCCAATATGCTTCTCTGTTCACTCAGTACTCATAAGGAATCAGCTTTAATTTATTCACCTNATGCAGCTGTGCTTTTAGTACCATTGGGAAATGAAAAATCTCTGCCACAGATAGCCCATTTTATCTCTCCAAAATCAACAATTATCCCTGGGGGGTCTGGCAATATAACCCAAGAATCTAGACTCCCAGTTTAAAAAAAAAAAAAATGCTTATTTCCAATATGCTTCTCTGTTCACTCAGTACTCATAAGGAATCAGCTTTAATTTATTCACCTCAAGTTCTTTAATGCAATTCCAAATGACTTTTACACCCAATCTTTTATTATAGGATACATCATTAATTTGACATGATCCATGGGCATTCCAGAATATGTTATCTAGAAGTAATCTGCTTCCTGTGTACATTGATTATTCAACTTTCAGTCTTTACTATGGTTCTATATCTAAATTCATTTTCAAAAAATTCACTATGATCTGCAAAATTTAATAGACCTATGATATGGCATGACAAATTTATCACTTATATGACATTTCTTAAATAGAAAAGACAAAATATTATAATTCAGGTTACATTGGACTATTGTCAATATTGCCAGTATCTAACAGAGCATGGCTCTCCTTCTCACTTCCTTTCCTTGTCCTTCATGTAAAATTGCCCTTATATTCATTTTTGCTTTATCCAAGACTGGCAGCTGATTTTGAAGTGTCAGAGCATTATTATTATATTTTTTGATGTTACCATTTATTGGAAGGAGGATAAAATCAATGTGACATTTCCAGAATGATAATAGATGGCAATAGTGAGTGGTCTTTAAATGCAAAAGACTAATTTTTAAAAATGTCACCAGTGTACTATTTCAGACTTTGTCAAAGATAAAGCAGCAAAACTTATAGTCATAAAAACGAATAATATTTCGCCAAGTTACTTGCAGATAAAAATGCTGTACTTACATTGCTATAAGGTAAGGTAAGGTAAAGTCACTCAGTCATGTCTGACTCTTTGCGACCACATGGGCTGTAGCTTACCAGGCTCCTCTGTCCATGGGATTTTCCAAGCAATAGTACTAGAGTGGATTGCCATTTCCTTCTCCAGGGGATCTTCCCGACCCAAGGGTTAAACTCGGGTCTCCCACATTGTAAACAGATGCTTAACCATGTTTATCTAAATACTTCCTTACTACTAGTTGGAATAACCGCAGCTATAGTATTGTAGAGGTCTATTGATTTGGGTCGTTCAAAAACAAAATAATAGATGTCCTGTTTGAGTGAATATGTGTGTTTGTATGCACATACATACTCAGTCTCTGCTTGTGGATAGAAGGTCTTTAATCCTATAAGCATGAATATGTACTTTGGATCATTTTAATGTATCTGTATCAATGTGACCCTTTCTGTATTTCACTAGTCTCATCTTTCAAAGAAAAATATCACTAGAAGTTAACTCATAGGTTGAATGGGAAAGATAGAAAAAAAATCTTAGAACAGTGTCTGGCACACAATAAGTACTCAATAAATATTGGTATTATTACCATTGTACTATTAATTTCCATTGTTTAAAATGATTCAAAATAAATAAATAAATTTATAGTAAAAAAATAAAATGATTCAATGTTAGCACTGCTTTTTTTAATATACTAATAATAATTCTTATCATTCTGTTATCATTGTTGCTACTCATGCTATCTAATTGATCTATAAATTAATTTTATGCAGGGTCTAGTTTGCATCTTATTTTTCAGTGAATCTAANCTCAATAAATATTGGTATTATTACCATTGTACTATTAATTTCCATTGTTTAAAATGATTCAAAATAAATAAATAAATTTATAGTAAAAAAATAAAATGATTCAATGTTAGCACTGCTTTTTTTAATATACTAATAATAATTCTTATCATTCTGTTATCATTGTTGCTACTCATGCTATCTAATTGATCTATAAATTAATTTTATGCAGGGTCTGGTTTGCATCTTATTTTTCAGTGAATCTAAAATAAAACTCTGCATTCTGTGAACTCTAGAATGGATGGTCAAGAAGCGGTTGAGCAGGAAACCAGGAAGAAACTGCACAGTTCACATTAATAATCCATTTTTTAAAAACTAATTTGTGTTTAAAAAAACTAAGTATAAATTATAACCTGGAATTCTCTCTCTAAATAGTCACCACCTTTTGGTAGAGCCAGAGAATTAAGCAGAAATTTAGAACTAACTTATACCAGACAGGCCCTTTCTTTCTCTGCCAGACTGAACTTTAGGAAGGGAAAAAAAAAGAAAAAGAAAAAGCAGAGGAGGTGAAGAGCAAGGGAGAAAAAGGGGAGAATTCCTTGTTGTTTTTCATATTCACAGGTAATAACACCCCACTGACACCAAGATACCATTTTATCAAGATTATTCCATCTGCATGAATCTGAGGAGCTTCTCCAAGATGGAGATTTCCTTTGTCTTGATTATATATGATTTATAAAAGCATTTAGATTTATATAATTTTAAATTTTATTAGGAAGTTGTAAGAAGTAGATTGTAATTTCTGAGGGATATCTAGATCTCTGTTTATATTCATAAAACAATTGACCTATAAAATCTTATGTTTATGAAAGAAAGACCCAGGTTCAAATTTCAACCCTAACGTTTATAAATTTTGTCATCTTGAGCAAGTTATTTAATATCTCTGTATTTCCATATTCTTAACCTATCCCATGGGAGTAATAGTGTTTATTAGTCTTTGTGCCTTAACATAACTTGAGGATAATATTACTACACACACACACACACACACACACACTGCTTAAAATAACTCTCAGGAACCAAAAATTTATCAAGCTCTCTTTAACCTTTTTATATTCTTTTCCTCACTTCCTCAAACCTTACATTTTTGCATAATATGTTTAGTTTATAAATCTACCTTATAAGACACTCATGTTAAGTGGTATTTAAGATAACAGATTATGAAGCAGCAGGAAAATGGACCCTAGGTCCCTACAGAAGCTTTTGACATTGCCATCACTTGGAAGTCATCTTTGCTCTGCCTCATCACAATTATGAGGCTTCAGAATGAAGGATGTCTTCAGGAAAAGGTCAAATATATGTACATATGCCAGGGTCCAGCTCTGGTGGATCTAGGGTAATTCAAAGTGGAGACAGAATTGGCGCCCTAGGAAAAAACTTATTTAATTACAGATATATAGAGAGACTAGAAATGGATAGTGTAGTAGGAAATAGTGGAGAAAAAGATGCTGAATAACTTGATTTACTGTGGGATACCAATAAAAGTCCAAGACAAGGAATTTGCACCATCTACGTTGGGCCACTGGCACCCATTTGAATATCAGAGGGTGCCCACCTTGGGCTCCCTCTCTCACATATCTTAGAAGCCAGGTCAAGTAAGTAGACATGACAAGCACCCACGTTCCTGATGGGAATTCAGCCAGAAAATCAGGGAGCAAGAAAGAAATGACATGGGACAATCAGCCTTTCCAGAAACTTATCCGGTTTCTTTATTTTTTAGGTTTGCTTATATACCTTTTGTTACACATAGACACAGATGGCAATTTTAAAGTCACGCACGGGTCAGCAGTCCTGACCTTTATCAAAATCAGGTGCTTCACATAAATGTATTAAAAAAAAAAGTCTTAGGGGTTTTACGTCATCTTCTGACCATGAGGCCTGCTGACATTTTGTGACCCTTTCTTTCTGATAATGGTCAGTTAACCGGAAAACTTGTTTTCTCCAAGGGTGTTTTTCCGTAGACCAGTAGCCACCTTCTGCAGATACGAGATAAAGTTTCATTCCTGTAGGGTGAGGGTTTAGTGGGTTACAACTAAGAAAGGAATTTATTTAACCTAAGGTTAACATGATTGACCTTAAAGGTTAATACGTTTTTCTCCTATATGCTAGTTATATTCATTATAAGGGCGGGGAATATGGAGATTTAGCAGTAAACATCAGCCCAACAAATGAAAACCTTTCACCAATGTTCCCCTTAAGATCTATTTAGTCTTAAGATAGTGATAAAGTTACATTTTTACGTAGCTAGGACACAATGATTTGTAACAAAGTACAGTGATCTGTAACAAAAGAGAAAATTCATTAACTCAAAAAGTCTAGTATTGCTAACATCAAAAACTGCTATATTTCCTTTTCTATATCCCAAATACATTAATATATTCCCAGGTGCCTAAGGTTATGGACACCTGGAGGCAATCATTGACTCAACAATGAGAAAAGCCCTATGCTAATTAAGATTTTCAAAATACTCTAAACTCTCTGTGCTGTTTATGGTTGAGAGGTAGTAAACAATCATTTGCATAGTGGCAGGAGTGTGGATAATCCTGTCACACAAGCTAGTCTGCCAGCAGAGAGGTTTGACCTGAGAAACCCTTGTCACGCCCAGGAATTTTTATTGACTGGAGTTGCAAGTTTACTCCTTCTCCAAAAGAACCAGTGGGGAACAGCCCCCGATAAAGTCAGAGGTGTAGGTGAGAGCATGAAACAGTAAAGTAGGTAGACTTTGGTTTTGAGGGTAGATGCTAGGGAACAGAGGATTTCCTGAGGCTCGATCCCACCTTTGCGTATGCTGAAGCCTTCTTCCTCATGACCTTTGCCATGGGTGGAGTTCCTCACACTGGCTCCCGGCATACATATATAATTATATATACACATATGTATATATATTAATGGTCAGAGTTCTGCCCCAAACCCAAATGAAAACTCCTCATCTAGACTATCTAAAGTAATCCTTTGATCAAACAAGCAGCAATAACAGACAAGAAAAAAAGCAGAAACAAAAGATTCCTTTCTTTTTTCTGATCAGCCATTTGTAAGAATCTCTGCCCACTGATTCTTCCTAGTCTAATTACCAGGCAAAATCTGTCAGTCCAAAAATAATCACGCTAAAAGTATATTAAAAAACAAAAACAAAAACAAAAACAAAAACACTACAATTTGAGAAGCTTTGGGGTAGGAAAGACCTGGACACTACCCACTTGAGTCCCATTTAAAGAAGAACTAAATAACCCTACTGGAATGCCAGTCACTATTCTAGTTAAGGTTTCACCTCTAAACTTGTGACAAAATAAAACATATAACCCTTGATTCTGACTCCCTGTGAGGGGAGAATTAAGTTGAGGATAGGACTGAGTAGGTAAAATGTAAAGAAAGTAGAGAAATTATCTGAGCTATTTCTGGAGGCCAAAGAGAAGAGAAGCATTTCAATCACATTCCAGAGAAGATATACCCAAATTAGGACTTACTGTTATAATCTAAACCATTCTCTGCTCCAGGCTCCAATAAGAATTGAACACAGAGAACACAGTCAGCAAAATGAATGCTCTGTCATCTTGATAGTCAGAGTGTGATCTTTGAACTAGTAACACTGCCATTTTCTAGGAATTTATTGGAAATTCAAACTGCAATCTACGGTCTGCAACCTCAGGATATCCCCTGGTAAAATTCATAACTAGTCCCAAACTCAGAGGGTGAGAAGAGACCAAGGAAAGAGGCAGATCATCCAGGTTGGTAGGTGGGAAGTTAAATAATGACTTGTCTTGGTGGTACCAGATGCACAGATCCCATAGCTGCTAGCAGAATCTAAAGAATTTATATAGAGTCTTAAATAGGGTTCAGACACACATTCATTTTCAGATGGTCTTAATAATACATTGTTCTCTCAGTCCCTTTCCTTGAAAACAGCTCTCACTTTGGGAACTATGTCTAAAGCATATATTCCAAGGACAAGGGAGGTGGCAAGGAGCACCTTGACTTCATGTCAACTAGGGGTTACATCCTCTGGATGGACTCTTCCAGCACAGGCCTGCCTCAGAACAGAAATGCAGGGCACACAGGCATGATCCTGGTTTTAGTAAGACTTCAGGTCATTGATTTACTCATCAAATTTTGAAAAACACTGCTCTGTTCTTATGAGGTTTATATTATAAAGTTTAAATCAGTCGCTAGTGAGGCCAGCTGGATGAATCCAACCAGAATTCCTTGCAAAAGATAAAAATAAGCCTAAAGCCTAGACCAGTGGTTCTCCAAATATGGGTGTCTTGGACTAGTAAGCAGCAGCAGCACTTGGAAAATACAGATTCCTAGTCCCAACCTAGATTTGCTGCATCAGAAATTCCAGGAGTAAAGTATAGCCATAAGGGATTTAGCAAACCATGCAGGTGAATTAAATGCCCACTAAAGTTCAAAAACTACCCACTTAGAACCACTCACAAGACAGTGCCTAGGCCTACACCAAAATTTTCTGCCATTTTTTATTTACCACACTAATAGTGAAAACAAACAAACAAACAATTAGGCCACAAAAGTCACTCAACACATACAGAAAGCCAACCAAACAGCCCATGTGAAGTTTGCTAAGAATTCTCAAGCAGCAGTGTTCTCTTTACTTCCTTATTTTTGGAAAAAAACAATTCCCCCAAAGATTCCTATACGTGCAGGCCCAAAGCTCAGCCACCTAAATTCTAGGCCTCTATTAATGACCTTGTAGTTAATCTGTCCTCCTTAGCTGTTTGCATGATAGTGGTCGAGTGAATGATGGGAAGGGGAATAAGCGAGTATTACTGAGAGGCCTTGGAGAAGGAAATGGCAACCTACTCCAGTATTCTTGCATGGAGAATCCCATGAACAGAGAAGCCTGGCAGGCTACAGTCCATGGGGTCCCAAGAGTTAGACATGACTTAGCAACTAAACCACCACCACCAACACTGAGACCTCGTCTATGCTATTTCTCAGGTTCTGTTTAGAAACTGCTTCATCCTGCCCTATAAACTCCTGTGGTTTTATTGCTCACCTTCGCTTCCAGGTGTGGCCACTTATTCATGATGCAGAAAGAAGTTACTTCCCTTTGCCATCTGTACTAGGTTAGAATGGTAGCTTCCCTAAAGATATATTTATATTCTAATCCCTAGAAACTGAGACTGTTTGGAGAAAGAGAAACATTTTTTGCAAATGTAATTAAATTCAATGATGGGGGGCATAAATGAGGAGTTTGGGGTTAACTATGCAAATTGTTACATGAAAAGAGATTAAAAAATGAGTCCCTACTTGTATAGCACAGGCAAATATATTCAGTATCTTATAACAAAATATGGTAGAAAGAAATACGAAAAAAAAATATATATATATATATAATGTATGCATATGTGTGTGTGTGTGTGTGTCTGTCACTTTGCAGTGTACCAGAAAGTAACACAATGTAATGTCGACTATACTTCAATAAATAAATAAATAAATCCAATGATAAATCTCCTTATAGAAGAAAAACAGAAGGAAAATTGAGGGAAAAGGTGAAAAGAAGGCAAGGTGACTGTGTCAACAATGACAAGGATGACTTAACTTCAAGCCAAGGGATTCATAGAATCACTGAATCCTTGAAGAGGTAGAGAACAGAATCTCCTTAGGGGTGTGCTAAGTGGCTCAGTCATGTCTGACTTTTTGCATCCCCATGGACTGTAGCCTGCAAGTTTCCTCTGCTCATGGGACTCTCCAGACAAGATTCCTGGAGAGGGTTGCCACTCCTCATCCAGAGGATCTTCCCAACCTTGGAACCAGACTCACATCTCTGTCTCCTGCATTGTCTGGCTGGTTCTTTACCACTAGTACCACCTGGGGAGCCCAATCTATTGGAGTTTTCATCTATTTCTTTCTCCCTCTATGAATTCAATGCAAGTCAGTTGTG
>SJYW01002245.1:72168-86702 GCA_006410735.1 Raphicerus campestris | reverse complement strand
GAGAAAAAGATGCTGAATAACTTGATTTACTGTGGGATACCAATAAAAGTCCAAGACAAGGAATTTGCATCATCTACGTTGGGCCACTGGCACCCATTTGAATATCAGAGGGTGCCCACCTTGGGCTCCCTCTCTCACATATCTTAGAAGCCAGGTCAAGTAAGTAGACATGACAAGCACCCACGTTCCTGATGGGAATTCAGCCAGAAAATCAGGGAGCAAGAAAGAAATGACATGGGACAATCAGCCTTTCCAGAAACTTATCCGGTTTCTTTATTTTTTAGGTTTGCTTATATACCTTTTGTTACACATAGACACAGATGGCAATTTTAAAGTCACGCACGGGTCAGCAGTCCTGACCTTTATCAAAATCAGGTGCTTCACATAAATGTATTAAAAAAAAAGTCTTAGGGGTTTTACGTCATCTTCTGGCCATGAGGCCTGCTGACATTTTATGACCCTGTCTTTCTGATAATGGTCGGTTAACCGGAAAACTTGTTTTTTCCAAGGGTGTTTTTCCGTAGACCAGTAGCCACCTTCTGAAGATACGAGATAAAGTTTCATTCCTGTAAGGTGAGGGTTTAGTGGGTTACAACTAAGAAAGGAATTTATTTAACCTAAGGTTAACATGATTGACCTTAAAGGTTAATACGTTTTTCTCCTATATGCTAGTTATATTCATTATAAGGGCAGGGAATATGGAGATTTAGCAGTAAACATCAGCCCAACAAATGAAAACCTTTCACCAATGTTCCCCTTAAGATCTATTTAGTCTTAAGATAGTGATAAAGTTACATTTTTACATAGCTAGGACACAATGATTTATAACAAAGTACAGTGATCTATAACAAAAGAGAAAATTCATTAACTCAAAAAGTCTAGTATTGCTAACATCAAAAACTGCTATATTTCCTTTTCTATATCCCAAATACATTAATATATTCCCAGGTGCCTAAGGTTATGGAGGCCTGGAGGCAATCATTGACTCAACAATGAGAAAAGCCCTATGCTAATTAAGATTTTCAAAATACTCTAAACTCTCTGTGCTGTTTATGGTTGAGAGGTAGTAAACAATCATTTGCATAGTGGCAGGAGTGTGGATAATCCTGTCACACAAGCTAGTCTGCCAGCAGAGAGGTTTGACCTGAGAAACCCTTGTCACGCCCAGGAATTTTTATTGACTGGAGTTGCAAGTTTACTCCTTCTCCAAAAGAACCAGTGGGGAACAGCCCCCGATAAAGTCAGAGGTGTAGGTGAGAGCATGAAACAGTAAAGTAGGTAGACTTTGGTTTTGAGGGTAGATGCTAGGGAACAGAGGATTTCCTGAGGCTCGATCCCACCTTTGCGTATGCTGAAGCCTTCTTCCTCATGACCTTTGCCATGGGTGGAGTTCCTCACACTGGCTCCCGGCATACATATATAATTATATATACACATATGTATATATATTAATGGTCAGAGTTCTGCCCCAAACCCAAATGAAAACTCCTCATCTAGACTATCTAAAGTAATCCTTTGATCAAACAAGCAGCAATAACAGACAAGAAAAAAAGCAGAAACAAAAGATTCCTTTCTTTTTTCTGATCAGCCATTTGTAAGAATCTCTGCCCACTGATTCTTCCTAGTCTAATTACCAGGCAAAATCTGTCAGTCCAAAAATAATCACGCTAAAAGTATATTAAAAAACAAAAACAAAAACAAAAACAAAAACACTACAATTTGAGAAGCTTTGGGGTAGGAAAGACCTGGACACTACCCACTTGAGTCCCATTTAAAGAAGAACTAAATAACCCTACTGGAATGCCAGTCACTATTCTAGTTAAGGTTTCACCTCTAAACTTGTGACAAAATAAAACATATAACCCTTGATTCTGACTCCCTGTGAGGGGAGAATTAAGTTGAGGATAGGACTGAGTAGGTAAAATGTAAAGAAAGTAGAGAAATTATCTGAGCTATTTCTGGAGGCCAAAGAGAAGAGAAGCATTTCAATCACATTCCAGAGAAGATATACCCAAATTAGGACTTACTGTTATAATCTAAACCATTCTCTGCTCCAGGCTCCAATAAGAATTGAACACAGAGAACACAGTCAGCAAAATGAATGCTCTGTCATCTTGATAGTCAGAGTGTGATCTTTGAACTAGTAACACTGCCATTTTCTAGGAATTTATTGGAAATTCAAACTGCAATCTACGGTCTGCAACCTCAGGATATCCCCTGGTAAAATTCATAACTAGTCCCAAACTCAGAGGGTGAGAAGAGACCAAGGAAAGAGGCAGATCATCCAGGTTGGTAGGTGGGAAGTTAAATAATGACTTGTCTTGGTGGTACCAGATGCACAGATCCCATAGCTGCTAGCAGAATCTAAAGAATTTATATAGAGACTTAAATAGGGTTCAGACACACATTCATTTTCAGATGGTCTTAATAATACATTGTTCTCTCAGTCCCTTTCCTTGAAAACAGCTCTCACTTTGGGAACTATGTCTAAAGCATATATTCCAAGGACAAGGGAGGTGGCAAGGAGCACCTTGACTTCATGTCAACTAGGGGTTACATCCTCTGGATGGACTCTTCCAGCACAGGCCTGCCTCAGAACAGAAATGCAGGGCACACAGGCATGATCCTGGTTTTAGTAAGACTTCAGGTCATTGATTTACTCATCAAATTTTGAAAAACACTGCTCTGTTCTTATGAGGTTTATATTATAAAGTTTAAATCAGTCNTCAAATGAAGATTTTTTATTTCACTGAGTTTTTCAGGTGTCACATTATATAATATTAAACACTTTCCATCAACTACTAACTCCATATATTATTTTATGATGTAACTGGGTCTTCCCAGGTAGCCCTAGTAGTTAAAAAAAAAAAAAAAATCTGTAGGAGACATGAGAAGTGGGTTCAATGCATTAAATGTACCTTCAAAATATTATTCAAAAGTGTGCTAGCCAGATATTTTCTTGTTCTTATTTTTAATGGTAAAGATTAATGTTTCTTCATTAAACATAATAGTTTGGGTATATATTATATTATTCTTGGAGTTTTTATTGGAATTATATAGAATTTTATCAAATGTTTTTTGGAAAATCTTGAAAGAATATGTTTTTATTTCCCCTCAGGAATATTAAAATGATAAAATATGTTAATAGAGTTCTCCTTTGCTAATTGGGATTAAAGTCTCCTTGGTCATGGCATATTATCTACAGTGATTAATTTATTTGACAATATTTTGTTTAGTATCCTTGCCTGTATCCTGCAGCCTTTTTTAATTTCTGTGTTACCAGAACTTGCTCTTACTTCATCTTCTTCATTTACTATCTAAATGTTGCTTTAAAAGGGAATATTTCCTACTTCTTCTAAACTCTGTAAAAGTTTGAATCACATGAAAATTAAACATTACTTTTAAGCATCTTTAATTCAAAAGTATAGACTTGTGAAATAATCTGGATCTTCCATATCTATGGGGAGCATACCTTGACTACTTCCCATCCATGTTCTGCATGGTTATCTAACTCTTAAGNACATGAAAATTAAACATTACTTTTAAGCATCTTTAATTCAAAAGTATAGACTTGTGAAATAATCTGGATCTTCCATATCTATGGGGAGCATACCTTGACTACTTCCCATCCATGTTCTGCATGGTTATCTAACTCTTAAGATATTACACTTCTTTTTGAACTTTATAAAGCCTGAGTTACATGAATCTTAAGACACATCATTATTGTATGCATCGTCTAAACAAATACCCCTAATAAATAATTATGTAATACATCTATTTTTAAAATTGATTTGAATTATATTGTCCATTTAGTAGAAAAGACTTTTAACACTTATTTAGCTGTAGAGATTTATCATTTATTTTTCTGAATATACAAATTATAACCCCTTCCATTCCATAATGCTAAATTATTACATATGCAGTTCTCTTGAGAGAGAACTTTCTAATATATATGACTTTGGGTCAGTTATTTAACTTCCTTACATGCCATGGTTCACAGGTACATTTATAATAATAATTCTTAAGGGATTAAATAAAATAATGTATGAGAAATATGCATAAGAATTGCTCAACAAATGATGCCATTGTTATTTTTCTTCCTTAATGAATGAGGTCAGCATTCATCTCTGTTTTCTAGCTCTGATATTATAGTTTTATTTCTTTAAAAAACATTTTTAAAATAATTTGGATAGGTGTACAAGAGAAGTTAAAACATCTAGTTAGTCATTTAGAAAGAGAAAATTTGATTACACATTCTGAACACGTAAATCTATAGTTTATTAATTAGTGTTTTAGTCATGCTCCTTATTTTCTTAGCAAGCTGTATCTAAGATGCTGAAATCAGGTACCACATATTCTTTAAGTATTATTCTTCACTGTTCTTGGCATGTGCAGACATGCTTCAGTCATATCTGACTCTTTGCGACTATGTGGACTGTAGCCCACCAGGCTACTCTGTCCATGGAATTCTCCAGGCAAGAATATTGGAGTGGATTGCCATGTCCTCCTCCAGGAGATATTCCCAACCCAGGGATCAAACCCACTTCTCTGAATTGGCTGTGGTCTTTACCACTATCTCCACCTGGCATAGAGCTAGGGACATAGTAGGTATTCAGCGAATGTGTGTTGAGTTAAAACCACAACCAAGGCCATTGGACCATAGTAATTTTCCTCTAAGCATTCATACTTGGGTTCAGTCTCAAGCTAGATGAATAGAACAGTAGAATCACTAACTTCTCAGGCTTGTTTCTGAAAAGCACGTGAAACATATCAGGGTTTCAACACTGTTCCCTATAGACCAACCGTACAGATCACAAAACACATTCACTTGCCCTTCCAGTTGTCAGCCTATGCAGAGGATCAATGAATAAAATAGGCCCCCAAGGCAAAACCATTCTCATTTTCAGTGGCACCTACGGCCAAGGTTGAAGCAGATTAACAGAGGTAGCACAGGGCTAGTGTAATTGTCCTCTAGAGAAAAAGAAATTCATTTCCAAGACTTGTCAGTCATACTCAAGAAAGCCATATCTGCTCTTTTTTAAAAGAGAAACTCGACCTATAGAATTTTCTGATATTTGGTTTCAGAATTACCAGCTTTCTATGAGTTTTAAGGTGTGTATTTCAACCCAATAATGTAGAAATAGCCATAGGATAAGGCTTCATTGTGAGTGTAACATTTTATCTTTGCCTTATATTTAGAGAAAAATTTAAAGAATAATACAGGGAACTTTATGACAATCGTTTTTCAAAATGGCCACTTTTCCTTTTGCTTCACTGGTTTTATCATTCTCTGTCTGCATATGTGTCTTTGTGAGTGTGTGTGTGCATGTATACAACATATTTTTTTCAAAATAATTTGAGAGTAAAACTGATATCATGATCTTTATAAATAAATATTTTCATTTACCTTTTAATGAGGTATAATGACTTACAATGTTATATTAGTTTCAAGTGTACAGTACAGTGATTTGGTATTTTTATACACTATGAAATCATCACCATGATAAGTCAAGTTACCATTGGTAACCATGCAAACTTATTACAATATTATTGACTGTGTTATATCTTCATGACATTTATTTTAAAACTAGATTTTCTAAGTTTACAAAAGGGTATTCTCTTACATTATCAATGTAAAATTACCAAAATCAGAAAATTTAACATTAATCACAAAATTATCATCTAACCCATAGTTAATGCTTAATATTTTTAAATTTTTCTCAGTGATGTTCTCTGTAGCTATTCCTTGATACGGGAAGACCTGNTTCTAAGTTTACAAAAGGGTATTCTCTTACATTATCAATGTAAAATTACCAAAATCAGAAAATTTAACATTAATCACAAAATTATCATCTAACCCATAGTTAATGCTTAATATTTTTAAATTTTTCTCAGTGATGTTCTCTGTAGCTATTCCTTGATACAGGAAGACCTGTAAGATTTATTTGTGAAATCTTCCTAGTTTTCTTTAATTTCAGCATTTCTTTATCTTGATTATTCAGAGTCAATTATTTTATAAAATATCCCACAATAACTGTGCATTATTGTACCTTATGAATATATATTTTCTATGCATTTTTGGCAGTTATCAGAGAAATGAAGCTGTTTTCTTCCCCACAAATTGTAACAGGAAGCACATCATGTTAGTGATGTCACTTTGATTATTCTCTTAAAATGGGGTCCATCTGATTTCTTTACAGTAAAGTTATGATTTTTCTGAATTGTCATAAGTAATTTGTATGATGCTTTGAGATTACTTAAACATCTTTTTATAATCTTTATTAATTTTAACAATCATTTTGAAGATTATCTAAATTTATCATTCCTTCTGTATTTATTAGCTGGTATTCTACTGAATAAGTTTTCCCTTCTCCCATATTAATTAATTAATTTGTTTACTTGCATCAATAGAAGCTCATGAATTTCTATTTTTAGTCAATGAATTAGATTGCATTCTCATTACTTTTTATTTAAATAATTAAACATCCCTAAATTTGGTCAATACAAACCCCTTCAATCTGGCTTAAGTTTTCTTCTGTCTTTAGATTTTTCCTTAACACAAGGCTCATTATCAAGTTTCCACTTTTTATTATTTGTCAATCCCTTCTCCAACACTGACAAATATGGTTCCCACTAGCCTTAATATTTGTATTCATTTTCCTAAGGAAATTAGACAGCAGTTAGTTACTAACTCATACTATTATTCCACTGGAAAAAAGCAAATCTACAAACTAGAGTTCAGTAATGAAGATATTAACATTAAGAAATGTTATCATTCTTTGTAAAATTTATATACAGTAGATGCATAATTCTTGAGTGGACAGTTCAGTGAATTTTGACAAATTCATAAACCTATATAAAGTACAGCCCTATCTGGATAAAGGACATTTCCATTACCTCAGTAAATTCCTTTATATTGTTTCCCACTCAATCACAAGCCACCCAAAATCAGGGAATAATATTTTTATAATAAAATTACTATAAAAATACCTGTTGGCATTATTAATCAAATTGTATTATGTCTATAGGCCAATCTGAGATATTTGACACTTCAATAACAGTAAGTCTGATAATCATGTATCCTTCCATGAATATAGGTCTGTTTTTACTTTTCAGTGACACTTTATAAAGTTATATGTACAAACTTTGTCTGAGTTGTTAGATTTATCCCTAAGTATTTTATATATATTTTTTGATATTATAGTGCATGATACTAATTTTTATTTTATTTTCAATGTCTCTATCCCTAGTACATTTAAAAAAAATTGATTTTGTAATCCATTGGCCACAATGTTCCTTTGGTTTTAAATTAAAAACAAACAAACAAAAAACCACATTTCTGTTATCACCAAGAGCTTTATTGAACAATTTATTCACTGGTTTGTTCCATTACCTCCTGACATTTTTTAAGGCAACTTCATAATTACATTTTCCCAAAACTTTTTATCTTTTTGAGCAAAGAGTTGTTCCAGGTGCCTTTTACAGTTTTCCAGGGAATGGAAATGTTTCCCATTAAGAAAATTTTGTAAAGACCTAATTAAATGCAAGTCCAAAGATGCAATGTCTGGTGAATACAGCAGATGAATCAGAACTTCCCAGCCTAGATGTAACAGCTTTTTTCTGATCATCAAATAAACATATGCTCTTGTGTTATCCTGATGGAAGATTATATATTTCTATTGACTAATTCTGGATGTTTTTTGTCAAGTGCTGCTTTCAGTTGGTCTAATTCAAAGTGGTACATTTTGGAATTAATAATTTACTTTTCCAAAAGGAGCTCATAATAGAAGACTCCCTTCCAATCCCACCATATATACACCACCACTTTCTTTAAATGAAGATCAGCATTTGGTGTGGTTGGTAGTGGTTCATTTCACTTGCTCCATGATCTTCCATTTCACATTATCATACAGTATTCACTATTCATTGCTCATCACAGTTTGTTTTAAAAATTGGAAGTTTTTCCCATCCGAGCCACCAGGGAAGCCCCTTGTTCAATGCAGGATACAGGATGCTTGGGGCTGGTGTATGGGATGACCCGGGGAGGTGGGGTGAGGAGGGAGCTGGGAGGGGGCTTCGGCATGGGGAGATCGTGTACACCTGTGGATGATTCATGTCAATATATGGCAAAACCAATACAGTACTGTAAAATAGAATAAAATATTAAAAGGAAAAAAAATTAAATAAATAAATTCCATTAAATCCTCAAAAAAAAAAAAAAGAAGTTTTTCTAACATTTAAGTACAGAATCACATATGGAAATATGATCAAGTGTTTTTCATTTATGTGTAACACAAATGTTAAAGCAATTAACATAACCAAGCTGGTGCAAATGATTTTCAAAGCTTGATTCGGATATTTTGAGTATGTTAGCTATCTCCTGCACTGGTATAACACTGAATATTCTCAGTTAGTATACTGATTTGATCACTATCAACTTCAACTGGTCTATGGCAAAACCAATACAATATTGTAAAGTAATTAACCTCCAATTAAAATAAAGAAATTTTAAAAAGTACAGTCTAAGAAAATTATTTCAGTAAAGTTAAAGGCAACTAAGCTCTGCTAGAGCCATCATACAGGAAGAGAACAAACATTTTGGTCCACCCAATATACTGGCCAACTGTCCTGTGACCTTGCAAAATTCACATGAGTGTTCTAAATTAATTGCTTTGTAGACTTCTTGGGATTATTTTATGTAGATAATAATTTCATCTGAATTTTTTTTCTTTTTCCAATCTTTATGCCTGTTGTTTTTCTGTGGTTTCTTATTGAATTTTTAAGAGCTTTCCAGATAATAGTAAATACAAGATGTGAGATTAGATAGCTATGTATTTTATTATTATTATTATTATTTAATTGGGGTATAGTTGCCTTACAAAGTTATATTTGTTTCTTCAATACAGTGAAGCAACTCAGCCATGTGTATCTATATATACCCTCTCTTGTGGCCTTCCCTCCCTTCTCCATTCCACTCATCTAGGTCAGCACAGAGTACTGAACTCAGCTCCCTGTGCTATACAGCAGGTCCCCACTAGCTATCTATTACTATTTTACACATGGTAGTGTATATTTACTACTCAATTGGATAATACCAATTTCCCAATTCATCCCACCTCTTCCCCCCACTGTGTCCATACATTCTTCGTGTACATCTGCATTTCTACCCCTGCCCTGCAAATAGGTTTAAATCCAGAGGTAAACCCACACATTTACAGTCACCTGCTGCTGCTACATCGCTTCAATCGTGTCCGACTCTGTGCGACACCATAGACCACAGCCCACCAGGCTCCCCCATCCCTGGGATTGTCCAGGCAAGAACACTGGAGTGGGTTGTCACTTCCTTCTCCAATGCATGAAAGTGAAAAGTGAAAGTGAAGTCATTCAGTCGTGTCTGACTCTTAGCGACCACATGGAGTGCAGCCTACCAGGCTCCTCCATCCATGGGACTTTCTAAGCAAGAGTACTGGAGTGGGGTGTCATGGCCTTCTCCACAGTCACCTAATCTATGACAAAAATAAGGACATACAATGGAGAAAAGATAGCCTCTTCAGTAAGTGGTGCTAGGAAAACTGGACAGCTAAATGTAAAATAATAAAATTAAAGCAGTCCCTAATACCATACAGAAAAATAAACTAAAAATTGGTTAAAGACCTAAATGTAAGACTAGACACTATAAAAACCCTTAGAGGAAAACATAGGAAGAACACACTTTGACATAAATCACAGATAGAACTCTTTTGACTCATCTTCTAATATAAGGAAAACAAACAAACAGAAAACAAAACTTAAAAGCTTTGACACAGCAAAGAAAACCATAAACAAGACAAAAAGACAGCCCTCAGAATGGGGAGGAACACTCACAAACAAAGTAACTGAAGAAGGAATTAATTTCCAAAATATACAAACAGCTTATGCAGCTCAACAACAAAAGCAAACACCCAATCCAAAAAATGGACTGAAGACCAAAATAGACATTTCTCCAAAATAAATCATTCTACTTTGTTTCTAATCTTACATGGTAGTGTTGCAGTTATTATTGCTGCTTCATAATCTAGGTCAAAATGTAGTAAAATAAAACCAATATTTTATTATTATCACCAATTTTCTTAGAATATCAAATGAAAAAAATGATTTGTCTCTGTTCTTCAATCTCAGGGACTTTTGTGAGGAAGACTCAAAACTTTTGCAAGGCTGAGGAAGACTCAAACAGTGGAGGCTAAAATTATGTTTATGTGATTTCACTCATATGTCTGGTGGTTAATTCTGGTCATCAGTTGAGAACTCTGCTGGAACTGTTTGCTGGAAGACCTACATATGGTTTCTCTGAGTTTTCCAAACTAACATTTTAACAGTGACCCTGTAGTCAGAGTCTGTGCCCTCATACATATGAAAACTAGGCCAAAAAACATTTATGACTTAACCTCGGAAGTCAAATGTATAACTTCTACTTTGCTACATTGGTCAATGTAGTTATATACCTGAACAGATTGAAGTGGACCAAATATGTACTCCAACTCTTGATGAGCCAGAACAGAAGGTCACAAGGCAAGAAATACATGGGATGGGAAATTTTGCCACAGAAAGTATAATTAGCCGTGAATGTTTTACATTCACCTTTTATTAGATTGAGATAGTTTTGTTCTAGTCCTGATTTGTTGGGATATTTTATCATAAAAACATGTGACATAATCATGGAATTATCCTTTTGTTTTTACTAAAGAGGTAAATTATGTTGACTTCTCAGTTATTAGCTATCCTTGAATTGCTTGGACAAATTCTACTTGTTCATATTGCTCTATCTTTTTCGTATACTGATATATTGCAAATTTCTAACACGTGTCAAAGAAAATTTGCATCTATGTTTATAAGACATATTTTATTGTAATTTAGTTTTTATTCATTTTTGTTATATTGGATTTATGCTGGTCTTATACAATGAGTTAAGAAGTGTTCCTTTCATTTTTTCTTTAAGTTGGAAAAAGAAATTTTATTTATTTATTTATTTATTTATTTTTACTTTACAATATTGTATTGGTTTTGCCATACATTGACATGAATCCATCATGGGTGTACATGTGTTTCCAACCCTAAACCCGCCTCCCACCTCCCACCCCATCCCATACCTCTGGGTTATTCCAGTGCACCAGCCTTGAGCATCTTGTATCATGCATCAAACTTGGACTGGTGATTCATTTCACATNATATTGTATTGGTTTTGCCATACATTGACATGAATCCATCATGGGTGTACATATGTTTCCCAGCCTAAACCCGCCTCCCACCTCCCACCCCATCCCATACCTCTGGGTTATTCCAGTGCACCAGCCTTGAGCGTCTTGTATCATGCATCGAACTTGGACTGGTGATTCATTTCACATATGATAATATACATGTTTCCATGCCATTCTCCCAAGTCATCCCACCCTTGCCCTCTCCCACAGAGTCCAAAAGACTGATCTATACATCTGTGTCTCTTTTGCTATCTCACATACAGGGTTATCGTTTCCATCTTTCTAAATTCCATATATATGTGTTATTATACTGTACTGGTGTTTGTTTTTTTTTTCTGGCTTACTTCACTCTGTATAATCGGCTCCAGTTTCATCCACCTCATTAGAACTGATTCAAATGTATTGTGTGTATATGTACCACAGCTTTCTTATCCATTCATCTGCTGATGGACCTCTAGGTTGCTTTCATGTGCTGGCTATTGTAAACAGTGCTGCGATGAACATTGGGGTACACATGTCTCTTTCAATTCTGGTTTCCTTGGTGTGTATGCCCAGCAGTGGGATTGCTGGGTCATAGGGCAGTTCTATTTCCAGTTTTTTAAGGAATCTCNACATTCGGGTACACGTGTCTCTTTCAATTCTGGTTTCCTCAGTGTGTATGCCCAGCAGTGGGATTGCTGGGTCATAAGGCAGTTCTATTTCCAGTTTTTTAAGGAATCTCCACACCGTTCTCCATAGTGGTTGTACTAGTTTGCATTCCCACCAACAGTGTAAGAGGTTTCCCTTTTCTCCACACCCTCTCCAGTATTTATTGCTTGTAGAGTTTTGGATAGCAGTCATTCTGACTTGATGTGAGATGGTACCTCATTGTGGTTTTGATTTGCATTGGNCCTGGAGACTGTGAAAAAAAAATATGGAAAAGGGAAATTAAGGTTTTAAATCAGCTGACTGTGTAATGGGCAGATTACACTGAATTGTCTGAGTGGGCCCAATATGCAAATGTAAGGATTTTTATAAGCTAAAAAGTGAGGAAAATTTAGACTCAGGGCAGGGAGTGTGGCACAGAAAAATCAAAATTCAGGATGATTTAATTGCCAGTTGTTTCTAGAAGTGGAAAAGGCAAAGAAATGGATTTTTCCTTTGAAGCAATACAGACTTGCCTCCACCTTGAATTTAGGTCAGTGGGACTCATTTTTCACTTCTGACCTCCAAAATTAAGATAACATGTTTGTATTGTTTTAAGAAGCTTAATTTGTGATAATTTGTCACTATAGTAGTAAGAAATTAATAGACCAACAAAGTGAATAAGTTATACATATATCAACTCTTTTTTAGATTTTTATCCCATATAGGTGATTACAATCTATTGAGTAGAGTTTCCTTTGCTATTATGTAATTTGTATATGGTAGAGCATATATGTCAATCCAAATCTTCCAATTTACCCGAATTTCACTTGTTGCCATAACCATAGGATTATTTTTTTTATCAAGAAAATTCTTTAAAAAAAAAAAAAACATAAGCAGAAAGAATATATTGCATAGCCCAGAAAATTATAGTAATTATCTTGTAAAATTATTAATGGTATAACCTATAAAAATACTGAATATTATGCTGTACACCTGAAATGGATATATTATTACAAATCAACTATACTTCAACAAAAATAAATATTATTTAAAAGAGAAACTAATAGACCAGTCTTCTTTTGCTTAATTTTTCTATAGTATATAATTTTTATACTTTTATTTTTATCTTATCTGTATCATATTTTAGAATATTCATAGACAAACCTTAATTTATGTCTTATTGGCAGTCTTTAACTTAAAACTGGAGTTTTCATCTCAAATACATGCAATGTAATTATTCATACTGCTAATTTTTTTCTAATTTTCTTTTGAGTTAAATAAATTTTTGGTTTTGTATTTTAGTATATGTATTTGATTTTAGATATAACTCATTTCATTCTTTACCATTTGTTATGGAAATTTTAGTGTATGATTAACAAATGGCACTCAATTTATAGTAAATGTTGTAAACCAATTAAAATAAGTAAATTTATATTTTTAAAAAAGCTTAATTAAATTAATCCATTTAATTAATTTCTGTAATTTCTTTCCACTATTTATGCTATCATCATATGCACTCCTTTTACATATGTTGGAAAAATCATCACTCACAAGAGAATGATATATCCTTTTCTTTAGAAAGTCATATGTCTTTAAAAAAATTCTTCAGGCTGGAAAGAAATATCAAAGGAAGACGAATCTATAGAAACACACAAAGAGAACTAACAATGGCCAATACATACATAAATATGAAAGAGTAGTTTCAAAAATTTCCTTATGGTTCTTTTACTACTACTCTAGGCAAATTCACTCAGCATTCTCTTTTGCTTTGTTGAGTATGCTAAGTATCAGTTCATTTCAGTCTCTCAGTCACGTCTGACACTTTGCAACCCCATGGACTGCAGCATGCCAGATTTTCCTGTCCATCACTAGCTCCTGGAGGCTGCTCAAACTCATGTTCATCATCCTCTGTCATCCCCTTCTCCTCCTGCCTTCAGTCTTTCTCAGCATCATGGTCTTTTTCAACGACTCAGTTATTCTCATCAAGTGGCAAAATTATTAGAGCTTCAGCTTCAGCATCAGCCCTTCCAATGAATATTCAGGGTTGATTTCCTTTAGGATTGATTGGTTTGATCTCCTTGCAGTCCAAGGGACCCTCAAAAGTTTTTTCCAACACCATAGTTCAAAAGCATCAATTCTTCAGTGCCCAGCTTTCCTTATAGTCCAACTCTCACATCCATACATGACCGCTGGAAAAGCCATAGCTCTGACTACATGGACCTTTGTCAGCAAAGAAATGTCCTTGCTTTTTAATATGCTGTCTAGATTGGTCATCACTTTTCTTCCAAGGAACATCTTTTAATTTTATGGCTGCAGTCACTATCTGCAGTGATTTTGGAGCCCAAGAATATAAAATTTTCATATTTCCATTGTTTCCCCATCTATTTTTTATGAAAAGGATGGGACAGGATGCCATGTTGTTCTCTTTTCGAATGGTGAGTTTTAAGCCAGCTTTTTCACTCTCCTCTTTCACTTTCATCAAGAGGCTCCTCCGTTCTTCTTCGCTTCCTGACATAAGGGTGGTATCTGCATCTCTGAGGTTATTGTTATTTCTCCCAGCAATCTTGATTCCAGCTTGTGCTTCATCCAGCCAAACTTTTCTCATGAAGTACTCTGCATATAGTTAAATAAGAAGGGTGATAATTTAACAGCCTTGACATACTGCTTTCCCAA
>SJYW01002245.1:27824-43972 GCA_006410735.1 Raphicerus campestris | reverse complement strand
CAGAAGTAGATGTTTTTCTGGAACTCTCTTGCTTTTTTCATGATCCAGCGGATGTTGGCAATTTGATCTCTGGTTCCTCTGCCTTTTCTAAAACCATTTTGAACATCAGGAAGTTCACAGTTCACGTATTGCTGAAGCCTGGCTTGGAGAATTTTGAGCATTACTTTACTAGTATGTGAGATGAGTGCAATTGTGTGGTAGTTGGAACATTCTTTGACATTGCCTTTCTTTGGGATTGGAATGAAAACTGACTTTTTCCAGTCCTGCGGCCACTGCTGAGTTTTCCAAATTTGCTGGCATATTGAATGCAGCACTTTCACAGCATCATCTTTCAGGATTTGAAATAGCTCAATGGAATGTCATCACCTCCAGTAGCTTTGTTCACAGTGATGCTTTCTAAGGCCCACTTGATTTCACATTCTAGGATGTCTGACTCTAGATGAGTGATCACACCATTGTGATTATCTGGGTCGTCAAGATCCTTTTTGTACAGTTCTTTTGTGTATTCTTGCCATCTCTTCTGAATATCTTCTGCTTCTGTTAGGTCCAGACCATTTCTGTCCTTTATTGAGCCCATCTTTGCATGAAATGTTCCCTTTGTAGCTCTAATTTTCTTGAAGAGATCGCTAGACTTTCCCATTTTGTTCTTTTCCTCTACTTCTTTACATTGATTGCTGAAGAAGGCTTTCTTATCTCTTCTTGCTATTCTTTGGGATTTTGCATTCAGATGCTTATATCTTTCCTTTTCTCCTTTGCTTTTTGCCTCTCTTCTTTTCACAGCTATTTGTAAGGCCTTCCCAGACAGCCATTTGCTTTTTTTGCATTTCTTTTCCATGAAGATGGTCTTGATCCCTGTCTCCTATACAGTGTCACTAACCTCATACTATATAGTTCATCAGGCACTCTATTTATCAGATCTAGGCCCTTCAATCTATTTCTCACTTCCACTGTATCATCATAAGAAATTTGATTTACATCATACCTGAATGGTCTAGCAGTTTTCCCTACTTTCTTCAATTTAAGTTTGAATTTGGTAATAATGAGTTTATGATCTGAGCCACAGTCAGCTCCTGGTCATGTTTTTGTTGACTGTATAGAGCTCCTCCATCTTTGGCTGCAAACAATAGAATCGATCTGATTTTGGTGTTGACCTTCTGGTGATGTCCATATGTAGAGTCTTCTCTTGAGTTATTGGAAGAGTCTTCTCTTGTTTTGTTGTTGTACTTTATTTCAAAAGATGTCAATAACTAGGTGGTTTACTCTATGGATATACTGTAATTATCATGTTATTAGAATAACTGAACTTTGGGAACATGATTTGCACTTAAGCCAGATTGTGATTTCACTCAATAGTCTGCCTGTGTAATTTGGTTTTCTGATGTTGATTATTTAAGATTAGGTCAAAATTTATTTTTATCTCTAGATACAGACATATTTCTCATTGTTTCACTGACATTGTTTAGAAACTTTTATTATCCTGGCTAGTTCCAGAATATCTTATCTCTGTAGTAAAATCAGCATTTAGTGGTGAATGCCCTAAATTACTTTCTATTTTCAATGTTTCTTCTAAGTTCCATGTATATGTTTTTTATTCCAAAATTTATATTTTTCAGCCTCAATGTCTTTCTTAAGTTTCAAACTTAAATATCACAATATCTTCTCTGATATTAGGTTAACATATCTAATATTCTAGATTTTTCTTAACCTACTCCATTCTGTCCTTCCCAGTGTTTTTCATGGCAGTGAATAAATCATTAATACTGGCACTTAGACAAAAATATACTTTTTTATTGTTAATTCCTTCACCAGTTATTCCCTCTTGTCCCGTATAAAATATACTCAAATTTGTCCCAAACCTGGGGATTTTTTTACCACTTACAATACTACTTTAGCTCACACAATTATCTTCCCATATCTTTTCCATTCTAATTTTTTGTGATATCTTAATTTTATTCATGTTTTTTAAAACTTCTCTTTTAATATTTGTTCTCTATACAACAAAACGAATGATCTATAAGACATATAAATTATAGAAAAATACAACTTATTAAACTTCCACCATTTATTTACTAAAATGTTGAGAAGTAAACCCAAATTTCTTAACATAACCTAGAAGACCCTCACAATCTTATTTTACCTATTTTTATAATATCTTGGCTCTGCAAAGCAATATATATATATATATATATTTTTTTTTCCTTTTTTGAGATTGCTATACTGGATCCCATGTTAAAGCCTTTTGCTTCTATTCCTGCTGCTTCAAATATTCTTATCTCAGTCTTTCTTATTATTTATTTCCTTGCTTCCTTCATCTTTATTTTAAATGTTAAACCAACATTTTTATCTTTATATCTAGACTAACTAACCCCATCCTCACCCAGCCACATCCACCATTTAAGTTTCACTTATGATTGTTATGCTATGTATCACTTAAAATGATAGACAGATAAACAAATACATAGATAAACAGATATAGGTATGTTTAAGTATATCTAATCAGAAATAGATATCATTCTGGGATTTTTTTTTTTTTTTTACTTTTTTTCAGAGCATTTAATAGAAAATAAATTCTAAAAAGCTTGGCACTTTGTTTTTATAATAACAAATATAATCTATATTTGCAGAATGAGATTTTATAAAATGTAAACTTAGAAGAAATGGGAATATAAATTTTACATATTATCTCATCATTCTAGAAAATTAATGTCCTGTGACTTCAGGCATTTTTATATATTTACTTAAAATTGTACAAGTTCATACATAGTTTTCAATTATATTTTTCATGTCATTTTACATCAGGAGCTATGCCCTATAGTCTTATCCTTAAAGTGCAAATCTTGATCAAATATATTATCTCATAAAACCCCATGTTCTTGATGCCTTATTAAAGACTACTTAAGTTGGTGCAGTGAGCAAAAATCCTTAGATGAAAAGAAGTAGCATTCATAGTCAACAAAAGGGTACAAAATGCAATATTTGGGTGTAGTCTCAAAAACAGAATGATCTGGGTTCATTACCAGGGCAAAACATTCAACATCACAGCAATTCAAGTCTATGTCCCAAACACTGTTACCAAAAATGCTGAACTTGACCGGTTCTATGAAGACATATAGCACTGTCTAGAACTAATACCAAAAAGAGATTTTTTTTTTTTCATCACAGAGAATAGGAATATAAAGGTAAGAATCCAAGAGATACCCAGAATAACAAGCAAGTTTTGCCAGTTCAGTTCAGTCGTGTCTGACTGTGACAGGCCTCCCTGTCCGTCACCAACTCCCTGTCCATTGAGTTAGTGCTGTCTCTTATACACATCTNAGAGAATAGGAATATAAAGGTAAGAATCCAAGAGACACCCAGAATAACAAGCAAGTTTTGCCAGTTCAGTTCAGTCATGGCTGACTGTTTGTGACAGGCCTCCCTGTCCATCACCAACTCCCTGTCCATTGAGTTAATGATGCCATCCAACCATCTCATCCTCTGTCATCCCCTTCTCCTCCCACCTTCAATCTTTCCCAGTATCAGGATCTTTTCAAATGAGCCAGTTCCTCACATCAGCTTCAGCATTCATCCTTCCAATGAATATTCAGGAATGATTTATTTTAGGATTGATTGATTTGATCTCCTTGCAGGCCAAGAGACTCTCAAGAGTCTTCTCTGACACCACAGTTCAAAAGCATCAATTCTTTGGTGCTCAGCTTTCTTTATAGTCCAACTCTCACATTTATACCTGACTACTAGACAAACCATAGCTTTGAGTAGACAGAACTTTGTTGTAAAAATAATGTCTCTACTTTTAATATACTGTCTGGATTGGTTATAACTTTTCTTTAAGGAGCAAGTTTCTTTTAATTTCATGGCTGCAGTCAACATCTGCAGTGATTTTGTAGCCCCCCCTCCAAAAAAAAATCTGCCACTTTTTCCATTGTTTCCTCATCTATTTCCCATGAAGTGATGGGACAAGATGCCATGATCTTAGTTTTCTGAATGTTGAGTGCTAAGCCAACATGTTCACTCTCCTCTTTCACTTTCATCAAGAGTCTCTTTATTCTTCTTCACTTTCTGCCATAAGGCTGGTGACATCTGCATATCTGAGGTTACTGATATTTCTCCTGGCAATCTTGATTCCAGCTTGTGCTCCACCCAGCCCAGTACTTCTCATGATGTGCTCTGCATATAAGTTAAATAAGCAAGGTTACAATATACAGCTTTGATGTACTCATTTCCCAATTTGGAACCAGTCTGTTGTTCCGTGTCCAGTTCTAACTGTTGCTTCTTGACCTGCATATAGATTTTTCAGGAGGCAGATCAAGTGGTCTGGTATTCACATATCTTTAATAATTTTCCACAGTTTGTTGTGATCCACACAGTGAAAGGCTTTGGCATAGTCAATAAAGCAGAAGTATATGTTTTTTCTGCAACTCTCTTGCTTTTTTGATGATCCAATGGATGTTGACCATTTGATCTCTGGTTTGGTCTTTGAGTACAAAATGAAGCAAGGCAAAGGCTAATAGAGTTTTGTCAAGAAAATAAGCTGGTCACAACAAACATCCTTCTCTAACAACACTATAAGACAATACTACACATGGAGATCACTAGATGGTCAATACTGAAATCAGATTGATTGTGCTCATAAGACCCTATGTTCCTAAACCTCTATTTAATGCTATTTAAATCAGGAAGACTAAGACCCAGATCAGACAGTGTCTTGGATTGTGAACTACTTATTGCACAATTCAGGCTTAAATTGAATAAAGTATGGAAAACTACTAGGCCATTCATATATGACCTAAATCAAGTGCCTTATAAGTATACATTGGAGGTGAAGAATAGATTCAAGAGATTAGAACTGGTAAATAGATTGCCTATAGAATTATGGATGGAAGTTCACAATATTGTACAGGAAGCAGTGACCAAAACCATCCCAAAGAAAAATATAAAGAAGAAGACAAAGTGGTTGTCTGAGGTGGCTTTAAAAAACAGGTGAGAAAAGAAGAGATGTAAAAAGTGAGGGAGAAAGGGAAAGATATACCCAAATGAATGCAGATTTTCAGCAAATAACAAGGAGAGATAAGAAGCCCTTCTTAAGTGAACAATGCAAGGAAAAAGTGGAACACAATAAATGGAAAAGTCTAGAAATCTTTTCAAGAAAATCCGAAATATAATGGGAATATTTCATGCAAAGAAGGGCATGATAAAGGACAGAAGCAGTAAGGATCTAACAGAAGCAGATGACTTTAAGAAAAGGTGGCAAGAATACTCAGAAAAAGTATACAAGAAAGATCTTAATGACCAGATAAGCATGATAGTGTGGTTACTCATCTAAGGCCAGAGTTCCAGAGTGTAAAGTCAAGTGGGCCTCAGGAAGCATCACTACAGAAAAAGCTAGTGGAGATGATGGAGTTCCAATTCAGCTATTTCAGTCCTAAAAGATAATTTTGTGAAAATGTTGCACTCAATATGCCAGCAAATTTGGAAAATTCAGCAGTGGCTAAAGGACTGGAAAAAGTCAGTTTTCATCCAATCTCAAGGAAGGGCAACGCCAAAGAAATGTTCCAGCTACTGTACAGTTTTGTTCATTTAACAAGCTAGTAAAATTTTGCTCAGAATCCTTCAAGCTAGGCTTTTTAAAATATGTGAACTGAGGACTTCCAGATGTATAATCTGGATTTTGAAGTGACAGAGGCACCAGGAGTCACTGGATCAGGGAACAAGTATGGAACTTCCAGAAAAACATCTACTTCTGCTTCCTTGACTATGCTAAAGTTTTGACTGGGTGGATATACATTTTCCTAAGGAAAAGGGAGTACAACATTGCTTTACCTGTCTTCTGAGAATCTGTATGTAGGTCAAGCAACAAAAGTTAGAAATGGACATAAAGAAATGACTGGTTCAAAATTGGAGAAGGAGTACATCAAGGCTGTGTATGTCACCTGCTTACTTAACTTATGCTGAGTACATCATGTGAAATGCCAGCTGGATGACTAACAAGCTGGAATGCAGATTTCCAGGAAAAATAGCAACCTCAGATATGCAAATTTATGACTCTAATGGTAGAAAGTGAATAGGAACTGAAGAGTCTCTTGATGAGGGTGAAAAAAAAGAGAGTGAAAAAGCTGGTTTAAAACTCAGCATTCAAAAAAACTAAGATAATGGCATCTAGTCCCATCACTTCATGACAAACAGATAGGGAAACAGTGACAGATTTTAGTTTCTGGAGCTCCAAAATCAGTGCTAATGAAATTAAAACATGCTTGCTCCTTGTGAAAGTGAAAGTTCCTCAGTCATGTACAACTCTTTGGGACCCCATGGCCTACAGTCCATGGTATTCTCCAGGCCAGAATACTGGAGTGGGTAGCCTATTCCTTCTCCATAGAATCTTCCTGACCCTCGAATGGAACTGGGTTTTCTTGTATTGCAGATGGATTCTTAACCAACTGAACTGTGCTCCCTGAAAGAGAAGCTATGAAAAAACAAACAAACAAAAAAAAAACTTCATATTAAAAAGTGGCGACATCACTTTGCCTGCAAAGTTCCGTATAGTCAAAGCTATGTTGTTGTTGTTGTTTTCTAATAGTCATGTACGGATTTGAGTGTTGGACCATAAAGAAGGATGAGTGCCAAAGAATTGATGCTTTTGAATTGTAGTGCTGGAGAAGACTCTTGAGAGATCCTTGGACAGCAAGTGAAAGTGTGAAAGTAAAAGTTGCTGTTATGTCCCACATTTTGCAGCCCCATGGACTGTAGGCTGCCAGTCTTCTCCATGAAATTCTCCAGGCAAGAATACTGGAGTGGGTTGCTAGGACAGCAAGGAGATCAAATCAGTCAATCATAATTGAAATCAACACTAAATATTCATTTTGTCCACCTGACTGGAAGATTCAACTCATTTAAAAAGACCTTGATTACAGGAAGGATTGAAAGCAAAAGGAAAAGAGGTTGGCAGAAGATGAAATGATTAGATAGCATCTCTGACTCAATGAACATGAATTTGAGCAAACTCCAGGAGACAGCGGAGAATAGAGGGGCATGGCAGGCTACAGTCCTTGGGTTGCAAAGAACTGTACACAAAGTAGTTTCTGATTAACAACAATAAATTGTTTCTAACTTTTAATAAGGAGGCGGTCCTAAGATGGCAGAGGAATAGGATGAGAAGATCAGTTTCTCCCCCACAAATTCATTGAAAGAACGTTTGAACACGGAGCAAATTCCACAAAACAACTGAATGCTGACAGAGGACATCAGGCGCCCAGAAAGGCAGCCCATTACTAACTTTTAATAAGTAATAATAGAACTAATATCCTTTGAGAAGTCTTTTAAGTATATTATATATGTGTGCGTGTGTGTATGTGTGCACTTATGTATTTGTGAGGAAATTGAAATTTTGAGTATATTATTCTGAGTGTCTGATATTTAATAGAAANTAATAAGTAATAATAGAACTAATATCCTTTGAGAAGTCTTTTAAGTATATTATATATGTGTGCGTGTGTGTATGTGTGCACTTATGTATTTGTGAGGAAATTGAAATTTTGAGTATATTATTCTGAGTGTCTGATATTTAATAGAAACACACAAATGTATATATGTGCATATATAATAATATAATAAACCTCATATATCTAACTTGGGGAAAAGGGGAAGAAACCAATCTCATGACTTGACCTTATTTGAATTTTCCTATTTTAAGTGACTCATAATTAATGAGAAGCATTAATAAGCTGCATCTTTTGTGTGTCCTGTTATATGGCTGATGTACTTAACTTATCTGAGCCCAGCTCACCTTCTTTCTGTCATTTACATGCTATTTGCCAATGTCTGATTGTTTGAACAAAGACAACATTTTTACAGCCNAGCATTGTCCTTCTTTGGGACTGGAATGAAAACTAACCTTTTCCAGTCTTGTGGACACTACTGAGTAGTTCTAAATTTGGTGGCATATTGAGTGCAGCATTTTAACAGCATCATCTTTTAGGATTTGAAATAGCTCAGCTTGAATTCCATCACCTCTACTAACTTTGTTCATTGTGATGCTGAGAGAGTTAATTTCTAGGTATATTGATAAGTCCAGGGTGCCAGAGGAGAGGAGTGGGGTCTGGGGTTCTCAAGGAAGAGAAAAGGACAGCAAGATTTTTTTGTTTGTTTGTTTTTGTTTTTTCCTTTAAGTCCAAAGCTGATGATTGCACAGCAAAATAACTCATCTTGCTCAAGGATATGTTGTCTCTTAAACTCTGTACCAAAGATTATATAATAACTATGTATCCTGCTTGAGAACATGTTTTCTCCTTCTTGAGAATCTTCTGACTAATCCTGTGATCTTAAAAAGTGTATTATGAGAGTGGGTCTGGTAAGATCTTTCTATTGTTAGTCCTAATTTAATTTAAAATATAAATTATGGGAGTGGATATGTTAAGACCATTACANGACATGTTTTCTCCTTCTTGAGAATCTTCTGACTAATCCTGTGATCTTAAAAAGTGTATTATGAGAGTGGGTCTGGTAAGATCTTTCTATTGTTAGTCCTAATTTAATTTAAAATATAAATTATGGGAGTGGATATGTTAAGACCATTACAATCTTGATATATTCTTTTGATTTATTGCTCCTGCTACTGCTAAGTCACTTCAGTTGTATCCAACTCTGTGTGACCCCATAGATGGCAGCCCACCAGGCCCCCCCATCTCTGAGATTCTCCAGGCAAGAACACTGGAATGGGTTGTTGCCATTTCCTTCTCCAATGCAGGAAAGTGAAAAGTGAAAGTGAAGTCACTCAGTCGTGTCCAACTCTTAGCAACCCCATGGACTGCAGCCCACCAGGCTCCTCAGTCCATGGGATTTTCCAGACAAGAGTACTGGAGTGGGGTGCCATTGCCTTCTCCATGATTTACTGTAATAACCAATTTAATAAATAGAGCTTCCTTGCTAAGACTAGCAAAGGGGGCATTCTCTGTCCCCCTACTTATATCTATGTCAGAAGTTTTCTCTGTCCCATTTTATACTTTAATAAAATTCTGCTACACAAAAGTGCTTGACCGATCAAGCCTGGTCTATGGTCCCAAAGATAAATTTTCTATGGAGATTATGAATCTGACATTGCTCACCATAAGCTCTCAATAGCTCAGCTGGAATTCTATCACTTCCACTAACTGTTCATTGTGATGCTTGCTAAGGCCTACATGACTTTGCACTCCAGAATGTCTTCCTCTAGGTGACTGATAACATCATCATGGTTATCCAGGTCATTAATACCTTATTTGTACAGTTCTTCTGTGTTTTCCTGCCACTTCTTAATCTCTTCTGCTTCTGTTAGGTCTCTAACACTTATGTCCTTTATTGTGCCTTTCTTTGAATGAAGTCTAAACATTCCCTAGGCAGCCCTATTCATCTAAAATAAATCTCTAGTCTTTCCCATTCTATAGTTTTCCTCTTTTTCTTTACATTGTTCACTTAAGAAGCCATTCTTGTCTCTCTTTGGTATTCTTTGCGACCCTTCAGTCAGTTGATTATATCTTTCCTTTTCCTCTTTCTCTTTTGCTTCTCTTTTCTCAGCTACTTATAATGCCTCCTATTTGTAATGGATGTAATAGTAAACATTTTGCCTTGTTGCATTTCTTTTTCTTAGGGGTGGTTTCGGTCACCGCCTCCTATACAATGTCATAAAATCTTCATCCATAGTTCTTTAGGCACTCTATCTATCAGAGCTAATTCACTGAATATATTTGTCATTTCTGCTGTGTAATCATAAGGGATTTGATTTAGGTCACACCTGAATGGCCTAGTGGTTTTTCCTACTTTCTTCAATTCAAGTCTGAATTTTAAAAATAAGAAACTCACAATTAGTAATTTATGAGAAATCATTATCTGTTATGCTAATCTTTACCTCTTCACAATAATGTTTCCACTGTCATGGATTCTTTTGATTTACTAGTATACCAAAGGTTTTCACATATGTTACCTTATTTCTAATAACCAACAAAAGAAAAAAAGAAGAGGGGGAAAAAAAAAAAAACATGATCAAGCACAAATAATTAACAAACATGGTCAAGTACAAATAATTTCAAAAAAACTAACCTTTTTTTTTTTTTTCAAAATCTAGTTACTTAACAATTTGATAAAATAAATTGAAACAGTGAGCTAACCCTCTGTACTGAAAGTGTCAATTTTTAATGAGTTCATTCTTTTAATTTTACATTTTTTAGTAAGAAATTAAGTAATCATGGTAATTAACAATGTTGCAAAGCTAAAATGACTGCAGATTTAGTTATATGTAGGTAAAGAATCTATTCTAAGCAAAAGCATCAGTTTGAAAGGAAACAACTACAGTCACAGGTGTGTCCCCTTCTTGTTTTACCTGTTATTTTTGCCATGTAACGGCAATGTATTATTTCAACTTTATCAAATCATGGAGAAAAGGTAAATTTTATCAAACTTTGTTGTTTTTTTCTTCAGAAATAAATTTTATCATAACAGTGATAGAAAATTTACTCTGAATGGAAAACATGGTTGTTAAACCATGTTGGAGCACAGAAAGCTTGGGAAAATATCTTTAGTCTCACCACTTTTTTCTATTCTTTTCTAGCATCTCTTTTTGCCACGACTAGATCATGCCTCTGCAAACATAATGACCAGTGCCAGGTTAGAACAACATAGTTAGGCTAACTCCTAATCTAGATACACAAAACTAACAAACAGCTCCTGGCAAATTGGGCAAAATGCATACTTGTCTGTTTTTCCTGGTATAGCCACAGGGCCCTTACACATCTCTAGGCCTTACTCCCAGTGACATCACTGGAGCTCTCAGGAACAAGATAAGCATAGCATGCACGCCAGCCAAATCATGGGTAAATACACAGGAATATTGCTCATAGAGTTCTAATTGACTTGATGACACTTAACTTTGAACTCTCAAATGTGCAGAGTCATTGAAAAGAGCCAAATGAAATATATCCATCAGGCTTTATGTCTCCATTCACAGCAGCACATGAATTGCACCTCAGATTCACCATCATCCTGTATGATGAAGAGCGAGGAGGAGAGATGCCACAGTAAACAGTGCAGATCAAGATAAGCATGGTCACTGACGGACCCAGGAGAAATGAAAAGGCCTGGTTCTAAAGAGGTCCTATCTAGACAGTGGACAAGAAGACAAAGGGACTGATGCTGAGGAATCTCCCTGAGATACAAACTGTCTCTGTAGCTTGGAATACTCCCTCTATATGCTTCTAGGTTATCTAACAGTATGTTATTTTTACTTTGTATGTTTGGTTATTATTTTAAATCAGGGACAGTATAATCTCTCTGACCAACCTCAGTGCATAGCAGCCTGGAGCCAAAATGTTTTATTCATGAATGATGTCTTTTTTTTTTTTAATAAACTATAAAAATGTGAAACAATAAAAGTGATATATACCTAATAATGAGTGAACCAATAAACCCACAGGGCAACTTTGCTCTGCAAGTGGAAAAAATTGACTTTGTATAACAAATTGCAGAATTATTAATTCTGTTTGAAACCCTTTTTATATCACACCATTTACTTTAATTCTTACTAGTTTGACTATTATCATATATTATGCATTTTTCTTTGTACATTTTGGGAGGGAAAGTGGCGACTAACATGTACTCTTGAACTTTCAAGACCTTGGAGCAAGTTCAGGGGAAGGCCCTGCCCAGCTGTCAAAGGGAGGGGAAGGGAGGCCCCAGGCTGACGAAGATGCTTTCCACATCTTGATTGACAGAAACTTCCGGTTTTCCTCTGGAAGAATGTTTTTTCTCCAGGCAGGGTGAAAGAGAAGCAAACAGAAAGAAGCAGGTGCTTGCCTCCAGTGGCTTCCAGTGTGTTTATCGCTACATCTGCTAAAGAATATTCTTCTATAATTAAATAAATAAATAGAAATGATATCAAATCCCTGAAATTTTAAAGGAATTCTGAGAAAGAAAGCAGCAATGTAGGTATTGAGACCTATATTAAAAATTAGTCCCCTTGCAAAGGATTACTAGGGTTAGCAAGGAGAAAAAGGAGCACTGAAAGCATACGATGTTGCCACACTTGGAGGGAAGGATGCTAGCAATGCAAATATGAAACTACCTGATCTTGCATTAATAAATTAGGCTGAGATAAATACAGCATACTCGATGGTTTTATATTAAAAATTTTAAATATTTTGAGAGACAAAGATCCCATCCACCTATTTTGGACAACATTCTCAGCTGGAGCCTCAATCATGTGCATCCTAGGTTCTAGTTTTTATCAAATGCATGCTATAGTGAGCAATTCTGGACTCACCATCCCACATAGAGGAAAAACAAGGAATGATATTGGTATGGGACGTAAGGGAGCACAAAATATGTGCTTGTTTCTCAGATTCTGAGCGATGGTAGGAGAAAGGGATAATTGGAAGAACATGTTTCCTTTGGGCATTGTCAGCAGAGCACCATTGATGGCTACAGTCCTGAGGGGCTGTCTTCTCACCAGGGCGCTGGAGAAATGACATCCCCTTCGATGGGTGTCCCTTTATTAGAAATCACTGTGCATCAGAAAGGATATATCATACACTTGGAGTGGAAGAAGTAAACATGGCAAGATGAGCAAAGGTGGGTTCTGTGAGGACTTTCTGGAGCAAAGTCTTAAAATTATTATGGAACCTACATTGATTTCCATTGTGCTATATAGTTCAAGATACCTGTCCTGCATACTGATGCAGGGAATGGGGCCTTGAGGGATAATATAACTTCTAAAACCATCACTATTTAGACAGAGACAGCTCTGAATAAATGTCTGTTCTTCAGACTTGACCAAAGTCTTTCAGTATATTCATCACACTCTACTTAATCTATAAGCACATTAGAATCTATTGACTCATTCAGTCATTGAGTAAATATGTATTTACTTATTTATTTAGATTCTATTATGGACTCTGGGAAAACAATGTTGGCCATCATATAATTTGTGCTCTAATCAACAGCAAAAGAACAACATATAGTTAAATATGGTAATCATTGAAAAATGTTAATACTTCAAAAATAAAGCAAGAAAGGAGATTGAGTATTGCAGGAGGACTTTTTTGTTATATTAAATAATTGGAGAATCTTTGATTGTGGGATAAAAATTCACCAGAGACATTAAAACAGTGATAGCATAAAACCAGCAATTTTTTTTTGGAGACAGGTCTGCTAGCCAGAGGGAAGAGCACCATAGTGAAACAGAATGGAGGTGAATTTACCTGAGACTCAGTTGGCTTGGAAACTGGTGATTCTGCTAAGACATCATGCAGTGGATAAGAAGCGAAAGTTGGAGAAAGCACAGGGCCAGAGATTGATGAGTCTTGAAGGCAACTATTCAGTATTTGAACTTTATAGAGTTATAGAAAACCATGGCAACTTAGGGTCAGGGCATTAAAATGATCTGATAAAGGCTTTAAAGAATTACTTGAGCTTCTCCTGACTTGAGTGTCAAGAGGTGAAGAATAGAAGTGAGGAGACCTGTTAAAAAGGTAGTTTAGTTGTGCAGTAGGAAGAGAAAGAGATGATGGTGACTTGCATTAGAAGCAGCTATGTAACTGATGAGAAATGACTAGATTCAGGAGGTGTAATGGGAAAAATGAGCCTATATTATTTGTTTACCACATCAAGGTGGGAAGCGGTATAAATGGTGAAGTTCACCTAAGCTACATGAATGGTAATACCATTTATTGAGACAAAGATAAACATGTTGGGGATCTAGAGAATATATATTTTATCTTACATATGCTATGCTTATGATTTCTGGAGACATCTACGTAGATGACTTGCTCATGTATGAAAGAGCTGATTTTCATACATGGATAATAATGGATTTTTCAGTAATATTTTATGTTATTGGCAGAATAATAAATTCAAATAAAGGCAATCCATACAAAGTATTTTTTAACAGACTACTCTAGTTACTTCACTAAATAGAATCCTCTGTATCTGTAGTAAACTAGAGTGTTTTATCTTTTTAATTCCTTTCTGTTTTGGAAGGTAGAAACAAGAAAGATGGAAAGAAACATGTTCAATAATGTGCTGTAACCTCTGTACACAATTCCCAGGAGACTGTCATTATAAAAGTTTGCAAAACACAATGCTATACATAATATCACAAATATCAGTGGAACTAGAAAAAAAATGTTTCATGGACTTTGAAGTTGCACAAGTACATTGTGGCTGATTAGACTGATGACAATTTCTGTGGACATGATCATCTATTTGCTGTGACATCACAGGTCTTTCAATGTCACTTAATTCCCACCTCCCATTCTCAGATGAAATTTTTACTTGCACTAATTTCTTCTGTGGTTTTATCCTCTGGGGTTTTATCCTGTTCCTTCATTTGGAACATATTCCCGTGTCATCTTCTTCTGCCTAAATTTCTGTTTTATTTTTATGTATTTGGTAGGTTGGGTATGCTGTCCAGCTTTGGAGAAATGGTCTTATTTTAGAATATTTCCTAGGTGTCCTAGCAGCCCAGTCCTCCTAAATGCTCCAGCAGTGCCCCTTATGTGGACTGTTTCTGTTGTGGCAAACTAATTAAGGTGAGCAGTCTGGTAGGTGTGACAGACTCCCATTCTAGTTGGTTCTTAGGGACCAATTTGGATGGAGGTTGGTGGCTGCTGGAAGGCAAGTTTAGGTCATGAGGCAGTGGGGTGCAGAGCACTTGGGGTCCTAGAGCTGGTGTTGGCCCACTGGTGAGCGATACTGGGTCCTAAGGTATTTGGCTGTAGGATCCAGTGTTCCTAGAGCTGCTGCCTGCCCACTGGAGGGCAAGGTTAAGGCCCAGACTGCTCCAGATCCCTTACTGCCCAGTGTGGACAGAGCTGTGTCCCAGAATGTCTGGATACAAACCCCCAAGGGCCCCACTGTTGATGTCAGCTCTCTGGTGGGTGATGGTATTTAGTAGCTCAGTCATGCACAACTCTTTTTGACTCCCTGGGACTTTAGCCTACCAGGCTCCTCTGTCCAAGGGATTTTTCAAGTGAGAATACTAGAGTGGGTTGCCATTTCCTCTTCCAGGGGATCTTCCTGACCCAAGGATCAAACTTGTGCCTCCTATGTTTCAGGCAGATTCTTCACCCTCTGAGCCATCTGGGAAGCCTGGTCCCCTGAAAGGATCCCAGGGTTAGTGCCAGCAATGAATGTGGAACCGTGTCTTAGGCCTTCTTGTATACAGGGCTGGGTCTGAAGATGCCTTTGGGATCAAAGGGTCTTAAGGTGGCTAATGATCTTAAGACTGCTGGTATAGAGCCTGTATCGTTTCTTGGTCTTAGGAGGCCTAATACCTGTACCTATAGGCTGGTGAGTGGGGCTAGGTCTCAATACTAATAAGCCAGAGGGAGGATCCCAAGCCGATGCTCACCAGCACCAGTGTCCATATGGTGAAACAAACTCCTAAAATTGTATTGTCAGTGTCTTTGTCCCTAAGGTGAGCTCCAGTTGACTCTTGCCTCTCTGGGAGACTGTCTCAACAGTAAGATCTGAACAAGACTCCTTTCAAATGACTGTTTCTGTTCTAGATTCTGAAGTGTGTGAGATTTCTGTGTGCCCTTTAAGAGTGGAGTCTATTTTTCCAGAGCCTTCTGATTCTCCTAAAAGTAATACTCACTGGCATTCAAAGACAAGTCTGGAGGCTTGTCTTTCTGAATCAGGACTACTGGGCTGGGGAACTCAGAATGCTTGTTTCTTCGAGAAAATTTCTGCAACTGTAGTTACTCAGATACTTTTGGGTTGCCCACTCAAGGATGAAATTAAAAGACAGTTACTCCTTGGAAGAAAAGTTATGACCAACCTAGATAGCATATTCCAAAGCAGAGACATTACTTTGCCAACAAAGGTCCGTCTAGTCAAGGCTATGGTTTTTCCACTGGTCATGTATGGATGTGAGAGTTGGACTGTGAAGAAGGCTGAGCACCGAAGAATTGATACTTTTGAACTGTGGTGATGGAGAAGACTTTTGAGAGTCCCTTGGACTGCAAGGAGATCCAACCACTCCATTCTAAAGGAGATTAGCCCTGGGTGTTCTTTGGAAGGAATGATGCTAAAGCTGAAACTCCAGTACTTTGTCCACCTCATGCAAAGAGTTGACTCACTTGAAAAGACTGATGCTGGGAGGGATTAGGGGCAGGAGGAGAAGGGGA
>SJYW01002245.1:0-21694 GCA_006410735.1 Raphicerus campestris | reverse complement strand
TAACTGCTTTGAAAAAATATTTGTTTAACTTTTATAGAAATACAGAGTTGAGGAGGGCCTTCATTTTCACAAGCTGCCAGAGATTTAAGGGCCTGAATCTATCCCTCCACAGGTTTCATTCTGTTATCCAATGGTCTTGTCTATCCCACTTTGGCCATAATCCAGATATCCTGAGACAGAGACAAAGCTGAACAATTTAAGGCAATGATCTTTCTCCTGGATAGATGTGGTTCAACACCTTATACCAGCAGCTAAAGTGATTTATATATTTTCTCTGAATAGAGTAGACAGTTGGAAAAATCACATGCATATTAATCTTGCATGGCACACACACACATCTTATCATGTGCAAGAGATATATTTTTTAAAATCTTTGGTGCACCAAGCAAAGAATCATCCTACTGTATTCTTTAAGGCCTGCTAAGAAGTACTGAGTGATATATTAGATTTCTGAAGTTGTCAAGGGTGGGTAGGTACAAAGAGCTTATCCTTCTAGAAGGAAGAGGATACAATGCTCTATTGTTGCAGAAAAAGCAAAATGCTTTATGCTTCTCAGATTTCTTAAGGGGATCACCATTAAACCCTGTAAATTATTTTTTATCTATATCATGAGAAGGGAGTTAGAGCAGAATGGTGTTTAATGCTTTTCCTTTCAAGAAAGTTTGTAGCATTTCAAAGCCTTTGGTGTCTCCATTTTAAACTAAATCAGTACAGTCATAAAAGTGTACCTTCTCCTCCACAAACCTTCTCATCGACTGTTTTAAAACCTACTGCAGTGTATAACTAGAGAATTTAAGACATTTTATGTGTTTGGACAAAGAACTTGAATGCAGAGCTTTATAAGGCTAGAAAGGTAGATGAATTAATGACTTTATAATTTTATTGACTTGGTAAGAAAGGTAAAGATATGAACCAAGGTGAGAAAATTCATGACTGGCATTTAAATCCCTGACTTGGGATGTCCCTCTGACATGGAAATAAAGTACAGATAACTCATGGGGAAAAGAATATCTTGGTGTTATTTATGGATTAATTTCAAAACAAACTTTCTGAAACACTTTCTTCTGTTTAAACCACATTTTTTACACTCTATTACTTCACACCAGTGGAGATATGCTTGATGGAATAGTGAAATATAGTCTTTTCCTTTTAGTTGGGAAATATTTGCAACATCTCTGAAACACAGGATTTTGTTGGTGAGAGGCTGGTCTGCTTTCTGTTTGCCCTTCTGAAAAACTGCCCTTCTGTCCATTTAGATATGCCTACCCTTCTCTTTGTCTGTCCTCCTATGAAATACTTGCTGAACATGTGAACACATGTCACACCCCAGTTCCCACACCTTTCATCATATCAGTTCTGCTCCACAGAGTCCCCTTCTCCCTGAAATTCAACTCAACCTTGACTCTATCTGAGGTTTCCTTGTTGCTATTGTTCAGTTGGCCAGTCGTGTCTGACTCTTTGCGACCCCATGGACTGCAGCACACCTGGCCTCCTTGTCCCTTGTCATATTCAGAAGTTTGCACAAGTTCATGTCCATTGAGATTTTCTTAATAGTAATCAAAGATACACACATCCAATATCTACTGGCTACCTTCTATATTTATACCATAAGTGTCTATTTGCAATGTAGCTATTACAACAGAAGATCTAAAATTATATGTGCATTATGTATATATTATGTATATGTGGACTTCCCTGGTGGCTCAGGTGATAAAGTGTCTGCCTGCAATGTGGGATACCTGAGCTCTATCCCTGGGTCAGGAAAATCCCGAGGAGTAGGAAATGGCAACCTACTCCAGTACTCTTGCCTGGAAAATTACATGAACTGAGAAGCTTGATAGGCTACAGTCCATGGGGTCTCAAAGAGTCGGACATGACTGAGCACCTTCACTATGTATATACATTACCTCTATATTATATAAATTACATTATTATATATACTATATGATTATATAACTAGATAATTGTATATATGTACATATATCCTTAGAGATATGGTGCTGGAGAAGACTTCTGAAAGTCCTTTAGACAACAAGGAGATCAAACTAGTCAATCTTAAAGGATATCAACCCTGAAAACTCATTGGAAGGAATGACACTGAAACTCCAGTATTTAGGTCATCTGATGTCAACAGCGATTTATTGGAAAAGTCCCTGATTCTGGAAAAGATTGGGGGCAAAGGAGAAGAAGGTATCAGAAAATAAGATGGCTTGATGGCATCACTGATACAATAGACATGAACTTGGACAAACTTTGGGAGATGGTGAGAGACAGAGAGGTCTGGCCTGTTGCAGTCAGTCCATGGGGTCCCAAAAAGTCAGACATAACTAAAGTGACACAGCATGTATGCATACTACATATATTAATATATATATACAAACCTACATAACACAGAAAGATTAGGAGAAAAAGAGAAGAGAAAATTTTGTCATTTATGTTCTTCATAACAATGTGTCTGAGCAGCATCATGCTATACAATCAAGGACTGTTTCCAAGGCAAGGAACCAAGGATCAAGGACATTAATATACTTAGATGATGCAGAAAATGAAATAAAATCAAACAAACACATACTCACATACACACACGTGGACTACATTTTTCTTGAATATGTTTTTAGAAAATCGAAATGGGAAAAAGTATTCAAACAAATTATGTTTAAATTGTGTTATTAATGTATAGTTTCTAATATTCAAAGGCTAGAATGTTAGGTATGCTGGTCATCACCACCAAAACACAATGGCAGGAAGACTCACTGAGAAGGGGGAAACAATGTGATTTTAAATGTGAGCCTCAGTTTACATCTAGCCCAACTAAAGTTATAAAATGTCAGAAAAGGTGTGCATGCTGATATTCATAAGTCATGTAGTTGATATAATTCTTTCNACTATCCTTTTTCCTTTTTCCTTAATTTACTTTTATTGCAAGATAATTTCCTTACAATATTGTGTTGGTTTCTGCCATACATCAACATAAATCAGCGATAGGAATACATATGTATCCTCTCTCGATCCTCCTTCCTACCTCCCACCACATTTCACCTCTTTAGGTTGTCACAGAGCACCAGACTGAGGTCCCTTTACCACACAACAAATTCCCCGCAGCTATCTATTTTACATAAGTTATATAAATATTTCCATGGTACAATCTCAATTTGTCCCACCGTCTCTTTCTCCCATTGTGTCCACAAGTCTGTTCTTTATATCTGCATCTCCACTGATCCCTGCAAATAGGTTCATCAGCACCATCTTTCTAGATTCCATATATATCCATTAATATATGATATTTGCTTTTCTCTTTCTAACTTCACTCAATATACTAGACTCTAGCTTCATCCATCTCATTAGAATGGACTCAAATGCATTCCTTTTTATGGTTAAATAAAATCCAATTGTATATATGTATCACAACTTTTTTATCCTTTCATCTTTGATAGACTATTCCATGTCCCAGTTACTGTAAATAGCGTTCCAATAAACATTAGGGTACATGTACATTTTTCAGTTACAGTTTCCTCAGGGTGTATGTCCAGTAGTGGGATTGTTGGGTCATATAGTAATTCCTAGTTTTTTAAAGGAATGTCCATATTGCTCTCCATAGTTGCTGTATGAGTTTACATTTTCCCACCAATAGTGCAAGAGCGTTCCCTTTTCTTCAACGCTCTCCAACATTTATTGTTTGTAGATTTTTTGATAATGGCCATTCTGACCGATGTGAGGTGATATCTTATGGCAGTTTTGATTTGCATTTCTCTAATAATGAGCGATATTAAGCACCTTTTCATGTGTTTATTAGCCATCTGTGTGTCTGCTTTGGAGAAAATGTCTGTTTAGGTGTTCTGCCCATTTTTTGATTGGATAGTTTGTTTTTTCTGATATTGAGTTCTGTGAGCTGCTTGCATATTTTGGAGATTAATCCTTTGTCAGTTGTTTCATTTGCTATTATTTTGTTCGATAAAATCTTGAATCAAGTTATTTCACTGCTTCATCTCTGCTTTTTGTTTGCCAAATTCATCACTTTAGGGAGAATGTATATACATTCAGTTTTATTTCTAGGTGGGAGCAATAATATCTTATTCAAAAAACAGTAATGATTTATGAGTGAAATAGGACAGGTTCCAAACTCCTTACCCTTTACACAAGATCTTTCAAATTCAGACTTGTAACTTGCCTTCTAAATCTTATTTCAAATTACACTCATTCTAAATTTTCACTTGAACTCACAGCACTTGTCACAACAATCTAATCAATGATAGTTCACCTTTATTCCATTTTATGCTGTCACATGTTTTAATATCTTCTATTGTTACATATTTGATTTTATCATCTTTCTAAGTAAACTATATTAGGATATCACTTTACATGTCTTATCATTCCCAGAATATAATTTGCATGTCACAGATTATCTTTATTTTAATGTGTACATGTTACACATTTATTTGTTGGATGAAAAAAATGAATGTGTATATTTATAAATGAGAATAAATGGATTTTTCCAAAATGTCCTCTAAAATTTAAAATATTCTGATATAGTATTACCTACTTCTCTCTCTGAATTAAAATTTAAAACATTATACATACATTTTTAAATTTATAAATATTGGTAGGGCAATAATTATACTAAAAAAAAAAATAAACTACTGAAATGGCCTAAGGTGGGCTTCCCTTGTAGTTCAGATGGTTAAGATTCCATCTCCAATGCCAGAGACCCCAGTTTGATTCCTAGGTTGAGAAGATACCCTGGAGATGGGGTAGGCTACCCATTTCAGTATTCCTGAGCTTCCCTGGTGGCTCAATGGTAAAGAATCCACCTGCAATGTGAGAGACCTGGGATCAATCTCTAGGTTGGGAAGATCCCCTGAAGGGAACAGCTACCTGCTCCAGTATTCTGGCCTGGATAATTCTGTCTATTTTATATCCATGAGGTCACAAAGAGTCAAAAAGGACTGAGAAAATTTCACTGGAGTTCAGTAAGTAAAACTCACTAACACTCAGAAATTCTTACTACTAAGAAATAAAATACCCTTTCCTAAATTTAAACTACTAAGATTATACTGAGTCAAACTGAGGTGTGCTAATTGATTTGCCAGCTTTATGCTAACATGCATATATGGCATCATGGAACATGAAACCTAAGGGTCTTTACTCTAGGCCTGAGTCCTTTAGTGATCAGTACTTCTCATGTAATTGTTTCCCTTTAAGTCCTTACTATGGATTATATTTGAAAAAAATCAATGATTAATTTTATTTAAAACAGCTCTGATCAGCTAACAGGGAAGAATTTTACTCCTATTTTACAGATTGGGAAATAGACACAAAGAGATCAAAGTCACTGATCTGAGTGTCATAATCATTGCAAGCATTCCCTTAAAACAGACTCGTTATTTGTTCTATCTTGTCATTCTTATTGGAGCATTGCTTAGTTTCCAGACCAGGGATTAAATTCATGACCTTAGCAGTGAAAGCATGGAGTTCTAACTACTGGGCTACCTGGGAATTCCCTGCTTGACTTTCTAGGAGGAATCTGTATTCATCTTGGAACCAAAGGAGAAGATTCAACTAATAGAGGATTTAGCAAAACTAAGAATGAAAACTGCCCACCATGACTCTTATTAACTTGAGGAAAGGTAAAAGTATTGTAATGCTTTGTTTGTCTCACTGTGAATATATTTGTGGGAAATGTTCAATTTCCAGCTGTTGGACACCTAGGAAAGACCCAGTGACTTTCTCACAATGAACCAGTGTAAACTTATCAGATATCAGAAGCAAGATGGAATGAGTAAGACAATTCTGCTGCAGCAAAAGTGATATAATTTGAAGACAATGTTGAATAATCTTTTTTTTCTTTGAATCAATCATGCAACTGTTCCCCTCTATTAGTGCATGTAATTGAGGGCAGAATGTATATGCAAAGAATGACTATTTTAACATTGAAATTCAAATTTTCTCAAGTTATGCTGTTTGGGGAATAGAATGCAATAGCTGCATATAGTCACCAAAACATGTATGATAAAGAATAGCTAAATACAATTAGATTTAATGACTTAATTTGGCCTTTCAGAAATCTCTCAATCCAAAGTACTCACTGCTTCCAAAAGTATATTGAGTAACTGGAAGTAGCTGGCCTATCGCAGTATTATAATATAAAGGAAAAGCCAATTGACTCTATTCAGGTTTACAAATATGACCCTAGTCCATAAACATTTTTAACTATTTATGAACCTTTTGGTCAAATATTCTATGCATCTATCTATCCTCTTACCTTCAGGTTATGGGACATCAACTTCTTGCTTTTTACTTATTATAACTAGGTTAACACTCTTTCAAGTCAAGAACATTGTGGATAAAAACTCTTATAACACATGAAAATAATTAATTATAATTTAGTCAAGAGAACTATGCTTTAAATAAAGATTCTTCTACCCCTCTCAAAATCAGAGAGATTTATTTATGTTTTCTTGATTTAATTGGCAAGTTCCATGGTGCTTCAAAAGTTTAAAAATGAAAGAAAAAAAAAAAGAAAATGCAAGAGCTCAAGGATGATTTTTTGCATAACTTCACACAACAAGCAGGTGTTTGTAAGATCAATTTACAACAGGGACCACACTATCCACCTAGCTTGGATGACTTCCAACCCACTTCCAATTAAAACTTACCTGATCATAAATAAGAGATAAAAGCTTGCTAGCCAATACAGTAAATAATAGATCTTAAAATAATATATTAGGGGGCTGTTTAGAGACAGTAAATGAATTCCCATTAGGTTAGAAAATGTTAGAAGAAGATTTGAGGTCAGGATTCCCAGGAAGCCCATAGAATATTATCTTTTTCAGCATTGACTCTGATATTTTACAATGTGAACTGTAAATTACTAAAAAGTTTACAGTGCAGGCTGTGCCTGTCAGACACCACAATCAGGTGACTATTTTTCAGTTCCTATGAAAGTTTTAATAAATGTAGTTCTCTGGCAGCAAACAGTTTGGAATGGGCACGAATACTGTGGTCAAGTTGGACAGGAGGCCTGGACAGGCTAACTGCTATAGACCAGGGCATCCTGTACAATTACACCCCTCCTATTCAAAACAGAAGTTCTTATGATTTTCATGGAGGAATTTTGGTTATGACAAAGACCTAGAGAAGAAATTTAGGCAAAAATCTGCCTCTTTTCATATACTGGAAAATATAGTGGAAACTAGAGGAACAATGAGTATCAAAAGGAAGGAGCAGAAGGAAAGTGAGATCTTACAACATCCATCCTTCCTGTTATGGGTTGAATTGTGTTCTCCAAAAAGATATGTTGAAAACCATAAGCCCAGTGTNATAGTGGAAACTGGAGGAACAATGAGTATCAAAAGGAAGGAGCAGAAGGAAAGTGAGATCTTACAACATCCATCCTTCCTGTTATGGGTTGAATTGTGTTCTCCAAAAAGATATGTTGAAAACCATAAGCCCAGTGTCAGTAAATGAGACCTTATTTGGAAACAGGGTCTTTCAGAAGTGATCAAATTAAGACAAGGTCACAAAAGTGGGTCTTAATCCAATCTGACATATGGGCTTACAAAAAGAGGGAAATTTGAACAGATACTCAAAGGGAAGGTGATTATGTGAAGATGGAGAAAAAGATTGGAGTTATGCTGCCACAAGAAAAAGAAGGTTTGGGCAATTAGAAGCTGGAAGAACAAGAAAGAATTTCATCCTAGAGCTTTTACAGAGAGTTTGTCTCTGCTAACACCTTGATTTCTTACCTCTAGTCTCTGGCACTGTAAGACAACACATTTATGTTACAGTAAGCCATCTATTTTATGGAGAAGGTGATGGCACCCCACTCCAGTACTCTTGCCTGGAAAATCCCATGCGTGGAGGAGCCTGGTAGGCTGCAGTCCATGGGGTTGCAAAGAGTCAGACATGACTGAATGACTTCGCTTTCAGTTTTCACTTTCATGCACTGGAGAAGGAAATGGCAACCCACTCCAGTGTTCTTGCCTGGAGAATCCCAGAGATAGGGGAGCCTAGTGGGCTGCCATCTATGGGGTTGCACAGAGTCGGACACAATTTAAGTGACTTAGCAGCAGCAGTAGCAGCAGCGGTAGCAGCAGCAGCAGCAGCAGCGGTAGCAGCAGCAGCAGCAAGCCAGCTATTTTATGCTATGTTGTTATGGTAGCCCAAGGAAACTAATGCAACTCTCTTTAAAATTTAGAAAAGACTTCAGCAAGACCAATTCTCCTTGATTAAAGCATTTCAAACCATCTTTCTAACACCAAAAGACTTGGTAGTGACACTGCTTTAGAAATATTTTAACAACAGATCACCATCAAAAAACATTCTGGCTTTATGCCTTTATAGAGGTGTTGCTGTTTCATCTTTTTCCAATAGGATTTGACAATTAAAGGCAAAGAAGTCAATTCCTTTCAAATGAAGGGAATGTAATACAAGAAATATGTACACAGAAAAACAGGTTATAAGACCAAAGATGCAATTTAGAGGATGGTGAGGCAGTTTATAAATCAGCAATAGTGGAATATTGCTACTAACTCTAGACCTAATGAAACAATTGAATTGATGGTACTAAAGCTGTTACCCAGTTGAAGCCAGAACCACAGAGATCCTACCTAGTAGGGACTGGAGCTATGAATAGCAGAGATACTCTGAGAGCCTCCTTCCTCTTAGCTATCCATTCTTGGCCAGTGCCTCCTGTTAAGTAAGCCTACCCTGATAAGCTTAGAAATTGCAGTCTGCAGTGGAAGAACCCATAAGAATGAAGTGGTAGGACCAAATCATAAAGAATCCAGGGACTGTGGTTTGTATTCTGGAGTTTATTATACCCATCATGGGTTAATCATTTAATAATCTAAGCAGGGACATCAAGTGACCTGAAATAAACTTTTAAGATGTATTGAGGAAAAATATACAGGAAAAACATTATGAGTTGAAACAAACAGATTAAATATCAGGTATTGCAATTATGGGTCTTCCCAGGTGGCTCAGAGGTAAAGAATCTGCCTGCCTAAAAGAAAATGATGGTAGATAAAACTAGGATGCAAAAAAAAATAATAATAAAATAAAATAAAATAAAAATAAAAATAAACAACTAGGGTGCTTTGCTGTTGTTATTCAGTCACTAAGTCCTATCTGACTCTTTGGGACACTATGGACTGCAGCATGCAGTCTGGCTTTCGTGTCCTTCACTATCTCTCAGAGTTTGCTCAGACTCATGTCCATTGAGGCAGTGATTCCATCCAACCATCTCATGTTCTGTTGCCCTCTTCTCCTTTTGCTCTCAATCTTTCCCAGCATCACAGTCTTTTCCAAGGAGTCAGCTCTTCTCATGAAATGGCCAAAGTATTGGAGTTTCAACATCAATTTTTACAATGAGTATTCAAGGTTGATTTTCTTTAGGGTTGACTGCTTTGATCACTTTGCTGTCCAAAGGACTTTCAAAAATCTTCTCCAGCACCACATTTCTAAAGCATATATATATATATATATATATATATATATTTTTTTTTTTTTGGTGCTCAGCTTTCTTTACAGTCCAACTCTCACATCCATACATGACTACTGGGAAAAAACATAGGTTTGACTATGCACACCTTTGTCAGCAAAGTAATACCTATACTTTTTAATACGCTGTCTAGGTTTGTCATAGCTTTCCTTCCAAGGAGCAAGCATCTTTTAATTTCATGGCTGCAGTTGCCATCCACAATTATTTTGGAGCCAAAGAGAGTATAGTCTGTCACTGTTTCCAGTTTTTCCCCAACTATCTGCGTGAAATGATGGCATCAGTGGTCATGATCTTAGGTTTTTCAATGCTGAGTTTTAAGCCAGCTTTTTTTTTTTTTTTTGTATTTGTCTTATTTAGTTCTCTCTCTTTTACTGACTTATTTGTTATCTTAGTGGTTGCTGTAGGGTTTAGACATTTTTAGTTAATCTTAGATTAGCTTCAGATAATTTTTCAATAATTTGGCCACCTGATGGGAGGAGAGGATTCATTGGAAAAGTCCCTGATGTTGGGAAAGATTGAGGACAAAATGAGAAGAGGATGGCAGAGGAAAAGCTGGTTAGATAACACCAAATCAAAGGACATGACTTAGAGCAAACTCCAGGAGATAGTGTAGGACAGGGAAGACTGGTGAGCTGCAGTCCTTGAGGTCAGAAAGAGTTAGACACAACTTGGCGGCTGAACAACAACAATATGCTGTTTCATGTGTAGTGCAAGGATCTGTCAATACTGTATTCCAAATTGTTCTGTTACATTTTGTTTACTGTTTTTGTCACATAGTTTGCTTTTACACATGCCGTAAAACTAATAATAAATTTGTTTTAAGATGTTATACTTATAGTATTTATATAAGAAAATAAATTTTGCTTTACATTTATTCTTCCCAGTGCTCTTTATTTTGCTTGATTTCTATCATAATTCTTCATATTGAAATTTTTTCTTTAATGTTTTGTGTAGAGTAACACTACTTGAAATAAATTCTCTGTTTTTGTTTGAGCACATTTTTATTTATCCTTTACATGTGATGGATATTTTTGCTGAACAGAGAATTCTGGGTCTACAGGGTTTCTGCTCGTTCTGTTTTCTTTTTTCATTTCAGCATTTTAATATGTCACTTTATCAAATTCTTCCTTGTATATTCCTGATAAAAAATAAGCTATAACCCTTCCTCTTATTCCTATCCAGTATGACCGACTAGATGTATGTGGAAAAGGAGGATTTTACTCCACTTATAGTTGTATCAGTTCTTGACCTGTGGTTTGATACAGTCATTAGTTTTATGATGTTCTTGGCCCTTGTTTTTTTCAAATATGTCTTTACTGTTTCCTACCTCTTCTTATAGAATTTTAATTATATGTATATTAGATCATTTGATATTGGCCCACAACTCTAGGATCATTTCTTCTATGTTTTTATTATTTATCCTACCCACTGTGATTTCCATTGCATAATTTATATTGACTTACTTTCAAATTAATTATTTCATTAGCTGTGCTGACTCAACCTATGAGACCACCAAAGATGTTCTTTGTCTTTTGTAATGTTTTTCATTTGTTGTGCTTTCATTTAATTTATTCTTATACTATCCATATCTCTGCTGAACTCATCCACCTAATGTTGCATGTTACCTACCTTTAATTTATAGCTTTTTAACATTTTTATTTAATTTCAGTTACCTGCCTGCTTATTCTAATATCTGTGACATGTCTGATTTAGTGATTGTTCTAAGACTACATTTATTATGCTTCATATTACAGCTTATAGTTGATTTGTTTGATTGATTTTAACTGAAAGTATGACATCTTATTTAGGATAGTTGATACTCAGGTAAATCTTTTTTGTAATGCTTAGAGATTACTACATTTTTCATTTGTGGGCTTATTTTAATATAGTGAGGACTAAGGCTATGTTTGAAATTCACTGGCACTACTGTTATCATCAGGGCACAACAATTTTATATTCTTCTAGTAATTATTTTTATTTAGAGTGTTGCTTGAAATTCCAAGATTTAATTTTTCATTGTCTGACCCCTAGCCCTGGCTTTGCGTCTTTGAGCTTTGTCCAGGAGATAATGTTTCTTGAAATTTTCCCAGCTTTATCCCACTACTGTTTTCATTCATTGCTTGTTAGTCTGGTAATGAAGAGTTAAACAGGGGATTGTTCCTTGCTATTCTGATTAAGCCTCTTTGTCCTGAGTCTGTATGTAAAACCTTCACAAGTTTCCCCTGCTCCTCCTTCCTGGTGGAGTGAGGTCAATATCCTGGTTTATCCTCTAGGAAAGGTTTCCCCTGTGCCTCTTCACCAAGGCTTTTGTTCTGTATAACAGAAGATATAATGATTCAGCCGTTTTTATTCCGTGACTGCTGTGTCTCTTCCCCAGTCAACTCCCTAACACCACAAAATCAGCTGACTCAATATTCTACCTAATCTTCCCTCTGAATTTCTGGTGAAATGTGTGAGTGAAAAAGTCTTCAAGAGGAATACAAACATCCCTATATATGTTACCCACAAGGATTTGCAAACCCTGGCTCTATCTCTTACCGTATCTTTTGTAATTCATAAAAACTTTTTAGCTGAATTCTTCCTGGCCTATTTGGCCTCTGACATCTGTCCTAGGTAAATAAATGATCAAGATTCATTTCCCCTTGGAGGCATGTGTCTTTCCTCAGACTTTGGGTGAGTTAGTTTCCCTGCAACCTGAGCTGTCCAATGGATTCAAGATTTCTTGTTGTACAGGTCAGAGTGATGCGCTTCCTGACTGTTTGTATCTTCAAGCTAAAAACAAAAATCAAAACTGGATACTTTTCTACTGGAGTAAAATTGCTTCAAAATGTTGAGTTAGTTTCTGCTGTACAACATAGTGAATCAGCTATATTTATACATATACCCCCTCCCTCTTTGACCTCCCTCCCATCCCCTTTATCCTACGCTTCTAAGGAATCACAGAACACCAAACTGAGGTTCCTGTGCTTAATAATATGTCCCCACTATCTATTTCACACATGGTGGTGTATATATGTCAAACCTAATCTCCCAATTTGTCTCACTCCTCCCATGTCTGCATGCCCATTCTCTATGTCTACAGCTCTATTCCTACCCTGGAAATAGGTTCATCTGTACCATTTCTTAGATTTCACACATATGTATTAATATACAATCTTTTTTTTACTGTTTCTGATATACTTCACTTTGTATGGCAGTCTCTAGGTCTATCCATGTCTCTACAAATAACCCAATTTTGTTCCTTTTTGTGGCTGAGTTATGTTCTATTGTATATGTATACCACATCAAAGGCTGGAGCAGGTGTGAATACCTTTTTAACATCAATTTAAAGAATAATAAAAATTATTTGTAGGTCTATTTTCAAGTAAGAGTTCTTAGGAACAAAGACTTTTCTTTTCTTTCTTTCTTTTTCTTTTTTTTTTCCCCACCACCCTTTGTATATTCACATTTGAGCAATCTAGAAATCACACAGCCAGGTACTAAAATCTTCTCCAAGCACTTGCTTTTACCTGTTCTGTGGCTGCTTATCTCAAGTCTCTCTGAAATCAAGTGATACCTGTCAGTTACAGAAATGAGGAAGAGAAGGACAGATACGGAGTTTTTATCTAAGAATAGAAGAGCAGCTTTTGCTTTGGCATCTTTCTTCTCCCAGATAATGTTTTGGTTTCTGTCATCACCTGATGACCTTGTAGTTTTCTCTGACTCTTATGTGTGTGCCACACTCACAATTTCAGAGTGAAAGAACTAAAAGAGCATCAAGGTCAAAAGCACTTTGTAGTAACAAAAATTTAATTTTTGCTAAGAGTATTCTTACTTAGTCACAGATAGAAACTCAAAAGATACTACAGATTTGAACAAAAATGTATAAAAGCAGCATTGAGGGCTTATATAATATCACTTTTTTGGAATAGGAAGGGAAATCACTGAGCCAGTAGCAGTTTCTGTGTGTGGGTTTTAAGAGCTTTGTTCAGTAGTGAAAACAAACAATCTCTTCCACATTTTCTCAGCTTGTCTGCTGTGTCACCTCTGTCATTTGTAAGTTTAGTGGTAGGGGTGAAGTATGGTTTGAAATCATGAAAAGAAATGAACTGTAGCTAATGAAGTAGCTGTTCTTCATTAGGTTCATATAAGCTTCTGCAAAAATTAGTATTGGTTATAGATTTTTTGATGATGGCCATTCTGACCAGTGTAAGGTGATAGGGTGTGGAGAAAAATGAAATCTCTTGCATGGTTGGTGAGAATGTAAACTGGCATAGCCACTATGGAGAACAGCATGGAGAATCTTTTAGAAACTAGGAATAAAATTACCATATGACCCAAGAGTCCCACTACTGGGCACATACCCTGAGAAAAATATAATTGAAAAAATCACATGTGCTCCAATGTTCATTGCAACACTATTTGCAATAGCTAGGACATGGAAGCAACCTAGATGCCCATTGACAGATGGATGGATAAGAAGATGTGGTACATACATACAATGGAATATTATGCAACCATAAAAAGAATGCATTTAAGTCAGTTCCAATGAGGTGGATGAACCTAGAGCTTATTATACCGAATGAGGTAAAGAAAGCCAGAAAGAGAAAGACAAATATCATATATTAACACAAATATGGAATCTAGAAAGATGGTTCTGATGAACTTATTTGCAAGGCAGCAGTGGAGATATAGACATAGAGAGCAGACTTGTGGACACAGGGAGGGGAAGGAGTGAGTGAGTGAAAGTTGCTAAGTTGTGTCCAGCTCTTTGTGATCTACAAAGTTGGACTACACAGTCCATGGAATTCTGAAGGAGAGGGTAGGACAAATTGAGAGGGTAGCACAGAAACATATACATGCAGTTCAGTTCAGTTCAGTCGCTCAGTCGTGTCCGACTCTTTGTGACTCCATGAATACTGCACACCAGGTCTCCCTGTCCATCACCATCTCTCGGAGTTCACTGAGACTCACGTCCATCAAGTCCGTGATGCCATCCAGCCATCTCATCCTCGGTCTTCCCCTTCTTCTCCTGCACCCAATCCTTCCCAGCATCAAAGTCTTTTCCAATGAGTCATCTCTTCGCATGATGTGGCCAAAGTACTGAAGTTTCAGCTTTAGCATCATTCCTTCCAAAGAAATTCCAGGGTTGATCTCCTTCAGAAATGGACTGGTTGGATCTCCTTGCAGTCCAAGGGACTCTCAGGAGTCTTCTCCAACACCACAGTTCAAAAGCATCAATTTTTCGGTGCTCAGCCTTCTTCACAGTCCAACTCTCACATCCATACATGACCNAAAGGCTTTGGCATAGTCAATAAAGCAGAAATAGATGTTTTTTATTACCCTATGTGAAACAGATAGCCCATGGAAATTTGCTCTATGATGCAGGGAGCTCAACCCAGGGCTCTGTGACAATCTAGAGGAGAGAGATGTTCAAGAGGGAAAGGACATATGTATACCTATGTTTGATTCATGTTAATGTATGGCAGAAGCCAACACAGTATTGTAAGGCAAGTTTCTTTCAAACAAAATAAATTTTAAAAATAGGGGCTGAAATAAAAATTTTTTAAATCTTAATGGAAATCTGACCAGAGTTGAAATCAGCTTATCCAGACCTTGATTTTATCATTGGTTTAAAACAGCTGATAACCTCAAAAATTGAATTAGTCATTCATTAAATTTGCTTCAAAACTGATCAAATGAAAAACAAAAGCTTATCCTTTCTTCTATTTTTCATAAAACTTATCTACATAATGCTGGAAATCTGGATGAAGAGTAAAATGTGAAATATATAAACACTTTAAACACAAACACTCAGTAATTTGTAGAGCCGACTTTGTACTCAGGGAATCTTAAAGGTATGAATTAAGGAAATCCGGTTTGCACTTGCTATCAGACTAGATTCCCAGTATATTTCCTAAAAATTCTAGATACTCATGTGAAAAGTGAAAGTGAAAGGGCTTTCCTCATAGCTCAGTTGGTAAAGAATCTGCCTGCTATGCAGGAGACCCCAATTTAATTGAGAAAGGAAATTTAACTACTTTGTAAAAATCTCAATTCCAGCCAAAGTAAAGAAAGAGAAAAATAATGTATATGTTTCACTAAAAATCAATGTCTTTATCATCAAATAACTGTACAGTTTGGGTGGAGAAGGCAATGGCAACCCACTACAGTACTCTTGCCTAGAAAATCCCATGGGTGGAGGAGCCTGGTAGGCTGCAGTCCATGGGGTCGCTAAGAGTTAGACACGAGTGACTTCACTTTCACTTTTCATTTTCATGCATTGGAGAAGGAAATGGCAACCAACACCAGTGTTCTTGCCTGGAGAATTCCAAAGATGGGGGAGCCTCGTGGGCTGCCGTCTTTGGGGTTGCACAGAATCAGACACGACTGAAGCAACATAGCAGCAGCAGTACAGTTTGGGAAAACCCAATGGGAACAAATAATTGGAAATAAGAATTGCTACATTTTGGAGTTTTACACAAATGTTGATTTTCATAAGCAATTCAGCAACAAGGCAAATTAACCCTCAAAACATAATCCTTCCTTATTGACCATATTTATTCCGAAAGCATTAATAGAATTATTACAATTTAGTCCATAACCTGGTTATTCCACTAAATATTTCACTACCTTTGATGGAGCAAACCAACATTCAAAAGGAAGAAAAGTGAATTATAGGTGGAAGTCATTTGTGTTCACAGTATTGAGACATGACATTTACAGATAGACACACCTAAGATGACCATGCTTTCTCTCTAGTGTATCTACTATAAAGAAAAGCCTCTCCTTCACTTCACTTCCATGCTATGATTGATGGACAGTGCCAATCAATTCTTGGGGCTTGTTGATGTTTGCTGTCATGAACTGAGCTCTGTGAAGTTTGTAATAGAGTGACAGGCAGGATGCCAGTTTGTTGGTGGTTTTCCTTAAATAAGGTGGGATCCAATGACAAATGGGACTTAAACAAGAGAAAGCACCATAAATTCCAGCGGGATTTCCCTCAAATCAAATATATATATACACTCTTTCTAGATTGAAAGGGCTACATTTCTTTGTTGAGTGTCATGATTTTTGTTCAGGAAAAAAAAAATGAAGTTGGGATAAAAGAAAATAATGGGCAGTGAGGTTAAAAAAAAAAAATCTAGAATTAAATTGTGAAAAATATTGACCTCCATTCCAAGAAGTTTCTAACATAATTCTGCAGCTAGCGGGAAAAATCACTGAAAAAAACTTTTGTCTTAATCATCACTCTGCACTTGGAAGTTCTGTCAGTTTTTGTAAAAATGACCCCTACAGCTCCAATATCTAATGAAATTCCTTCTGCCATGGTTCTGATATATTTTTGCTGTATTTGCAAAGGACTTCTCAAGCAAATTTCAATTCCTACTCATCTATGGAACCTGATTCAACATTCAGTTCAGCCAGAAAGTGGTATCCTCTCCACATTCCTCCTCCAAGAATACAAATCCCATCTCCAGTGCACAGTAAACAAAAAGTAATATAAATGGAAAGTGTGGATAGAACTTGGATGTGTAGACTGAAGTAAATATACACCTGCAAAATTTAGTGTCACTGACAGTATAGTCCAGAGGCAATAGTATTAAAAACAGAGCAGGCTGCAGTAGAGAATGGACTGTAGATTGCTCTCTTTGAGCTCGAAGCTCTAGCAAAGCAACAGGGAGTTTCAGAATCCCAAATGCAACCTTTCAGCTTGTTATGAATACTTATAACTTTTAAATCCATAATAAATGAGTCTTCATTGATATGATTATCCTGGGACTTGCAAATAAAACATTAATTATTCTATGCACAACTAATAATATATATTCTTATATTATTATATATGATAACTAATTTTGTTTTAATGTTTGTTTTACTTAGGTAAGTTAATGTCCTTTGAGGAAGAGACTAATCTATTCCCATCCCAGAAAAATATTATGCAAACAGTTCTTAATAATTATTTTTACTGATTTGAGCACAGAAAATTATTTCACTAGTAAAAGCCTAAATTGTACAACTACAGACTATGTGATGTTCTATTGCGCTAGGAGCTTTTTTTCTGTTATAAATGCAATGGAACATTTCCTATAAAGACTGAATGAAGGAAAACTACCTATCTGTTTAAATAAAAATAAACAGAGCTTCTTATTATCTTTTTTTTTTTTCTTATTATCTTAAGGCATGGAAAGAGTGGAGACAAATCTTAATGGGATGAATCAAGGCTTCTAAGTGTCAAGAGAATGGCACTTGGATTAACATTCTTTTTATTTTGATGGAATGAACATTTATATTAGTAAAGACATGATTTTTATTAAAATTCAGCCATATTATTCAAAATACAGCCTCTGTTTCGATTAGGGCCATTTTAAATAAAATAAGAAGACTAGGTACCTCTTCAGGGTCATTTCAGGGGCATTTTGAAGGACTTTTTAAACAATATGTCAGAGTCTAAAAATTTACTATTGAATATCTATCAGTTAATTATTTTCTTTTCTCCGTTATCTCCCTTAAATACAAAAGACAAGAGAAAAATACTCCACAATAACATTCTTGTCTTAATTTGAATGTGTCTATTCTATGTTCTCACTCCCTTGAGGAAATTGGAGAGCAGTATGCTTTAGTTGAAGCTATACATAGGCATCAACTAAATGCCTAGTTGAATTTAGGTAAATTCAAGTCAGCCTTATGTGTCTATTTTCAATCTCTGAGACATAGATGAACAAGGAATGTATGAATCTACAAGAACATAAAAATATATACACACATTTAATTTTCACATATATTTAATTCTATGGATTTTGGATGATAATTTTTGTTTTCAAACTCAAATTTTTGACACATCTTCAATGATAGTATAATAGATATTTTATAGGTCAATCAATATAGATGGAAAATAATAGTCATATTACTGTTTTCCAGGTTTGATAGAGCTTATAGAAATGTTTGTAAGAGTACCCTTGTTGTTCAGTCACCAACTCATGGCCATCTCTTGGTAACAACATGGACTGCAGCACGACAGGCTTCCCTGTCCATCACCAACTCCCTGAGCTCCCACAAACTCGTGTCCATTGAGTTGGTGATGCTATAAATCCATCTCATCCTCTGTCATCTGTTTCTCCTTCTACCTTCAGTCTTGCCCAGGATCAGGGTCTTTTCTAATGAGTCAGTTCTTCACATCAGGTGATCAAAGTATTGGAATTTCAGCTTCAGCATCAGCCCTTTCAATGAAAATTCAGGACTGATATCCTTTAAGATTGACTGTTTTGATCTTATTGTCCAAGGGACTTTCAAGAGTCTTCTCCAACACCATAGTTCAAAAACATCAATTCTTCAGTTCTCAACTTTCTTTATGGTCCTACTCTCACATCCATACATGACTATTGGAAATACCATAGCTTTAACTAGATGGCCCTTGTTGGCAAAGCAATATCTCTGGTTTTTAATACACTGTCTAGGTTAGTCATAGATTTTCTTCCAAGAAGCAAGTGTCTTTTAATTCCATGGATGTAGTCACCATCTGGAGTGATTTTGGAGACCAAGAAAATTAAGTCTGTCACTGTTTCCATTTTTTCCCCATCTATTTGCCATGAAGTGATGGGACCAGATACCATGATCATCAATTCTAGAATGTTGAGTTTTAAGCCAGCTTTTTCACCCTTATCTTTCACTTTCATCAAGAGACTCTCTAGTTTCTCTTCTCTTTCTGCCATAAGGGTGGTTTCATCTGTGTACCTGAGGTTATTGATATTTCTCCCAGAAACCTTGATTCCAGCTTTTGCTTCATCCAGCCCAGCATTTCACATGATGTACTCTGCATGTAAGTTAAATAAGCATGGTGACAATATACAGCCTTGACATACTTCTTTTCCAATTTGGAACCAGTCTGTTGTTCCGTGTTCAATTCTAACTGTTGCTTCTTGACCTGCATACAGATATCTCAGGATGCAGGTAAGGTGGTCTGGTATTCCCATTTCTTTAAGAATTTTTCACAGTTTATTGTGATCCACATAGTCAAAGACTTTGGCATAGTCAATAAAGCAGATGTAGATATTTTTCTGGAACTCTCTTGCTTTTTCAGTGATCCAATGGATGATGGCAATTTGACCTCTGGTTCCTCTGCCATTTCTAAATCCAGTTTGAATATCTGGAAGTTCATGGTTCACAAACTATTGAAGCCTGGCTTGGATAATTTTGAGCACTACTTTGCTAGTGGTCAAAATTCAAACATTTTGTGTGAGATAAGTGGAATTGTGTGATAGTTTGAACATTCTTTGTCATTGCCATTCTTTGGCATTGCCTTTCTTTGGGACTGGAATGAAAACTGACCTTTTCCAGTTCTGTAGCCATTGCTGAATTTTATAAGTTTGCTGGCATATTGCATGCAGCTCCTTAACAGCATTATCCTTTAGGATTTGAAACTAGAATTCCATCACCTCTATCAACTTTGTTCATAGTGATGCTTCCTAAGGTCCACTTGACTTCACATTCCAGGATGTCTAGCTCTAGGTGAGTGGTCACACCATTATGGTTTTCTGGTTCATAAAATCTTTTTTTGTATAGATATTTGTATAGGTAGTTTTATTTCATCATCTCCAACACTATTATCCAGCAAATGCCTGTGTCTTTCTGGATAAATGGCAGGTATTCTTCAGCATGGGTTATCTCTGTCATCAGTTTGGATTTAGGTTGTTGTTTTTTGGTTGCTAAGTCATGTCTGACTCTTTGCACCTCCAAGGACTATAGCCTGCCAAGCTCCTCTATCTGTAGGATTTCCCAGGTAAGAATACTGGAGTCGGTTGCCATTCCTTTTCCAAGGAATCTTCCCGGTCCAGGTTTTGAACCTCTGTCTCCTGTGTTGGTAGGCAGATTCTTTACCACTGAGCTTCCAGGGAAGCCCCTGAATTTAGGTAGGTGACCCTCACCTAGTATTAGAATATAAGGTTACTAAGTGCTGCAAGAGGGTGGAAGAATGGAAAAATAATGGCAAAGTAGCCTTAGCTAGATAATTTTAGGGCCCTAAAAACATGTATCAAAAATTATACTTTTTAAACTTTAGTCTCCTTTATACTGAACATGGTTTTGCTAACACAAATGGATTTTATAATACCAACATTTCCAATATTTTCTATTCCGAGTTGATGCAGTTTATATCATGGATTATTGAAAATCCTCAGTTCAGTTCAGTTCAGTCACTCAGTCGTGTCCGACTTTTTGCAACCACATGAATCACAGCATGCCAGGCCTCCCTGTCCATCACCAACTCCCGGAGTTCATTCAGACTCACGTCCATTGAATCAGTGATGCCATCCAGCCACCTCATCCTCGGTCGTCCCCTTCTCCTCCTGCCCCCAATTCCTCCCAGCATCACAGTCTTTTCCAATGAGTCAACTCTTCACATGAGGTGGCCAAAGTACTGGAGTTTCAGCTTTAACATCATTACTTTCAAAGAAATCCCAGGGCTGACCTCCTTCAGAATGGACAGGTTGGTTCTCCTTGCAGTCCAAAGGACTCTCAAAAGTCTTACCAGCACCACAGTTCAAAAGCATAAATCTTCGATGCTCAGCCTTCTTCACAGTCCAACTCTCACATCCATAAATGACTACTGTAAAAACCATAGCCTTGACTAAATGTACCTTTGTTGGCAAAGTAATGTCTCTGCGTTTGAATATGCTATCTAGGTTGGTCATAACTTTTCTTCCAAGGAGTAAGTGTCTTTTAATTTTATGGCTGCAGTCACCATCTGCAGTGATTTTGGAGCCCCCCAAAATAAAGTCTGACACTGTTTCCACAGTTTTCCGATCTATTTTCCATGAAGTGATGGGACCNTCATAACTTTTCTTCCAAGGAGTAAGTGTCTTTTAATTTTATGGCTGCAGTCACCATCTGCAGTGATTTTGGAGCCCCCCAAAATAAAGTCTGACACTGTTTCCACAGTTTTCCGATCTATTTTCCATGAAGTGATGGGACCGGATGCCATGATCTTTGTTTTCTGAATATTGAGCTTTAAGCCAATCTTTTCACTCTCCTCTTTCAATTTTATCAAGAGGCTTTCTTGTTCCTCTTCACTTTCTGCCATAAGGGTGGTATCATCTGCATATCTGAGGTTATTGATATTTCTCCAAGCAATCTTGATCCCAGCTTGTGTTTCTTCCAGTCCAGCGTTTCTCATGATGTACTCTACATATAAGTTAAATAAGCAGGGTGAAAATATAC
>SJYW01002244.1:87047-114831 GCA_006410735.1 Raphicerus campestris | reverse complement strand
CCGTGGCAGATTCATGTCAATGTATGGCAAAAACCAATACAGTATTGTAAAGTAAAATAAAGTAAAAATAAAATTAAAAAAAAACTTATTCATAGTGTAAATAAGTTATTGTCAAATAGTTCTAAGCCTAGTGTGCTATGGTGAAAACTCCACACATTTGGGAAGAGTCATCATATTCATATTGTAAAATACGTCAAATGAACAAGGCATTATACTTACCTAAGCATTTATGTACATGTTTCCACAGATTCGAGGTGTACATTAAAGAATGCCAAGCTATTATATGGCTCCAGTCCAGAAGCCACAGAGTCTCCTTGACTTTCCTTCCACTTCCTGATTCCCAACATGCTTCAGGATTTCCTCCTGTTGACAGAAAGCATCTAATAAGCCAGGATCATGTTAGTGTGTATAGACAACGTTTGTGACTCTTTTCAGGAATATTTGCATCTTAGAATTGAGTTCAGAGAAATTAATTCAAAATGGTATTATTTCTGATGACAATGTTAAAGGAGATTTAAACAATGCAGGGGAGACGAAAGTCACTAAAAAACAATCTCAGAGTTGCCTAGAAACTACTTCCTGTAAATGAATAGAAGGTACTGCTATTCAGTCTTAGATGTGTCTGGGAGCATAGGTTTGCGGCCCCAATCAGTAGATTGGCATCTACTATTAAATATTTCAGTTTCCTGGTAGATCTCTAAAATGGTTCCTAGCAGCCAGCCTTCTCCTTTCCCTGCCCTCCATTGACCCCCTCATCCACTTCATTTGCCAAGCTTCCCAGCAGGCACAGGGCACAGCTGGACAGAAGCCTCCCCCCAACCCCCTTCCTGAATCTTTAGAGAACCTGCATCTAAGTGCATTCACCCTCCCTCAGGGACTTCATTGCAAACCACCTCCCAGATGCCTTCCAGGTTTAAATGAAATAAAGTTAGTCTGATTCACTAACAACTGAGGATGAATCAAATAGCTGAACATTTCATTTAGGCCAATCTGTGGGATATTGGGAATGTTTTCATGATATCATTTTCTTCTCACAAAAACTTTCTGTACTTCTGTCTTTCTGATTTCTCTATCTGGCCATAAATTTTGTTTAGTGAATTCTAGATAGGAATTAAAGCACCTACTCAATATCCATTTGTCTCCCCTTTAAGAATTATATCACTTTATCTTTCCCTCCCTTCAAATCCAGCCCCACAGCCCCCAGGCTGACAACCATGATCTCCCTGCCTCCAACTTAAGCAGTGAGAGAACTACTAGGCTTTGATGTGCTGAGTTTCTGTGATAGGGGCCTGGCTGGCCAGGTACTCATGGTCAGAATAACTAAGATCCCAGTAGAGTGATTTATACCAGCCCAGCTCAACCTGGAAAATCAATATACTCAGTTACAGTCCTAAGTAACAATCCACTATTATTAGCAAATAGTGANGCAACCTAGTATGACCACTATGGAGAACAATGTGGAGATTCCTTTAAAAATTGCAAATAGAACTGCCTTATGACCCAGCAATCCCACTGCTGGGCATACACACTGAGGAAACCAGAATTGAGGGAGACACACGTACCCCAATGTTCATTGCAGCACTGTTTATAATAGCCAGGACATGGAAACAACCTAGATGTCCATCAGCAGATGAATGGATAAGAAAGCTATGGTACATATACACAATGGCGTATTACTCAGCCATTAAAAAGAATACATTTGAATCAGTTCTAATGAGATGGATGAAACTGGCACCTATTATACAGAGTGAAGTAAGCCAGAAAGAAAAACACCAATACAGTATACTGACACATATATATATCGAATTTAGAGAGATGGTAATGATGACATTGTATGCAAGACAGCAAAAGAGACACAGATGTATAGAATGGACTTTTGGACTCTGAGGGAGAGGGTGGGATGATTTGGGAGAATGACATTGAAACATGTATACTATCATGTAAGAAACGAAGTGCCAGTCTATGTTTGATGCAGCATACAGGATGCTTGGGGCTGGTGCACAGGGATGATCCAGGGAGATGATATGGGGTGGGAGGTGGAAGGGGGATCAGGATTGGGAGCTAGTATACACCCGTGGCAGATTCATGTCAATGTATGGCAAAAACCAATACAGTATTGTAAAGTAAAATAAAGTAAAAATAAAATTAAAAAAAAACTTATTCATAGTGTAAATAAGTTATTGTCAAATAGTTCTAAGCCTAGTGTGCTATGGTGAAAACTCCACACATTTGGGAAGAGTCATCATATTCATATTGTAAAATACGTCAAATGAACAAGGCATTATACTTACCTAAGCATTTATGTACATGTTTCCACAGATTCGAGGTGTACATTAAAGAATGCCAAGCTATTATATGGCTCCAGTCCAGAAGCCACAGAGTCTCCTTGACTTTCCTTCCACTTCCTGATTCCCAACATGCTTCAGGATTTCCTCCTGTTGACAGAAAGCATCTAATAAGCCAGGATCATGTTAGTGTGTATAGACAACGTTTGTGACTTTTTTCAGGAATATTTGCATCTTAGAATTGAGTTCAGAGAAATTAATTCAAAATGGTATTATTTCTGATGACAATGTTAAAGGAGATTTACACAATGCAGGGGAGACGAAAGTCACTAAAAAACAATCTCAGAGTTGCCTAGAAACTACTTCCTGTAAATGAATAGAAGGTACTGCTATTCAGTCTTAGATGTGTCTGGGAGCATAGGTTTGCGGCCCCAATCAGTAGATTGGCATCTACTATTAAATATTTCAGTTTCCTGGTAGATCTCTAAAATGGTTCCTAGCAGCCAGCCTTCTCCTTTCCCTGCCCTCCATTGACCCCCTCATCCACTTCATTTGCCAAGCTTCCCAGCAGGCACAGGGCACAGCTGGACAGAAGCCTCCCCCCAACCCCCTTCCTGAATCTTTAGAGAACCTGCATCTAAGTGCATTCACCCTCCCTCAGGGACTTCATTGCAAACCACCTCCCAGATGCCTTCCAGGTTTAAATGAAATAAAGTTAGTCTGATTCACTAACAACTGAGGATGAATCAAATAGCTGAACATTTCATTTAGGCCAATCTGTGGGATATTGGGAATGTTTTCATGATATCATTTTCTTCTCACAAAAACTTTCTGTACTTCTGTCTTTCTGATTTCTCTATCTGGCCATAAATTTTGTTTAGTGAATTCTAGATAGGAATTAAAGCACCTACTCAATATCCATTTGTCTCCCCTTTAAGAATTATATCACTTTATCTTTCCCTCCCTTCAAATCCAGCCCCACAGCCCCCAGGCTGACAACCATGATCTCCCTGCCTCCAACTTAAGCAGTGAGAGAACTACTAGGCTTTGATGTGCTGAGTTTCTGTGATAGGGGCCTGGCTGGCCAGGTACTCATGGTCAGAATAACTAAGATCCCAGTAGAGTGATTTATACCAGCCCAGCTCAACCTGGAAAATCAATATACTCAGTTACAGTCCTAAGTAACAATCCACTATTATTAGCAAATAGTGACTGGAAAAGACCCATCAAAAGCATTATTTCATGAGCACTGACGTCAAAGAACTTGGGTTGAGTTGCCTGCCTTGCATTGGATGGTCCCCATTCTCCTTATTTCAGAGGCATGGGTTAGTTGGTGTATAAAATATCTTAGACCCTAATATGTAGCTTTCCTTGGACATTATTAAGCCATTAATGTTAGTTTGCCTATTCATTCAACACACCTGTCTGAGCAAAGCACTCTGTTGGGACTGATGTGAAAACAGTCATAGACGCTAAAAGAGAAGCAAGCATAACTAGGACATGCTTTTTAAAAAACATATTTATTTTAGCAATGCCAACAGAGGATTGAAAAAGGATACGAAAAAATAAGCATATCATTTTCCAAACTTATAATTATCTACAGTTGCAGAGCAGGAAAGGGCTGATGCAGGCAGTCAGTGGAGACCCTGACCCACAACTTGCTGCTACCCTTTCCATGATAGCCCCTGCCATATACTGCCAACGCTTGAAAAGGCTTGGCTTACATCTGATGGTGGAAATTGAACAGTACGGGGTCCAATCCAAATAAAGGACAGCTTTGGAATCTCTGCTGGCTAGAGTGAGTAGCCATTCTCTGCTGGAATGAGGCAGTTAAGCTGGGGGTAAATATATTAAAATCATAGTTCTCACCCACACTAAGATAGTGTGACAGACTGCTGGCTAACCCCTTCAAAATTTATGTTCCCCCTTCTGTAGTAAGAATTCATTGCTGGGATATTACTGTCCAGCCAGAAATTTATTTCCCAGTATCCCTTGTATCCTGGTGTGGCCATATGGCTAGTTCTCAGCAAGGAAATGTGATCACAAGCGACATGTGCCATTTTTAGAATTTTCCATTAACTAGAAGCAGGAGATAAGATCCACAAGATGGAAGGAACCTGGGTATCTGAAATACCGTAAGAACAAACCTCCTTCCTGAGTAAAATTATATACATCAGACTGTTACATGATAGGGAAATAAACTTACCTTGTGTTAAGCCACTAAAAGTTTGAGGTTTCTCTACACTGTTGGTGGGAATGTAAATTGGTGAGGCCAATATGGAAAACAGTCTAGAGATTCCTCAAAAAACTAAATATAGAGCTACCATATGATCCAGCAATCCCACTCCTGGGTACATATCTGGACAAAACTCTAATTTGAAAAGATACAGGCACCCCTATATTCATAGCAGCACTATTTACAATAGTCAAGATATGAAAGCAACTTAAATGTCCATGGACAGATGAATGATGAATGGATAAAGAAAATGTAGTGTGTATATGCATAAAATACCACTCAGCCATTAAAAAAATGAAATTATGTCATTTGCAGCAACATGGATGGACCTAGAGATTATCACAATAAGTGAAGCCAGACAGAGCAAGACAAATGCCATATGATGTCACTTACATGTGGAATCTAAAATAGTGATACAAATGAGCTTATTTACAAAACAGAAATAGACTCATAGACAGACAAAACAAACTTACGGTTACCAAAGGGGAAAGGAGGGAGGGATAAATTAAGAGTTTTGAATTAGCAGATACAAACTATTCTAGTGAAATAAATTAATGAAAAGCTACTGTTTAGCACAGGGAACTATATTTAATATCTTGTAATAACTTATAATCAAAAAGAATATAAAAAATGTATATATGTATTATTGAATCATTTTGCTCCCCCTAAAAATATTGTAAACCAACTATGCTTCAATTTTTTTTAAGTTTGAAGTTTATTTATTATGGCCGATTTGTTTTACTCTAACAAAGAGAGAGAGAACCAAACTTATGGAATAAGAGGCAAGGCAATCATCTACTCCCTTGGAGAAGGCAATGGCACCCCACTCCAGTACTCTTGCCTGGAAAATTCCATGGATGGAGGAGCCTGGAAGGCTGCGGTCCATGGGGTCACTAAGAGTCGGAAACGACTGAGTGACTTCACTTTCACTTTCATGCATTGGAGAAGGAAATGGCAACCCAATCCAGTGTTCTTGCCTGGAGAATCCCAGGGATGGGGGAGCCTGGTGGGCTGCTGTCTATGGGGTCTCACAGAGTCGGACACGACTGAAGTGACTTAGCAGCAGCAGCATCTACTCCCTTCCTTCTACCCATAAGGAAAAAAGCATTTGTAAGTTTTCTAATTCATAAACACATAGAAGGAAAAAGTAGCAGGGGGAAGGGTTTTTAAAAAGCAGTTAACACATGTCAGGGAGCTCAGTGTCTCAAGGTATATGGTCTGTCCTCTGCTTCCCTGGTTTCCCACCATCCTTGACTTCTCAGGCAGGAAGTGGTCAGGAAGCAGGGAAGAGAATGCTGGATCTTCTGTAGACAAGCTCATCTGAGGCACAGGGGCTTTACATCCCCGAGGTGGGCCAGTAAGCAAGGCTCCCAGATCAAGGAGTTTTCGTTTGTAGACCCTAGGGGTGAGGAAGGGTGGTCCCAAATAATCACAGCACCAGGCAGAACAAGGTGCTCGCCTAGATGTCCAGTGATGACCAGTGGGGACTCCAGGGGAGGATGTCACAGCACCTTGAAGGGTGTGGAAGGTTGATAGGAGGGCATTGGAGAGTCAACCCAAGGATGGAGTATGATTTTGACAAGGACTTTTATATGGAAAAGGACCAGTGAAAAAATAGTGATTCTTTCAGATACAATTATGCTTTGCCTCTATAAATCACTTCATCTTTTGGATCACTTTCTCAAGCCCTCCCTCCTCACTTGTTTGCTCACAACCCTGGGAGGTGAATTTCCTGTTCAACCTGTCTCATAAAATCTGTGATATAGACATAATGCTTACACATTTTTTCCTTATCTTTCAACTAAAAACTCACATTCCTTATTGTATAAGTTTATGCCTTCAAAAAGTCAATTATATTTATTTAAACATGCTGGCTCAAGTGAATTACTACCAAAAGGCTCAGTCTACATTTGCCTTTGGCTATAAATTCTGATTCTGTATTTCCTGAATCAGATATAAAATATTAATGAGCATATATAGAAATCNAAAAGAGAAGCAAGCATAACTAGGACATGCTTTTTAAAAAACATATTTATTTTAGCAATGCCAACAGAGGATTGAAAAAGGATACGAAAAAATAAGCTTATCATTTTCCAAACTTATAATTATCTACAGTTGCAGAGCAGGAAAGGGCTGATGCAGGCAGTCAGTGGAGACCCTGACCCACAACTTGCTGCTACCCTTTCCATGATAGCCCCTGCCATATACTGCCAACGCTTGAAAAGGCTTGGCTTACATCTGATGGTGGAAATTGAACAGTACGGGGTCCAATCCAAATAAAGGACAGCTTTGGAATCTCTGCTGGCTAGAGTGAGTAGCCATTCTCTGCTGGAATGAGGCAGTTAAGCTGGGGGTAAATATATTAAAATCATAGTTCTCACCCACACTAAGATAGTGTGACAGACTGCTGGCTAACCCCCCCAAAATTTATGTTCCCCCTTCTGTAGTAAGAATTCATTGCTGGGATATTACTGTCCAGCCAGAAATTTATTTCCCCAGTATCCCTTGTATCCTGGTGTGGCCATATGGCTAGTTCTCAGCAAGGAAATGTGATCACAAGCGACATGTGCCATTTTTAGAATTTTCCATTAACTAGAAGCAGGAGATAAGATCCACAAGATGGAAGGAACCTGGGTATCTGAAATACCGTAAGAACAAACCTCCTTCCTGAGTAAAATTATATACATCAGACTGTTACATGATAGGGAAATAAACTTACCTTGTGTTAAGCCACTAAAAGTTTGAGGTTTCTCTACACTGTTGGTGGGAATGTAAATTGGTGAGGCCAATATGGAAAACAGTCTAGAGATTCTTCAAAAAACTAAATATAGAGCTATCATATGATCCAGCAATCCCACTCCTGGGTACATATCTGGACAAAACTCTAATTTGAAAAGATATAGGCACCCCTATATTCATAGCAGCACTATTTACAGTAGTCAAGACATGAAAGCAACTTAAATGTCCATGGACAGATGAATGATGAATGGATAAAGAAAATGTAGTGTGTATATGCATAAAATACCACTCAGCCATTAAAAAAATGAAATTATGTCATTTGCAGCAACATGGATGGACCTAGAGATTATCACAATAAGTGAAGCCAGACAGAGCAAGACAAATGCCATATGATGTCACTTACATGTGGAATCTAAAATAGTGATACAAATGAGCTTATTTACAAAACAGAAATAGACTCATAGACAGACAAAACAAACTTACGGTTACCAAAGGGGAAAGGAGGGAGGGATAAATTAAGAGTTTTGAATTAGCAGATACAAACTATTCTAGTAAAATAAATTAATGAAAAGCTACTGTTTAGCACAGGGAACTATATTTAATATCTTGTAATAACTTATAATCAAAAAGAATATAAAAATGTATATATGTATTATTGAATCATTTTGCTCCCCCTAAAAATATTGTAAACCAACTATGCTTCAATTTTTTTTAAGTTTGAAGTTTATTTATTATGGCAGATTTGTTTTACTCTAACAAAGAGAGAGAGAACCAAACTTATGGAATAAGAGGCAAGGCAATCATCTACTCCCTTGGAGAAGGCAATGGCACCCCACTCCAGTACTCTTGCCTGGAAAATTCCATGGATGGAGGAGCCTGGAAGGCTGCGGTCCATGGGGTCACTAAGAGTCGGAAACGACTGAGTGACTTCACTTTCACTTTCATGCATTGGAGAAGGAAATGGCAACCCAATCCAGTGTTCTTGCCTGGAGAATCCCAGGGATGGGGGAGGCTGGTGGGCTGCTGTCTATGGGGTCTCACAGAGTCGGACACGACTGAAGTGACTTAGCAGCAGCAGCATCTACTCCCTTCCTTCTACCCATAAGGAAAAAAGCATTTGTAAGTTTTCTAATTCATAAACACATAGAAGGAAAAAGTAGCAGGGGGAAGGGTTTTTAAAAAGCAGTTAACACATGTCAGGGAGCTCAGTGTCTCAAGGTATATGGTCTGTCCTCTGCTTCCCTGGTTTCCCACCATCCTTGACTTCTCAGGCAGGAAGTGGTCAGGAAGCAGGGAAGAGAATGCTGGATCTTCTGTAGACAAGCTCATCTGAGGCACAGGGGCTTTACATCCCCGAGGTGGGCCAGTAAGCAAGGCCCCCAGATCAAGGAGTTTTCGTTTGTAGACCCTAGGGGTGAGGAAGGGTGGTCCCAAATAATCACAACACCAGGCAGAACAAGGTGCTCGCCTAGATGTCCAGTGATGACCAGTGGGGACTCCAGGGGAGGATGTCACAGCACCTTGAAGGGCGTGGAAGGTTGATAGGAGGGCATTGGAGAGTCAACCCAAGGATGGAGTATGATTTTGACAAGGACTTTCATATGGAAAAGGACCAGTGAAAAAATAGTGATTCTTTCATATACAATTATGCTTTGCCTCTATAAATCACTTCATCTTTTGGATCACTTTCTCAAGCCCTACCTCCTCACANGATGGAGTATGATTTTGACAAGGACTTTTATATGGAAAAGGACCAGTGAAAAAATAGTGATTCTTTCAGATACAATTATGCTTTGCCTCTATAAATCACTTCATCTTTTGGATCACTTTCTCAAGCCCTCCCTCCTCACTTGTTTGCTCACAACCCTGGGAGGTGAATTTCCTGTTCAACCTGTCTCATAAAATCTGTGATATAGACATAATGCTTACACATTTTTTCCTTATCTTTCAACTAAAAACTCACATTCCTTACTGTATAAGTTTATGCCTTCAAAAAGTCAATTATATTTATTTAACCATGCTGGCTCAAGTGAATTACTACCAAAAGGCTCAGTCTACATTTGCCTTTGGCTATAAATTCTGATTCTGTATTTCCTGAATCAGATATAAAATATTAATGAGCATATATAGAAATCAGAGCAATTACTTCACATAGGATTAGAAGCCTTCAGAAACTCTGTCCAGTTAAATCTAGTCACCATTTCCCCACCCAAGGAGCAGTTTTGGCTCTTAGGTCACATAATAACAATGGTAAAATTCATGGATTGTTAGAATGAATTAGCAATGTATTATAATCAAGGCTATAACCCATTGTGGGGTTTCTAGTCCAATGGCCTTGAATCTTTTTGAAGGATTCTTTCAGTATCAAGAAGCTTGAGAAGAAAAAATAGCTGAGGCCTCTTGGAACAAATGAATACATTACAAAGTTTTTTTAAATAGCAATATAAACAATGATATCATAGATATAAACCTCCCTCCCCACTGAAAAGAAGAAAAATTAATGATGATTCCATTTTCACATGTTCTAACCAGACCATCATTCCATAAAGAAAGTGGAATGCTGAAGAATTGATGCTTTCAAATTGTGGTGTTAGAGAAGACTCTTGAGAGTCCCTTGGACAGTAAGGAGATTAAACCAGCCAATCCTAAAGGAAATCACTCCTGAATATTCATTGGAAGCACTGATGCTGAAGCTGAAGCTCCAATACTTAGGCCACCTGATGTGATGAGCTGACTCATTTGAAAAGACCCTGATGCTCAGAAAGATTGAGGGCAAGAGGAGAAGGCAGTGACAGAGGATGAGATGGTTAGATAGCATTACAGACGCAATGGACATGAATTTGAGCAAACTCCAGGAGACAGTGAAGGACAGGGAAGCTTGGCATGCTGCAGCCATGGAGTCACAAAGAGTTGGACCTGACTTGATGACGGAACCACAACAATCTTCCTAGCGTACTCTGTACTTCTTTCATGGCTTCAGTTACTATGATGTTTATTTCAGGAGATTATTCATCTTGTTGAATCAGGACACTTGACAACATTGTGGAAGCTCAGGGAGACGTAAGCTCATGATCACTCCAGCACAGAAATGAGGCAGAACCCAGAGCTGGGCCGGTTATTGGCTGTAGGAACCCAAGTCAACAGAGCACACCCCGCAGGGCCCAGGAAGGCAGGAAGGTAAGAGGCAGGTTCAGGATTAAGAAGTTGGTAACTGCTTTCAGGAGAGGGAACCCCATGACAAGAGAAGGGCTAAATCTGGGATTTGGCCTCACCTCACCACTTGGTAGCTGTATGACCTTGGACAGTTCCCTGAAACCTCTCTATCCCATGGCCATTCATCCCTAAGGTCCTTAGACCTGGGTGTTAATTCATGAGGGCTGCCTTAACAAACAACGGCAAACTGGATAGCTTAAACACCAGAACACTTACTGTCACACAGTTCTGAAACTGTTAGAAGGTTACAAGTCTAAAATCAAAGTGTTAGCAATATTGGTTCCTTCTGAGATCTCTGATTAGAGGCCTCTCTCCCTGACCTGCAGATGGCCATCTTCTCTCTGTATCTCTTCACACTGTCTTCCTTCTGCATGGGTCTACTTCTGTATCAAATTTCCCCTTTTTCAAGGACAGCAGTCATATTGGGTTAGGGGGCCCATTCTATTACAGTATGACCTCATCTTAACTAATTACATTTGCTGCAAACCTATTTTCCAAGCAAGGTCACAGTTTGAGGTACTGGGGTTACAACATCACCATATGAATTTTGGGAGGAAGGCAATTCAAACGATGACAATCAGTTTGCAAAACAGATTATCCGCTGTTTTCTTGTGACTATCCCAGTGCCTTTGAGAGCTATCTCAGACCTCAAGGACAGCTCAGATAGACTAATGGCAGACTGAGGAGGCGGAGAAAGTGATGGCACCCCACTCCAGTACTCTAGCTTGGAAAATCCTATGGACGGAGGAGCCTGGTAGGCTGCAGTCCATGGGGTTGAGAAGAGTTGGACACGACTGAGCGACTTCACTTTCATTTTTCACTTTCATGCACTGGAGAAGGAAATGGCAACCCACTCCAGTGTTCTTGCTTAGAGAATCCCAGGGACAGGGGAGCCTGGTAGGCTGCCGTCTATGGGGTCATACAGAGTCGGACACAACTGAAGCGACTTAGCAGCAGCAACAGCAGACTGAGGAGGACTCTGGACAAACTGGCATCTGCTCAGGCTCCACTGCTGGGTGAGATATTTCCTCCTAAATCACACATCTCATTAACTGCTGGGTGAAACCTTCTGGCTAGGTCCTAGGGGACCTATGGCACACTCAAAGGGATTTTTACTTCGTCTACTAGGTAAGTGGTTCTCAAACTTCATACACCCAGGGGGCTTATTTAAAATGCAGATTCCTGAGCTACATCCCTGGGGATTCTGATTCAGCAGCATCCATTGAAGATAGGGTCCAGGAACTCATGCTTCTACTTCCCCCACACCCAAAGAAGACATTGTTCATCCATCATAGAACCCTGTCTTGTTGAATCTGGAAATGGTCACAGAATACTCACACCAACTCCCCAGGCAACTCCAAATGAATTGATGGTAAGATGAAATCAATTTACCTTTTCTACCTAAACCTTAGGGCAGCTCTGGATCTCCTGGGGTGAAGGAATCACATAGAGCCTTTATTATCTCTGCCTGAAAGTTGACCTTGGGGCACATTCACGGTTCTCATTGTCCCTCTTCTTCCCACCCTGGGTTTCTGCAGATGGATGTGAGATGCAAGAGCAGCCAACTCTCTTATGCAACTCAGCTGACCCTCTGGAACTGGCAGCTTGGACCTGGCAGCAAGGATTTTGACATTGGTTTAGTTATGTGACCTAGGGGAATGTCCCCTAGCTCAGATTTCTACATCTGTAAAGTGTAGCCTTAGGCTAGATGAGCTGGCAGATCCCTTCTTCCTCTTATGCAATTAATTCTGAGTGCTCATTTCAGTTCAGTTCAATTGCTCAGTCCGACTTTTTGTGGCCCGTGGATTGCAGTACGCCAGGCCTCCTTGTTCATCACCACAAAAGTCCAGGGAAATGAACTAATGTTCAACATTTCTAGCAAATCAAAGCTAAAGACCTCAATGAATTGGGTTCAGTAGGCTAACCTTTGAGTGCCTACAATGTGCTGAAAGCTCTATATGCCTTATCATCTCTCACTCCATCTCTATGAGGTGCTGTTATATCTATTTTTCAGATGAGAAAACTGAGACTCAGAGCAGTTGCACTAACTTGCACACATCCATACATCTACAAAGAAAAAGTCCAGAATTCAAATATCTTTTGACATCAAAGTCCATTCCTTCCCACATATTTATTTTCAATGTCCCTTTTAAATATTCAATAATAGACATTTTTTAACATTTCTAAACATTCAACAGTATTTCTGCTAAAAATGGCAGTTTGAAAAGTTTAACCTAATAGCTCACTCACAGCTGATCCATCCAACATTGGTTGTTCTCAAGTTGATTGAGTTGGCTCATCCACCTCCCTCTAGCTACCCAGAAAGCCAGGTGAGCTGATCCTTGTTGGTCTCTAAGTCATAGAATGCAACCAGTCTATTGTTCCATGTTCAGTTCTAACTGTTGCTTCCTAACCTGCATACAGATTTCTCAAAAGGCAGGTCAGTTGGTCTGATATTCCCATCTCTTTCAGAATTTTCCACAGTTTATAGTGAAAACAGTTAGAACTGGACATGGAACAATAGACTGGCTCCAAATAGGAAAAGGAGTACGTCAAGGCTGTATATTGTCACNTGTGTGGGTCAAAAAAGCAACAGTCAGAACCAGATATGGAACAACTGACTGGTTCAAAGTTGGGAAAGGAGTACAACGTGGCTGTATATCATCACCCTGCTTATTTAACCTATTTGTAGAGTACATCATGTGAAAAGCCAGACTGGATGAATCACAAGCTGGAATCAAGACTGCCAGGAGAAATATCAACAATCTCAGATATGCAGATGATACCACTTTAATAGAAAAAAGTGAAGAGGAACTAAAGAGCCTCTTGATAAGAGTGAAAAAGCTGTCTTAAAACTCAACATTAAAAAAAATCTAGGATTATGGCATCGAGTTCAATCATTTCATGGCAAACAGATGGAGAAGCAATGGAAACTGTGACAGACTTTATTTTCTTGGGCTCCAAATCACTGTGAAAGGGGACTGCAGTCATGAAATTAAAAGTCAATTGCTCCTCGGAAAGAATGCTATGACAAAACTAGACAACATATTAAAAAGTAAAGACATTGCTTTGCCAACAAAAGTACATATAGTCAAAGCTATGGTTTCTCCAGTAGTCACGTATGGATGTGAGTGTTGGAACATAAAGGTTGGGCGCCAAAAACTGATGCTTTCAAACTGTGGTGTTGGAGAAGACTTTTGAGAGTCCCTTGGACTGCAAGGAGATCAAACCAGCCAAACCTAAAGGAAATCAACCCTGAATATTCATTGGAAGGACTGATGCTATAGCTGAAGCGCCAATACTTTGGTCACCTGATGCAAAGAGCTGACTCATCGGAAGAGACCCTAAGGCTGGAAAAGATTGAAGGCAAAAGGAGAGAAGGGCAGCAGAGGATGAAATGGTTAGATAGCATGACCAACTCAATGAACATGAATCTGAGCAAATTCTGGGAGGTAGTGAAGGACAGGGAAGCCTGGTGCCCTGCAGTCCATGGGTTCACAGAGTTGGACATGATTTATCAACTGAACAACAGCAACCAGGGGAAAATAACATCCCTCTATTTCCCTGTTGATATCAACCTCAGAAGGTCAGTGAAGCAAAGTTCTCTCCTATTACTTTTGGAGGGTAGTGTAGTAAGTTTGGTATCTCATTCAAAGACCCTACAAATTGTTGGGTTCCCTACAGCACAGAGCCCTTAAGCTGTGGGATGAATAAAGCCAGTTGCTTGGTCTCCTTGTTTAATCAGTAAGGTACCTTTCCCTTTTATATACTGTTTCTTCTCTTATTGAAAACAAGAGAACACCACTGTTGCCAGTCGGTTGAGTGGTTAAGTCAGCCAAGAAGCTTTGGCAGAAGATTCCTTTCTGCTCTGGCACATCGCCATTTATTTGAAAAGGTAGCTGGAATGCATCTCTTCATTGAAATCAATGTAGATTGCTTAACACAAATATTGACAAAATGAAATAGAACCAAATGGGAAAAAAACTTTGGGGATTTTGAACCTACATAATCAATAGTCAGCTAAAACCTTCCTCTTAAAATTGCATTAAGGACAAAGCATAACATGAATCAGGAAGAAATTACAGCAATTATCTCTCATTGAGTGTTCCTGAAGCAAAAAATAAAAGTCTTGGCATGAAAATATAATTAAAAATACCTTAACAGTTGGAGCAGAATAGGTCTGTTTAAAGAACAGGACATTTTGCCCCAGTCACCAGGGGTTTGCCCTCAGTCTCCATCTATATTATTTTTTTATTTCTATAAATTTCAGTCAAAGTCCAATTACATGAATGATACAGGTTATTGATTCATTCTGACAAAAAACCAACAAAGAAAATTTAAAGTGGAGGCTTTCATGGCCAAGTCCTAAGTAAGCTAGGCTCCTTGCTTTGAGGCTTTGGAGAATCCTTGTTAAACAATTTCCAGAGAGGCTCAAGCATACAGAAAGAGCCTACTTCCTTCCTGCTTTTCTCTTAGAAAGGAATTTTGTCTTTCTCATCCAAGACACAGAGTACAGTTGTCTTGACCCCAACTTTATAGGCTGGTTCATTTGCCAGAAGGCAAACATCACCTGAGCAAGGTTTTCCTAACGGGATATCCATACTCTCATCTGCTTTCACTGCCCTGGCCAGGGTTACACTCATGCACTTCACGAAGCATCTTGACACACAAATACATTTAAAATGAAAGGAGATCCAAGACATGGAAATTGTTATCATATCAATCTCTTACCAGACACTGCAGTGATGCCTTTCTTCTCTTGAAGTAGCAGGTCCAGAAACTGAGCTAGATCCTTCCAGGATCTCCGTCGCCCTCTAGTTGTCGGATGTATTTGAAGCACCTCTCACACAGTGAAGATGCTGTCCAAGCATCTGCATGAGCAAAACAAGCTGGCCTCAATTCTCCTTAGGGTCAATAGCTTTCTGGTGGGTTTTCCCAATTTTAGGCCTCATTCCGTAGATTGTTTGGGCGAATTGGAAGAGAAAAGTTTCTCCTCTAACACCTGCCACTGCCAGGAGGTGAGAAGGATGGTTGTATCAGCTGCAGGCCAGCCTCCAGCTCCCGAGGCAGGTGAGGGGTGGGGGTACTTCTCCTGCCACTCTCTTCCTCACTCACTCTGAAATCATACTGGCTTCTTTTCCGTTCCTCAAACACCCAAAGCTCATATCCAGACTGTCTCATGATGGACCTGCTCTGATTANAGCTGACTCATCGGAAGAGACCCTAAGGCTGGAAAAGATTGAAGGCAAAAGGAGAGAAGGGCAGCAGAGGATGAAATGGTTAGATAGCATGACCAACTCAATGAACATGAATCTGAGCAAATTCTGGGAGGTAGTGAAGGACAGGGAAGCCTGGTGCCCTGCAGTCCATGGGTTCACAGAGTTGGACATGATTTATCAACTGAACAACAGCAACCAAGGGAAAATAACATCCCTCTATTTCCCTGTTGGTATCAACCTCAGAAGGTCAATGAAGCAAAGTTCTCTCCTATTACTTTTGGAGGGTAGTGTAGTAAGTTTGGTATCTCATTCAAAGACCCTACAAATTGTTGGGTTCCCTACAGCACAGAGCCCTTAAGCTGTGGGATGAATAAAGCCAGTTGCTTGGTCTCCTTGTTTAATCAGTAAGGTACCTTTCCCTTTTATATACTGTTTCTTCTCTTATTGAAAACAAGAGAACACCACTGTTGCCAGTCGGTTGAGTGGTTAAGTCAGCCAAGAAGCTTTGGCAGAAGATTCCTTTCTGCTCTGGCACATCGCCATTTATTTGAAAAGGTAGCTGGAATGCATCTCTTCATTGAAATCAATGTAGATTGCTTAACACAAATATTGACAAAATGAAATAGAACCAAATGGGAAAAAAAACTTTGGGGATTTTGAACCTACATAATCAATAGTCAGCTAAAACCTTCCTCTTAAAATTGCATTAAGGACAAAGCATAACATGAATCAGGAAGAAATTACAGCAATTATCTCTCATTGAGTGTTCCTGAAGCAAAAAATAAAAGTCTTGGCATGAAAATATAATTAAAAATACCTTAACAGTTGGAGCAGAATAGGTCTGTTTAAAGAACAGGACATTTTGCCCCAGTCACCAGGGGTTTGCCCTCAGTCTCCATCTATATTATTTTTTTATTTCTATAAATTTCAGTCAAAGTCCAATTACATGAATGATACAGGTTATTGATTCATTCTGACAAAAAACCAACAAAGAAAATTTAAAGTGGAGGCTTTCATGGCCAAGTCCTAAGTAAGCTAGGCTCCTTGCTTTGAGGCTTTGGAGAATCCTTGTTAAACAATTTCCAGAGAGGCTCAAGCATACAGAAAGAGCCTACTTCCTTCCTGCTTTTCCCTTAGAAAGGAATTTTGTCTTTCTTATCCAAGACACACAGTACAGTTGTCTTGACCCCAACTTTATAGGCTGGTTCATTTGCCAGAAGGCAAACATCACCTGAGCAAGGTTTTCCTAACGGGATATCCATACTCTCATCTGCTTTCACTGCCCTGGCCAGGGTTACACTCATGCACTTCACGAAGCATCTTGACACACAAATACATTTAAAATGAAAGGAGATCCAAGACATGGAAATTGTTATCATATCAATCTCTTACCAGACACTGCAGTGATGCCTTTCTTCTCTTGAAGTAGCAGGTCCAGAAACTGAGCTAGATCCTTCCAGTATCTCCGTCGCCCTCTAGTTGTTGGATGTATTTGATCACCACAAGCACCTCTCACACAGTGAAGATGCTGTCCAAGCATCTGCATGAGCAAAACAAGCTGGCCTCAATTCTCCTTAGGGTCAATAGCTTTCTGGTGGGTTTTCCCAATTTTAGGCCTCATTCCGTAGATTGTTTGGGCGAATTGGAAGAGAAAAGTTTCTCCTCTAACACCTGCCACTGCCAGGAGGTGAGAAGGATGGTTGTATCAGCTGCAGGCCAGCCTCCAGCTCCCGAGGCAGGTGAGGGGTGGGGGTACTTCTCCTGCCACTCTCTTCCTCACTCACTCTGAAATCATACTGGCTTCTTTTCCGTTCCTCAAACACCCAAAGCTCATATCCAGACTGTCTCATGATGGACCTGCTCTGATTATTTGGTTCTGGGCTCAGACGGCATCACTCAGGGAGGCCTTCCTTGCTCCCTGTCTAAGCAGGATTGCTTCTCCACTTCCTGGGTTAAGTATCCTAGAAGCAAACCCTGAGCTGTGGATTCATGTGCAAGTGGTTTATTAAGGATGCACTATCTGGGGAAACCAGTGAGGGAGGGAGGCACAGGGACACAGGATGAAATGTTACAACAAGCCAGGAGAGGGAGTGAATTGTGGCAGAGGCCCAGCTTTAGCCTGATCCCATGGGAGCTCTGGGGTCAGTTAGGCCTGAGAGTTTGCCTGGATGAGTTGCAAGGGAGCTGGGCTTGCGCACTCCCGGACCGGTCAGTCAGTCACTGGGCAAAGCTGACTGCAGGACAGTAATGTGAACAGGAATCTCCTAGCACTCCTAGCTCTCTCGCTTGCCCAGGAAGTGGCTCCAGCAACACAAAGGCAGACCTTTGAAGAGTCCCAGGTGTGGGCTGTGGGAGGGCAAACGCCAGACACACAGGGCACCGGCTCACAGCAAATGCACCAATAGCACTTACTCACCCTCCAACCCCACCACTCTCCAACGTGCATCCTCACTTTGTTTTCTTAAGTGCCCTTACCACTATCCAAGATTATCTTTTTTATAAACATATTTACTTATTGTCTGTCTTCCCAACCAGAGTAACATCCCTTTGAGAGCAAAGATCCATCTGTCTTGTTCACTGACCACCTCCAGAACCAGTGTTTAGAACATGGAGGATACTCAACAAATTTTTGTTGAATAAATGAATGCATCAGGCTGACATGCTCTGCCACGCTACACAACAGCCAGGGACCCAGAGGAGGCTAGGCTGACTAGTGCTGACTGACTAGGCTGACTTTTTTACAGTGAGTACATGATAAGAACTCCTGTCCAGAAGGACCCCATGGGATGAGGCATTCTAAGCACTTGTCACCTGCTTGAACACAGCAGTAAAAGGGTTGTTGTCCGCTAATGGGGCTAAGTCCTCCCAAAAAGTTCTCTCATGGGTTACCAATAGCAGAACTTTTCCTCGTGCTTAATAATATTCATGATACTGACTGAGAGGGTGGGTGCAGAAAGTTGGAGGCTGATAAGTAATCACCTCTTTCTCTTCTCTGACTTCTAAGAAAAAGACACTAAAATCATGGAGGATCAACAAGTCAGTCTGATTTCTGACCAGCTTGATTACTGATATGGGTGAGACAACCTGGGTCTACAGTCACAGCTGGGCTTTGCCTACTTTACCTGAGCACTGAATTACCCACCCCAAAGCACAGAGACACGGGCTCCAAGGGGAGCACTCTACTGGAAGGAGCAGCAAGACATGCTTCAGAGAGAGAGAAGGGAGACGTGATCATGAGTCAGACCTAATTTCCCAGTTTCAAGGACCAGATAGGATTGGGGAGGTGGGGAGAGACTGAGAGTGATGGAGGGAAGGCTAGAAGTTACCTTCCCATTATTTTTCTTTCTTGGAGTCAGATGTTGCTTCTTGAAATAGAATGTAATCTCCCCCAAGGATTTCTCTATTTTATTCACTGCTAAATCCCAAGTCCCTAGATTTCAGTAAATATCCACTGAAGAATGAATGACTAGAAACATGAAAACCAGAGGATAGGATTTTTCCCAACAATAAGAAGTTCTTTGCCATCATTTCTGCAGCTCAACTACCTATCCACTTGTTCAACTGGAAGTACCAGATATAAAAGAGCAGTACTGTATTGTCTGTCTTTGTTGAAAGAGGTCTTGATGGCTTAAAAAAGCAGTCAAAGCACCAAATACATGCACTGAGGGGTCTTGGAGAGACTGTAGCAAGAGGCTTATTGGACCCCAAGCCATTAAACTGAGCTCTCCTTTAGGATTAAGCAAAAGATAACAAGTTATCAAATCTTCTGGACCCTACTTTTATCATTACAAAATAGCCTCTACTAGCCTTATCTTCCTTAGAGTCTAGAAAACAAAAACAAAGAACAGGCATGGTGTTGGTAGAGTGGTTATCTATCCAATCAGTTCTAGGGTCCATGTCCCTACAGTTCAGTTGGTGTTCCACTTATTGTTACTACTAATACTTTGCCATGTCCATANAGAGTCTAGAAAACAAAAACAAAGAACAGGCATGGTGTTGGTAGAGTGGTTATCTATCCAATCAGTTCTAGGGTCCATGTCCCTACAGTTCAGTTGGTGTTCCACTTATTGTTACTACTAATACTTTGCCATGTCCATACATCCTATTTCTTCCAGGGATGTAAACCAACTGGACAAATTTTGTACAGTCACAATAATTACTAATTCATTCCTTTAATCCGAAAGCTCTGCACTATTTCAGGAATTTTTTTAAAATCCAATTTAAAATTAGGATTTTGATCTTGAAAGTAATGGTATTAAAGCCAATTCTTAATATCAAAAATTGATTTAGAAAGAAGTTTGAATTGAATCAGCAGTATGTGTACTTGGAATAAATGTAGGGAATTATGAAAGCATCTCTGCAAAGATCTATATATTAAGTTTCAGTTTTGTTCTTTACTGTATCTCTGAATTACAGACATGCTGAATTCAGACCTGCATTTAAGCATTCTCATTTTTCTTAGTNGAAAGAAGTTTGAATTGAATCAGCAGTATGTGTACTTGGGATAAATGTAGGGAATTACGAAAGCATCTCTGCAAAGATCTATATATTAAGTTTCAGTTTTGTTCTTTACTGTATCTCTGAATTACAGACATGCTGAATTCAGACCTGCATTTAAGCATTCTCATTTTTCTTAGTTTAGGTTCCGTACCAAATAGATATTCTCCAAGGAGTGCTCAGCATATTCATTGTAACTTCTCTTTTAGTCATTTCAAATGCAAAAAGGAGGACCATTTTTAAGCTTAAAAAACATAACAAAGATACTACAAGGTAGAAGTAGGCATGGACAAGATATATTTTTCTTTCTAAAGGCTGTTGCAGCCATAAAAAGGGAATGAGACTACAGAGTTTGAGGCTCATACAGAATATAAGCATATTTATAATGGTGTCCTCCAACTCAATATTCTAAATCAATTAGAATATATCCTGTGACATGACTTCTGTGTCCCAGAAAATAGCTCCCATCTCCCAACTCTTCTGCAAATATTGATCACTCCATTGGTTCAGATCTTGTTTCATTATATTAGACCAGTGTCTCTTATTTGGGGGATGATTTTGAGTTTCTCCTTCCCTAGGGGACACTTGGTAAAGTCTAGGGTATTTGGGGTTGTTAGAAATAAGGAGAGGTGTGTTGTTGACATCTGGGGTAGATACCAGACACAGCTAAGCATCCTATGTGCAAAGGACAGCCCCCTACAACAAAGAATAATCTTTCCCAACAAGTCAATAATGCCATGATTGGAAACTCTGCACTAGACACTTAATATTGTGCAATCTTCTGTATCTCTGCTGTGGGATGACTATGAGGAGATTCATGGGAGAGAGAAGTCTTCTGTTAAGCCTTAAAAAGGTGGGCATAGAACGGAAACAAACTGAGTCATTTGTAGAGACATGGAAGGACCTAGAATCTGCCAAACTGAGTGAAGTAAGTCAGAAAGAGAAAATAAATATCATATACTAACACATGTATGTGGAACCTAGAAAAATGGTACAAATGAACCTATTCACAGGTCAGGAATAGAGTCACTGACATAGGGAACAGACATGTGGACAAGGGGTGAGGAGCAGGATGACGGGAGATTGGGATTGACCTATGTACCCAACCATGTGTGAAACAGACAGCTAGTGGGAGCCTGCTGAATAGCACAGGATGCTCAGCTCAGTGCTCTGTGGCGACCTGGATGGATGGCACTGGGGCTTGAGGGGAGAGGTGGTGAGAGGGAAGGCCAAGAGGAAGGGGAATATATGTCTACATATAGGTGATTCACACCATTATACAGCAGAAATGAACACAACTTTCTAATGCAACTATACTTTAATAAAAAATAAAATTTTTTGATTAAAAATAAAAAAGATGAGTGTGATTTGGGTAGGTAGAGGGCCATTCCAGGAAGAAATTTCAGTTGAGAAAAGCAGGCACATGCTTGAAATGCTGAAGGAACACTGTTCAAGGAAGTGTATCTTAAATGGAGAGCCCACACTGGGACATGATAAGACATGACACGTGAAGCTGGATTTGGGAAGACCTTAAGTGTGTAACGTTAAGGAACTGAGCGCTACCCTTTTATTTAGTAGTGCAAAATTGACAACTTTAGAGCAAGAAATGAATAGGTATTTTACCCACTTTTGAAGTGTAACTGCCCTGAACCAGACCCAGGAACTCCATAATATGTAGTCCAGTTTAGACATGAAAAGGCAGAAGACAGAAAGGCCATTTACTAGGGCATCATAAATAACCAAATATATGAGCCCAAATTATAGGACTGATGATCAGAATGGAAGAAAGCGACCAGGAAAAATTAAGATATCACAAACAATCAAAGATTGGGCTGTTCCTCTGAGAGTCTGGTGATGATGGTAAATGAAGGAATTCGAAGGTAGGAAGCTGAGACTTGAAGAACAAAGAATATACTGAAGCCAAAGTTCTGGTTAGGAAGTGAGTCAACAACCAGACAGGTGATAAAGGATAAAGAAGTTCACCTGAGTCAGAGAAATCATCATGACATCAGATCCTAGCCAGGCAGCCAGCAAGAAAGTATCCTCTCCCCAACATCACATGCATATTCTTACTTCTGAACATTTTCCCTTTAAATTCTCATCTGTAAGACTCTCTACTCTCTCTCCCCTTCCCAATAAGACCCACCTTGGAGGCCAGCTGAAGATACATCTTTCCTATTTATGCTTTCCTTGTCACCACAGAGCAAGAATCCAGAAGATCACCTGATATTCTTGATGGTACAACAGACATGAGCTAAGGAGACATGAACATCTACAAATGAGAGGTACAGCCTAGAACACTGTGGAGCAGGCAGGGGTCAGAAATCCAGCAGCCAAATAATTCAATACTCAGAAAATCCAGACAGCAAAGAGAACAGCCAGGGAACTCTCAAGCAGGCAATGGGGAAGACAAAGGGGTAAGAAGGACTTCCCTGGTGGTCCAGTGGCTAAGACCTCATGCTCCCAAGGCAGGCGGCCAGGGTTCCATCCCTGGTCAGAGAACTAGTTCCCACATTATGCCACTAAGAGTTCAAATGCCACAACTAAACCACCCACATGCCTCAATGAAGATCGAAGAGCCTGCATGCTGCTACTAAGACTCAGCATAGCCAAATAAATAAGGTAAATATTTTTACAGGTGGGTAAGAGAGGAGATCATGTTTAGTGACAAACGGGGGTGGGGTGGGGAAGATGTTAAGAGGAATGTGGTGAACAGTCCAGTGGGATGGCATAGCCTGCTTGATAACATGAGCTGAGAAGTCAGACAGGCCAGACTCGGAGCTGGTGCCCTGGCGCACTTGAGTGAGGTTATCAGCACATCACTTAACTTTCCTGAGCCTGTTCACCACACAGTAAGATGGAGTGAACTATAGCCACCTACCAGGACTGTTGTGGTTACATGAGATGGTTGATGAGATGTGACGAAATAAAATTATTAATAAATGATACATGTGCAACAGAAAAATGTTTCAGATTTATTAAAGAGTTTTTTATCTTTTGTCTTTGATAACATCCTGGCAGGCTACAGTCCATGGGGTCACAAAGAGTTGGACACAACCAAGGACTGATTCTTTTTGACAACATGGCATTTGTCCTAGTCAACTGCATCTCAAATTTTGATGTTCACACTTATCACCTGAAGATTTTGCTCCAGTACGATTCTGGTTCAGTAGGACTGGTATACATACTCCTGACACTGGACTGTGTAGACCACGCTTTAGAGGCAAGACTACAGAGACCCCAGTACATTCAACTGATGGGGTTTGTTGCAAGTGAGGGTTTGTGACAGAAAGGATACAAAAGTAAGACTTGAGGTAATATTCAACTCCTGGTATGCAAAACTAGGATTCTGCAGTAAGACCGTAGACCCAGAAGCAAGTTCAGGACTAGACCCTCATTTTATGTAAGTGCTGTCCTGATCAGAAGGTGAAGAGGAGGTGACCAGCTTCGTTCCAGCCCCAGAGGACTATGGGAAGAAGAAGCTGGAGGGGAGTAGCTGACCAAAGTGGGGAGATGCATGCTTCAGGGCTCCTCATCTGGGCTTTTAGCCAGAGAGGGAGAGATGCATCTGATGAATGAGGTTAGTACTGAGGAAAGAATTCAGCTTTCCCAAACTGCCCCGGAATTCCATGTTGCTTTGGTAGACCAGATGGTAAAGAATCTGCCTGCAATGCAGGAGATCTGGATTCGATCTGTGGGTCGGGAAGATGCCCTGAGAAGGGATTGGCTACCCACTCCAGTAATCTTGCCTGTGGAATTTCATGGACAGAGGATCCTGCTGGGCTACAGCCCATGGGATCACAAGAGTTGGACACAACTGAGCAACTAGCACTTTCACACTTTGGAAGTTTCTCCAACAGCTGAGATTCTGCCCTGGAAACTGTTCAGGGATTAGCTCCCTGGTGGTGGTGAAGGTCTCCAGAGCAGACCTCCTGAGCCGGAGCCAAAAGGAGATTAAGCGGATCTCAGAGGAGTCTCTCAATCAGCTAGAGTGGAGGGAGACCAAGTTAGCCAGGGAGCAGGACCACAGCATGCCCAGAGCAAGAGAGCACAGCCACAGACTTCAGCCACCTGTCAGCAGAGCCAACAGCACGCNTAGACCACGCTTTAGAGGCAAGACTACAGAGACCCCAGTACATTCAACTGATGGGATTTGTTGCAAGTGAGGGTTTGTGACAGAAAGGATACAAAAGTAAGACTTGAGGTAATATTCAACTCCTGGTATGCAAAACTAGGATTCTGCAGTAAGACCGTAGACCCAGAAGCAAGTTCAGGACTAGACCCTCATTTTATGTAAGTGCTGTCCTGATCAGAAGGTGAAGAGGAGGTGACCAGCTTCGTTCCAGCCCCAGAGGACTATGGGAAGAAGAAGCTGGAGGGGAGTAGCTGACCAAAGTGGGGAGATGCATGCTTCAGGGCTCCTCATCTGGGCTTTTAGCCAGAGAGGGAGAGATGCATCTGATGAATGAGGTTAGTACTGAGGAAAGAATTCAGCTTTCCCAAACTGCCCCGGAATTCCATGTTGCTTTGGTAGACCAGATGGTAAAGAATCTGCCTGCAATGCAGGAGATCTGGATTCGATCTGTGGGTCGGGAAGATGCCCTGAGAAGGGATTGGCTACCCACTCCAGTAATCTTGCCTGTGGAATTTCATGGACAGAGGATCCTGCTGGGCTACAGCCCATGGGATCACAAGAGTTGGACACAACTGAGCAACTAGCACTTTCACACTTTGGAAGTTTCTCCAACAGCTGAGATTCTGCCCTGGAAACTGTTCAGGGATTAGCTCCCTGGTGGTGGTGAAGGTCTCCAGAGCAGACCTCCTGAGCCGGAGCCAAAAGGAGATTCAGCGGATCTCAGAGGAGTCTCTCAATCAGCTAGAGTGGAGGGAGACCAAGTTAGCCAGGGAGCAGGACCACAGCATGCCCAGAGCAAGAGAGCACAGCCACAGACTTCAGCCACCTGTCAGCAGAGCCAACAGCACGCAGGTGCACAAGGGACATTGACCAGGAGGCCGGAAGAGAAAAGGGCATCTTCCCTAAGGACACCAGTTCTTCCATGTTGCCCCCCTCCCTGAAAATCCCTAAACTGTTACCCTACTGCCTGCAAATCCCTAAACAACACTTTCAAAAAGAAACAAGAGAAAGGGGAGGATCTGGAAGAAACTGAGCATTTTAATCCAATAAATTCTCCATGTTACCTAAGGGAACTATTTAATTGGACTAAGTCTGAGATGGATTTGAATAGCTAAATCATTTTCCTCAGTGAGTTGGGGCTTGAAAAGAAGACCAAACCTCTTAGAGATAAAATAAAGATATTACATTTTCCTCTAAATACCCAAGTTATGCAGTGAATTAAATTCACAACCACACTACAAACATAGAAAGTACTTAGCAATGTGCCTGCTACATAGAAAGTGATCGATAAATGGTAACTAGGCTAAAATAGGTGAAGTAAGAACTGAGAAAAGCCCACTGGATCTGGCAATTAAGAAGCTATCATTCCCTTTTGGGAGAGCAGTTTCAGCAAATGATGAGGAGGGAAAGGAGCCACAGAGGATGCTCAGCCTGATCGTGAGAGTCATCACAGCCAACATTCTACAACAGTCAGCACAGCTCTCATTCTGCACAGAGACCGGAGGAGGTGTGAACTGAGTCAAGAGGAAGCCTGACCTTTCCAGGTCAAGGCTCAGGATTAGCATTCCCCCAGCCGAAATATCCCTTAAGGGCGTTTGAATCCTGTTTCCAGAAATTGGCTTCAAAGCAATTTTATGGATGAGAATGGGTTTTTCTGAGTGAGATGGCAGATACATAGGAAAAACAATTATGTATTCCAAAACAATAGCCAAGAATTCTTCATTTTAAAAATAGGTATAGATGAAAAATGGAATAGAAATGAAAAATGGTATAGAAATGAAAAATGATATAGGTGAAACTTATTTGTAATGCAGACAGAGACACAGATATAGAGAACAAATGTATGGACACCAAGGGGGCTGAGGGGGGTAGGATAGATAGAGAGACTGGGATTGACACGTATACACTACTATGTATAAATTAGATAACTAATGAGAACATGCTGTATAGCGCAGGGAACTCTACTCAATACTCTGTGGTGGCATGAATGGAAAGGAAATCTAAGGAAGAGGGGACATATTTATACGTGTGACTGATTCATTGTGCTGTACAGCAGAAACTAATGTAACATTGTAAAGCAAGCATACTCCAAATAAATAAATAAATAAATATATAATCCTTAAAAGATTAGTTCATTCTACTTACCGCAAAATTTTGGTTTTTAAAGAAAAGGCTTTCACTACTCCTCAATCTGGTAAGAATCTTGATTTTCTCAAGGCGTTCTCACCTTTCTTATCTCAGATAAAGGCTGCTTTCACCTGTGATCCCAGCCATAGTGGTTTTCTGATGACCACTCCATAGTTCTGCTTCTCCTTGAACACTGTAGGTCATTTATTCATCAGCATAGTAGTCACTCTTAGAGAAACCATTAAATAAGAAGGGTGGTCCTACCATCACATTTATCTCCCTGGGATTACTCAAGCTATCTTGCCATTAATCCAACCTCACCAATACACAAAGCCCTCAGTCCATACCCTTACTGCCTAGGTATCTCCTCTCCCAAATGTTCTTATACAACTTCTCCCCTCCCCCAAACTCAAGCTAAGACCAGGCCTGGCCTTCTCTTCTCTGCTCCTCCTCCTCTCAAAACTTACCATTCCTTTGTTCTATGATCTCATGCCCCATTCCCTTCCAGAGACAAAGTTGATCATGCCTTTCAGATGACCTGGCATCATTACTCAGCTTGGTTATCTAATATTAGTAAAAATATTTAATGTCACATGAAAAGATGCTAGCATGATAATTCATTGAAAGTGAAAGTTGCTCAGTGATGTCTGACTCTTTGTGACCCCATGACTATACAGTCCATGGAATTTTCCAGGCTAGAATACTGGAGTGGGTAGCCCTTCCATTCTCACCAGGGCATCTTCCCAACCCAAAGTTCAAACCCAGATCTCCCACATTGCAGGTGGATTCTTTACCAGCTGAGCCACCAGGGAAGTTGAAGAATACTGGAATGGGAAACCTATCCCTTCTCCAGTGGATCTTCCCAACCCAGGAATAGAACCAGGGTCTCCCGCATTGCAGGTGTATTCTTACCAGCTGAGCTAGATTATTCACTAGAAAAATGCAAATCAAAACCACAGTGAGATACCACTTCATGCCCATAAGGATGGCTATAATTAAAAATGTCAAAAATAACAAGTTTAGCAAGTTTAAGTAGGGTATGGAGATGGGAACCTATGTGCATTGCTGTAGAAATCTAAAATGATGCAGCTACTGTGGAAGACAGTTTGACGGCTCCTCAAAAATATAACTATTGAATTTCCATCAGCTCAGTTCAGTTCAGTCACTCAGTTGTGTCCGACTCTGCAACCCCATGAATCGCAGCATGCCAGGCCTCCCTGTCCATCACCAGCTCCCGGAGTTCACCCAAACTCATGTCCATCGAGTCAGTGATGCCATCCAGCCATCTCATCCTCTGTCGTTCCCTTTTCCTCCTGCCCCCAATCCCTCCCAG
>SJYW01002244.1:36960-62014 GCA_006410735.1 Raphicerus campestris | reverse complement strand
GTGAAGATCTTTTTTGTACAGTTCTTCTATGTATTCTTGCCACCTCTTCTTAATATCTTCTGCTTCTGTTAGGTCCATACCATTTCTGTACTTTATAGAGCCCATCTTTGCATGAAATGTTCCCTTGGTATCTCTAATTTTCTTGAAGAGATCTCTAGTCTTTCCCATTCTGTTCTTTTCCTCTATTTATTTGCATTGATTGCTGAAGAAGGCTTTCTTATCTCTTCTTGCTATTCTTTGGAACTCTGCATTCAGATGCCTATATCTTTCCTTTTCTCTTTTGTTTTTGCCTCTCTTCTTTTCACAGCTATTTTTAAGGCCTCCTCAGACAGCCATTTTGCTTTTTTGCATTTCTTTTCCATGGGATGGTCTTGATCCCTGTCTTCCGTACAATGTCACAAACCTCATTCCATAGTCCATCAGGCACTCTATCTATCAGATCTAGGCCCTTAAATCTATTTCTCACTTCCACTGTATAAGCATAAGGGATTTGATTTAGGTCATATCTGAATGGTCTAGCGGTTTTCCCTACTTTCTTCAGTTTGAGTCTGAATTTGGTAATAAGGAATTCATGATCTGAGCCACAGTCAGCTCCTGGTCTTGTTTTTGTTGACTGTATAGAGCTTCTCCATATTTGGCTGCATAGAATATAACCAATCTGATTTCGGTGTTGACCATCTGGTGATGTCCATGTGGCAAATTTTAAATAATTGGCAAAAACCATAAAGGCATGAATTTAGGAAACCCAGCATTATCTTTTTTGATATCAAAATCACCCAGCATGAGGTAGGTATAATTAGACCCAGGTTACAGAAGAGGAATCTGAGGTTCCAAGAGGTCAAGTCACACTTAAGCCACATAACTACTGATAGAGTTGGAATTTAACATCAAGTCTGACTATAAAATGTATCACCCGGTCAGGTGACCCCACCACTCAAGACCTCCCCCAATCCTGACAAGTGTGGCCATCTTTGTGGTATTAAAAAGAAACTCATGAGCTGCATTGCATGATGATTCAACACACCAACTTGAATCACACATTATCACCCACCAGCCCCATGATCTAAGGTAGGTAACTTACATTCCCTAAGCTATGCTTCCCCTATCTCAAAGTGGGATTGCTAATGCCTGTCTTCTGCATCAGTAATGAGGATTTTGTTTTTATTGGAGGATAATTGCTTTACAATATTGTATTGGTTTTTGCCATACATCAGCATGAATCAGCCACAGGTATACATATGCCCCCTCCCTCCTGAACCCTGATCCCATCTCCCTCCCCATCCCACTCCTCTAGGTTGTCACAGAACACCAAGTTGGGCTCCCTGTGTCACACAGCAAATTTCCACTTACTATCTATTTTATATAAGGTAATATATATGTTTCCATGCTATTCTTTCCCACCCTATTCTCCCTCTGGGTCCACGAGCCTGTTCTCTATGTCTGCATCTTTACTGCTGCCCTGCAAATAAGTTTATCAGTACCATCTTTCTAGATTCCATGCACATGCATTAATATACAATATTTGTCTTTCTCGTTTTGACTTACTTCACTCTGTATAATAGGCTCTAAGTTCATTCACCTGATTAGGACTGATTCAAATGAGTCTTTTCTATAACTGAGAAATATTCTATTGTATATATGTACCACAATTTCTGTATCCATTCATCTGTCGATGGATATCTAGGCTACTTTCATGCCCACTTGCCTATGGGCACCTTGTCTTTGACAAAGGAGGCAAAAATATACAATGGAGAAAGCATAGTCTCTTCAATAAGTTATACTGAGAAAACTGGACAACTACATGTAAAAGAATGAAACTAGAACACTTTCTAACACCACATAAACTCAAAATGGATAAAAGATTTAAATGTAATGCCAGAAACGATAAAGCTCTTAGAGGAAAACACAGGCAGTACACTCTTTGACATAAATCATAGCAAGATCCTCTTTGACCCAGCTCCTAGAGTAAAGGAAATTAAAAAAAAAAAAAAGTAAACAAATGAGACTTAAAACCTTTTGCACAGCAAAGGAGAGAATAAACAAGATTGAAAAACAACCCTCAGAATGGGAGAAAATGCAAACAAAACAACTGACAAAGGATTAGTCTCCAAAATATACAAACAGCTCAAGCAGCTCAGCACCAGAAAAACAAACAACCCAATCAACAACTGGGCAGAAGACCTGAACAGACATTTCTCCAAAGAAGACAGACAGATGGCCAACAAACACTTGAGAAAATGCTCAAAAGCGCTCTTCATTAGAGAAATGCAAATCAAAACCACAGTGAGGTATCCCCTCACAGGGGTCAGAATGACCATCATTTTAAAAATCTACAAACAATAAATGCTGGAGAGGATGTGGAGAAAAGGGAACCCTCTGGCATTGCTGGTGGGACTGTAAATTGATACAGCCACTATACAGTATGGAGATTTTTTTAAAAACTAGGAATAGAACTACCATATGACCCAATAATCCCACTACTAGGCATATACCCTAAGAAAACTGTAACTGAAAGAGACGCATGTGTCCAAATGTTTGTTGCCGCACTTTTTACAGCTATGAGGATTTTTATTAAGAGTTTATAAAATGCCTGGTATATACGAAGTACTCCATAAATGTTACTTACAGTTGTTATTGTTACTGATAAGACTGTTCCAGGCTCTTAAATGGAAGCTATGGACATTCCCCTGCAAGCCAGGCTTGGAAAATGAGCTGGCCTGAGGCTCCATCTTGGAAGAGGACCTTAGGGACTCCTAGTGGGAGCAACTGGGAAAAGCCAGATCTGACCACGTGCACTTCAGACACTAACTGGAAACAGAGGAGTATGGCCAGGGCACTGGAGCCGGTCTGCCCATTCCTGACACCCATCGAAACTGTCTAACACTATCTGATCCCTGGATGCCTGTGATGTGCTGGGCATCCTCTGAAGCAAAGTGTTCACAGCCACAAGTAGCAGCCCCAGTGGACTACAGAGCCATTATATCAATTGTTGATTAAAACCACGAAGAAACTTGGGAATCTCCTGGCAGTGCTTCTTTGTAAAAAGAAAACTTCTGTGCGGGTCTGTCTCCCAGGAGAAAGTTTAGAAAGTGCACTTCCCACCTCTCCTGGATACACTCCTCCCTGGCTACTCCCTTGCTGCTACTGCCCCCTGCGTAAAACCTCAGGCTCATCCGCTCTTTTATTCCTGTTTATGTTCATCAGTCCTGCAGCAGGCTACAGGCAGTCTTTTTGCCCACTAGGTAGGAAGAAAAAGGGAAAGAAGACTTACACTTTTCAGTTGTGGGGACCAGTGGATGCTGCTGGGTGAACCAAGTTGCATGAATCCTAAAGGAGAGTAGAAGGAAATCACTCTGAGTCTACTCCTTCTTCTGGACCTTGGGTGACTGATCTATAGATGGTCTATTGTCTTCTCAACTTAAAACTCAGGATAAACCCCTAGCTTTGTTTGCTTTGGGCCACATGGATTCTTCCAGTCTCTTCCTGTGGCTGCTGGACAAGCCTACCACTGGATGGGAGCTCAGTTCTTCTCATGCTCCCCAGACATGGCTTGCTGACCCCTGAAGCTGATTACCTGGGCTGAGACTGGTCAGCACAAATGGAGCGCAGAGAGAGCCCCAGCACTGGTCAGAGCAGGGGGCATGCCCTCCTCCTGAGCCTCTCTTGCACAGCTCTTCAGCTCAGTGGTTCAGCAGCATCTTCTTCACAGCAGCCCCTGAGGCTGGAGACTCATTGGAGAAAGAGANCAGAGCAGGGGGCATGCCCTCCTCCTGAGCCTCTCTTGCACAGCTCTTCAGCTCAGTGGTTCAGCAGCATCTTCTTCACAGCAGCCCCTGAGGCTGGAGACTCATTGGAGAAAGAGAATGAAGGGACACAGGCTTACAAGCCAGGCCCTTAGTACTGTTTCCTAAAAGGTAGAAAAGATAAGCTGTCACCAAACAGAAATAAGCCAATCTGACTTCTACCAAGCAAGTCAGTAGTCAGCATTCACAGAGGGCTCACACAACCCCTGGGCATCTGGAAAAACATAGGCAGCCCACGGCCCACCCTGAGGGTAGTGGGCTGCCTGTCCACTGAACCCTCTGAATTTTCATTCTAGTTCCTCATTAATAAACAGAATTATTGTACTTGAGCATTTACTAGGACAGGCAGATTTGGGGAAAAATCTGTTTTCACTCAGGAGGGATAAATCACTTTCCTGGTACATGAAAATGTGATATCAACAATTTCAGGAGATACAGCCACGGGAGGAGAAATGTAGTTGGCTCGGCTGGCAAGTGAAGGGGTCCTGGGGGGATGGGCCCCAGATTTAATCATCCACTAGTCTCCCACAGCCACCAGAGTGTCCAGCTTCTCTGCAGATGTAAGGAGGAGAAGANCCCTGAAGGGGGAAATGGCAACCCACTCCAGTAATCTTGCCTGCAAAATCCCATGGACAGAGAAGCCTGGGGATCTACAGTCCAGGGGGTCACAGAGACATGACTGAGCAACACGTGCACACACAGTCCCTCACCTGTTCTAAATCTAAGTCAGTATAAAAGCTCAGGATCCATTAATTTAAGGGAAACCTAGGTCTGGTTGGGGAAAGAATCTACAGCAACACTATCCCCCCAAACCTTCCCTCAGAGGTATGTGTGTCCAGTTGCTAGGTTAACTATATACTGGGGAAAGAGGTATATCTCGATCTGTGGTATCTGAAATGCAACCACATTCCTACACATAGAGCAGGGATAGGGGGTATATGGGGGCCAGATGATAGATGGAATTTTATATATAATGCATAATTGGGAAAGATATTCTTAATAACTGGCTGCTGCTGCTGCTGAGTCGCTTCAGTCGTGTCCGACTCTGTGCGACCCCATAGACGGCAACCCACCAGGCTCCGCCATCCCTGGGATTCTCCAGGCAAGAACACTGGAGTGAGTTGCCATTTCCTTCTCCAATGCATGAAAGTGAAAGGTGAAAGTGAAATCACTCACTCGTGTCCAACTCTTCAAGACCCCATGGACTGCAGCCCACCAGGCTCCTCCGCCCATGGGATTTTCCAGGCAAGAGTACTGGAGTGGGGTGCCATTGCAGAACCTTCAAAATGATTCCCTGAACTTTTGGAGTAAGAGCTAGAATAACAGGAAGAGTTCTACGGGTGTCCTGACACTCTTCCTACTCCTAAACAAGATAATAAATCAGAAGCAATGTCACATCCCAGGTAGAAGTGCAGAACTTAGAACCATCATCAAAGATTTCAAGCATGTATGAGTGACAGTCCCCATCAAGTCACCTGAGGGTCCCCAGCAAAAGCCAGATGGAACTGAGGACAGCAGACCACGACAAACTTAACTAGGTGATGACTCAAATTTCAGCTCCTATGTCAGATACAGTATCTTCACTAGAACAGATCAACACAGCCTCCAGCACTTGGTATATGGCTGTTGTTCTGGCAAGTACATTCTTCTCAATCTTTGTGAGGAAGGAGGATCAAATGAGGTTCACTTTTTAACATAAGGAGGAGGAGCAGGATGCATTCGCTGTTTCTTATCTCTAAGAGCTTCCTTCTGCAGAGTCTTCGATGGTCTTGATATTCTGCAGACATCACATTTGCCCGCCATATTGATAATATCTGCTAATTATACCTAGGGAGCAAGAAGTAAACTAGATGCTCTAGGAAGAAGTATGTTTGCCAGGAAGTAGAAAGAAAATTCCACAAAGATTAAGGAAGCTGCCACACTGATGAANATAATATCTGCCAATTATACCTAGGGAGCAAGAAGTAAACTAGATGCTCTAGAAAGAAGCATGTTTGCCAGGAAGTAGAAAGAAAATTCCACAAAGATTAAGGAAGCTGCCACACTGATGAAATTCTTAGAGATACAATGATCACAGTGGCCCCCAAACTTTCTGGCACCAAGGATTGGTTTCATGGAAAACCGTTTTTCCGTGGACTGGAATAGGGGGTGAGGGGTGGGAGTGGTTTTGATTCAAGCACATCACATTTATTGTGTGCTCTGTTCCTATTATGTCTTCCCTCATAGCTCTGTCAGTAAAAGAATCTTGCAGGAGACCCAGGTTTGATTCCTGGGTCGGGAAGATCCTCTGGATAAGGAAATGACAACCCACTCCAGTACTCTTGTCTGGAGCCTGGCAGGCTACAGTCCATGGGATCGCAAGAGTCGGACATAGCGATTAAACCACCACTATTTCTATAATGATTACATCAGCTCCAGCTCCAGCTCAGATCATCAGGCATTAGATCCTAGAGGTTGGGGACCCTTGATCTAGGGTATGTTGGCAAATCATTCTTAAGGTAAGGAGCAATTGTAATGCCTTGAAATCTCCACCACTAAGAAAAAGAAAATTTTCTTTGGATTTTAGGGGCAATATTGCTCTTAAAAATAATGTTCCAATTCATATATCTAGTAATTAAAAATCTGTCCCTTTTGAGTGCTATCCAGAGTGAAAGGAAACTCTGAAGCAAATCAAAAGTGTGCTGTAAGCTGTCCTGCCACTTGCGCCATTTGACCCAATGGGTACAATGGACTAGGGATATCCATGGAAGATAAGGATGGGTGTCAGGAGTCTGACAAGACCCCGTAGGAGAATCCAGGGCTCTGGAGCAATGCTATTCCTTCTATGACAGAGAAATATTTGTCTTTCAAGGAAAAACAAAAACAGCAATGACAACAACAACTCCTGGAGAGCTGCCGGGCACTAATAGAAATTGAGTGAGTATGCGACCAGCGTTGCCCATATCATGAACGGGGTATGAATAGATCCATCAAAGCATATGGCCAGTAGCATAGCAATAATCCACTGCTATAGAAACAATACATTCAGGATCACAGATTCTGAAGGCAAAAATAAATTACATTACAGTTGACCCAGACTCTCAAGACACCTAACCTTTGTTTCACTGATATCTCTCACTAACTCACAACAATAGAAAAGGACGATTCTCAGGTCTCATTCACAAATGAGTCTGCTCAGTAGATGGGGACCAGTTGTGTAAATGAGCTACTTCTGCCCTAACTGCCCATCTCTGACGAGTGGCCCTGAAGGAGAGTGGTGAAAGGAAATCCTTTCAATTGGCAGAATTGGGAATACAGCCCTTGCTGGTTCTCTGTGTGTGGAGGAGTAAGTGGTCTGAAGTATGGAGGTACTTGATAGATGTGTACTTTTGAACAGTGGCAAATAGTTTGGCCAGTTGTTCAGAAACGGAATGAGTGAGAATGAAAGATTAGAGGCAAGGAAGTCCAGAGGAAAAGCCATATGGATAAACCTATGGACGTGTACTTTTATTTCTCATTAATGCCCATCAGAAAGCACCATTTCTGGAAAAACATGCTTCATGCTGGCAGCTCTCTGTGGAGTCAAGATGACTCCCCTCACCAAGACTAATCTGTTATTCATCATTAGAAGCTGACCTTCCAGGAAAAGTAGCCTAACACAGAGCCCTCTATAAAGCATCATCCACTTAGGTGACTTAACAGTCACTTCTTTGCATGGGATCACTTCTACCCTAAAGGCGGCTACAATTTAGCATAGTAGAAAATGACACATATCTGGATATGGGTATGTCTTCCCATCCACAGTGCCTTTGCTAACACCACCATCCAAATATTTACAGGTCAAGGTATCCTGCACAACACTGCCTCAGATCAAGAGCCCTAAATTCATAGTAAAGAAGTCAGGCTAGGAGCTTCCTTGGTGGCTCAGTGGTAAAGAATCTACCTGCCAATGCAGGAGACATGGGTTTGACCCCTAATCCAGGAAGATCTCTCATGTAGCTAGCAACTTAAGCCTGTGTGACAAAACTATTGAGCCTGTCCACTAGGGTGCAAGAGCTGCAACTACTGAGCCCATGTCCCACAACTAGTGAAGCCCACACCCTAGAGCCCGTGTTCCACAATAAGAGAAGCCGCCTCAATGAAAAGCTCACGCACCACAACCAGAGAGGAGCCCCTGCTCTCTGCAACCAGAGAAAATGCCACGCTGCAGTGAAGACCCAGCACAGCCAAAATAAATAAATAAAATTATTATTTTTTTTTTAAGAAGAAGTCAGACTAATGTGTACATGGCCATGGGATCTTCTGGTCTCACCACCATCTATTAGAATGCTATAATGGTTGTTTGAGTCGAGCTAAGGCCCCAGCTCAGGGACACTCTCCTGTAAGGTTGGAGCAAGGCTGTCCAAAATTCTGCTTATGTGCCAAGCCAATGGTTGACAATAACAGCTAGAATACACAGGTAGAGGAATTAAGAAATAGAAATCACTTTGGCCTCTTTTACCATATTTGTAACTGAACAAAATCCTAAAAGCACTTCCCAGAATAGATCCCAACCATGTCCTCTACCTGCCTTTTATCCATAGAAAAACTTTAGTCAAAAAAAAAAAAAAAATTAATCAGAGAAGTAAAAAATGAAGAAAGGGAAACAGTCAAGCAAGACAAAGAATCCACCTGCCAATTCAGGAGATGTGGGTTCGATCCTTTGCTTGGGAAGATCCTTGGAGAAGGAAATGGCAACCCACTCCAGTATTCTTGCCTGGAGAATCCCATGGACAGAGGAGCCTGGCAGGCTACTGTCCATGGGGTCACAAGAGTCAGACACGACTTAGCGTCTAAACCACCAGCCATTAAACAAAGTCAAGGACATTTAGTTCTTCCTCAAGGACTATAGATAATATTCTGAGCCATGTCCTTTGAGTTATTTTGCAGATAATGAAATTCCCACCAAGTGGAAAATGTTAGCTATATGCTGCCCACAACCACCCCAACCGGTTGCAAGCAGAAGGTTGATAATACTGACTCCTAGTTGCCTCCCTCCAACCAATCAGAAAAATGTCCATGAGCAGATCACTCCCTGCTCCTCAAACACTGTAAGATCCTCACTACCTGCTCCAGAGTGTGACCCACAGTTTTGAGGCATTAGCCCACTGTGTCCCTCTTCGTCTAGCAAAGCAATAAAGCTATCCTTTTCTGCTTCACCCAAAATTCTGTCTCTGTGTTTCTATTCAGCACTGGTGAACAGAGGCCAAGCTTTAACAATATACTCACAGTGACCCATGTATAAAAATTGTCTTTTATAAATTGCATTTCCTCACCCTGTAAACCTAGGCACTTCTAAAATGTACATCCTGATTGCCTATATTAGAACTTAAAAGACACAAATTCCACTGACTTTGAACCTGAGGCTAACTCTTGATCATTGTAGGCTCCTTCTGCCTGTAGATTAATAGGCAAAGAAAGGAATACTGTACTGATGGAGATAATTAATTCCGACTACCACAAAGAGCAAGTGTTTCTACCATCTGAGGGGAGCATGTAGGAATAGGTCTAGAACCTAGAGGATTCACTGGGGAATCTCCTATAGTTTTTATTAACTATGATATTGTGACTGGACAACTGCAAAAACTTTGTCTGGACAAGAGTAAGTCAGATGAGAGCTCAATTCCTCAGGAATGAATGTCTAGGTTATCCTACTAGGTAAGTAAGTTATACAAACAAAAAACAGACATAGAAAACAAACTTATGTTTGCCAAAGAGATAAGGACAGGAAGGATAAATTAGGAGTCTGGGATTAACATATACACACTGCTGCTGCTGCTGCTAAGTCGCTTCAGTCGTGTCCAACTCTGTGCAGCCCCATAGACGGCAGCCCACCAGGCTCCCCCATCCCTGGGATTCTCCAGGCAAGAACACTGGAGTGGGTTGCCATTTCCTTCTCCAATGCATGAAAGTGAAAAGTGAAAGTGAAGTCGCTCAGTCGTGTCTGACTCTTCACGACCCCGTGGACTGCAGCCCACCAGGCTCCTCTGCCCATGGGATTTTCCAGGCAAGAGTACCGGAGTGGGGTGCCATTGCCTTCTCTGATATACACTAGAATATATAAAATAGATGATCAACAAGGGCCTACTATATAGCCCAGGGAACCATACTCAATATTTTATAATAATCTATAAAAGAATCTGAAAAAATAGATATCTATATGTATAACTGAACCACTTTGCTGTACACCTGAAACTAGCAGAACTTTGTAAATCAACCACACTTCAATTTAAAAACAACCTAGAGGAGTGGGATGGGGTGGGAGGAAGTGTCAAGAGGGAGGGGACATATGTATGCTTATGGCTGAGGCTCGCTGATGCATGGCAGAAACCAAAACAGTATTGTAAAGCAGTTATCCTTAAATGAAGAATAATAAAGGTGAAAAATTATCTTTCAATTTAGAATAATTTAAAAAAAACAGAAAATATAAAATAAAAAAAGAAAATAGTGTCACAAGCAGGGTTGTAGTTGTTTTTCTAGAGAGTTGCTCGATAAATGTTTATCAACACACAAATGCTTTCTTTCTGTCCTTCACTCCCTCTCCATGTGCTTCCTCCAATTCCATCACCAAAGACTCCGTTACTTGCTCATGAGCCTTTGTATCAGGCTTGGCTTTCAAAGATCTTAGCTAAGACAAATATCTACCCCATCGTGTTGTTAGGTTTAAATGCAATTTATATTCATAAATATAAACATATTGCAATAATATGACGATGGCCAAGAATGAACAGCCTAATCCTAGAAAAATGTGCCCATCTTAGATGGTTTTACTTATTGTCTCTTAAGGACAATGAGACAAAAATACTTGGAAATTCAACTGCTGGGCAGACTGAGGCAGGAAACAAATAGATGTTAGGATGGAATCAAGAAGAGTTTCTTCCAGTCTGGTGCCTGGACAGGGTGACTTGGAGAGGGTGAAAGACAAATGTTCTGGGAGTGTCCTACTGAGGAAGGTGGGGTTTGCAGCATCTTTGGGCTGTTAGATTGTTGTATCCTTCTGGTTCCTCTGTTAAGTACTATGAAGCCTGAACTCCAGCCCCACCAAGGAGTGGCACAAAGAACCTGAGCTGATTCTTTGGTCCTGATAGAAAGCTAATTTTCAAGTATACCATGTACTGACTGAAAGCCCTTCTGACTTTTGCCCCAGTTTTGTAGTCATATGAGTCAGGAAAATGGCTAGATGCATACATGCACATGTCTGTGTTTTTAGGCTGAGTAAGCTGTATCCCTTAAGTTGTATTGTCCAAAATGGTAACCAGTCACATTGACAATTTAAATTTAATTAAAATGAAATAAAATGTTAAATTCAGTACCATAGTCAACTAGCCACATTTTAACAGCTCAATAGCAAGTAATTACAGAATTACAGACATCAAATAATCAAAATAGTGAAATAGGATGATGTGAGTTGATGGATATGTTAACAAACTTTATTATACCTAAAAGTGAAGTGAAGTTGCTCAGTTGTGTCCAACTCTTTGTGATCCCATGTACTATCGTCCACCAGGCTCCTCCATCCATGGGATTCTCCAGGCTAGAATACTGGAGTGGGTTGCCATTTACCTAGTAGCCATCATTTTGAAATATCTATGTGTATCAAATTTTAACACTGTACACCTTAAATTCACACAATGTTGTACATCAATTATCTCTCAAAGCTGGAGAGAAAAAGAAAAAGAAGTAATCAGGTGCTCAACAACCACCTATGGCTAATGTCTACCATCGTGAACCACACAGATATAGAATGCTTCCATCATCACAGAATGTTCTTTTATACAGTGCTATAAAAGAGCTGCAGCACTTGGAACCCAGGTCTAGGTTGTTGGGGAACAAACATAGCTGAATGCATCAATGGGAAGAGAGCTCTCTTCCCTAACTTGCATCTAGAATGCAGTTACTGAACTCCCTCCTCCCACCAGATCTTCCCTGGTAGCTCAGCTGGTAAAGAATCCTGCAATGCAGGAGACTGGGGTTTGACTCCTGGCTTGGAAAGATCCTCTCAAGAAGGGATAGGCTAGACCGCCTGACCTGCCTCTTGAGAAACCTGTATGCAGGTCAGGNAGCTTCCCTGGTAGCTCAGCTGGTAAAGAATCCTGCAATGCAGGAGACTGCGGTTTGATTTCTGGCTTGGAAAGATCCTCTCAAGAAGGGATAGGCTAGACCGCCTGACCTGCTTCTTGAGAAACCTGTATGCAGGTCAGGAAGCAACAGCCAGAACTGGACATGGAACAACAGACTGGTTCCAAATAGAAAAAGGAGTACGTCAAGGCTGTATATTGTCACCCTGCTTATTTAACTTATATGAAGAGTACATCATGAGAAATGCTGGGCTGGAGGAAGCACTGGTTGGAATCAAGTTTGCTGGGAGAAATATCAATAACCTCAGATATGNTTGCCCGCCATTAGAACCATGTCAAAAATGCTTACTTCAGAGAATTCCTTGGCAGTCTAGTGGTTAGGACTCAGCACTTTCACTGCTGTGGCCCAGGCTCAAACCCTGGTGGGGGAACTAAAATCCTGCAAGCCTTGTGGCCCTCAAAAAGTTTAGTTCCGCTTCTGTCTGTCCCTTCCCAGTGCAGGCAAACAAGACATGCTTTTTAAAACTATCTCAAACCTTCCCCTCTCCCACCCTCTTCTCTTACCTTCTCTACCNGGCCCTCAAAAAGTTTAGTTCCGCTTCTGTCTGTCCCTTCCCAGTGCAGGCAAACAAGACATGCTTTTTAAAACTATCTCAAACCTTCCCCTCTCCCACCCTCTTCTCTTACCTTCTCTACCTTTTCTGTCTCATCACTCACTGGCTGCAAGACTCAGGTTAGCCATGCCATCTTGCTGAGCTTTCACATCTTCATCACATCTCATCCATTTTGAGAATCAGTGATTCTCAAAATGCAGTCACCAAACCAGCAGCATTCGTATCACCTGGAAACTTGTTAGAAGTGCAGACTCTCAGACCCCACCCCAGCCCCACTGAATCAGAAATTCAGGCTGTGAGGCTCAGCTGTCTTTGTTTTAAAAAGCCCTCAGGTGATTCTCAAGAAGCTCCCAAATTTAGAAACTATTGTTCTCCACAGGTGGTTGCCAAGGGGGAGAGGGTAGAGGGAGAGATGGAGTTGGAGATTGGAGTTAGCACGTGTTAAGTTCTTATAAGAATAGATAAACAACAAGGTCCTTCGGTACAGCAAAGAACTATATTCAATCAGTTTAGTCGCTCAGTTGTGTCTGACTCTTTGTGACCCCACGAACTGCAGCATGCCAGGCCTCCCTGTCCATCACCAACTTCCAGAGTTTACTCAAACTCATGTCCATATCCTATGATAAATCATTATGGGAAAAAATATCAAAAGAAGAATGTGTATATACATTTATATATAACATATGCGTGTGAGTGTGTATGTTGGTCACTCAATCATGTTTGACTCTTTGAGACCCTATGGACTGTAGCCTGCCAGGTTCCTCTGTCCATGGAATTCTCCAGGCAAGAATACTGGAGTGGGTATCCATTCCCTTCTCCAGGGCATCTTCCAAACCCAGAGATCAAACCTGTGTTTCCTGTATTGTATGCAGATTCTTTACCATCTGATCCACCAGGGAAGCCCCATAATATATATATAATGTAAATATATATGTATACGTATATATGTATAACTGAATCACTTTGCTATATAGCAGTAATTAACACCATATTGTAAATCAAGTATGTTTCAACGTGCTATGTGCTCAGTCACTCAGATGTGTCTGACTCTTTCAAACCCAGGGACTGTCTCCCACCAGCCTCCTCTGTCCAAGGAATTTTTCATTCAAAAACTGAAGTGGGTTGCCATTTCCTACTCTAGATCTTCCCGACACTTGGAAAAAAGCTGCATCTCTTGCATCTCCTGCATTGGCAGGTGGATTCTTTACCACTGTGTCACCTGGGAAGGCCCCATATATCAATAAAAAATAAATAAAAATTTTCAAGTAAAAAAAGAACTTCTGTCCTCAAATAATGTTATGATGCTGTTTTCTCACAAACACCATTGTGTGGTATCATTTGATGAACAGTTTTCTCCCCAGATGTCCGAAGTCCTCACACCCTCTTTATTTCCCTTCCCTGAAACATGGGAAGTTTTTAAGATGCTTGAACCTGTTCCCTCTGCCAGTGGCTTCTTCAGATCTCTCAGGTGATGGCACTCTGTAAAATAAGAGCATTAATTACCATATATATTTTATTTGCATATTTTTGTCACCTCACTAAAGTGGGAGCTCATGAAGTGGGTCCACACCTATTTGATTTGCTGTATCTCCAGAACTTACCTTACTGTGCCCAGGATGGCTAGAACTGTCCAATAGAACATGCTGTGATGATGAAAATGTTCCACATCCTCTCTGGCCAATACAGTAGCCACTAGACACATGTGGCTACTTGGGCACTTGAATAAAGATAGCCTGACTGATAAACTGAGTTTTCTTATTAATTTAAATTAATTGAAACTTAAATAGCCATGTGTGGCAACTTCCCAACATAGAAAACACTATAAGTTCTAGGCTCTCAGAAAAAAAGAAAATGTATTAACTGGATGAATGAATTTCTTATCAAAAGCACTAAGAATGTTATATTTTAAGTTCACCACTATTTGTAAAAATATATTTATCAACTTTGACTCATACAACTACCTTGCCTGCCAAAAATTTGTTTTTCACTCTAGGTAGGAACTGTCTTTTCCATTTCAGTGAAATTATTTTCAGGTTATCACCAGCAATCTAGTAAAAACTTTTAGCTGGGAGTGGGAATCAAAGGGTAAAAACCAGACCTATTATATTGGCCTTGAATGTGAAATCGAATTAATTCCTTTCCTAGAGGCTTTGGGGTAAAGCAACCACGAGGAATAATCAGTGGTCTCTTCCTCCCTGTGATGGACTCTGCTTACAGCCCTGTCCAGGCTGCCTGGAAACTCTAGAACTGCTAAGGACAGAGGAAACTGGATCTCCCCTGTCAGAGGGGATAGAATGATGTGAATGGAAAAGTGTTTGAGGGACTTTCCCAGTGTTCAGTGGGTAAGAACCCGGCTGTCAGTGCAGAGGACACAGGTTTGATCCCTGTTCCCAGAAGATTCTACATGCCTAGGGCAGCTAAGCCTGTGCACCACAGCTACTGAGACTGTGCTCAGGAGCCTGTGAGCTGCAGCTACTGAAGTCACACTCCCTAGAGCCTATGCTCAGCAATGAGAAGCCACTGCAATGAAAAGCCAGTGCACCACAATGAGTAGCCCCCAGTCGCCACCACCAGGGAAAGCCTGTGTACAGCAATGAAAACTCAGCAAAACCAAAAAGTGAGTGAAGTCACTCTGTCGTGTCCGACTCTTTGTGACCCCATGGACTGTAGCCCACCAGGCTCCTCCCTCCATGGGATTCTCCAAGCAAGAGTACTGGAGTGGGTTGCCATTTCCTTCTCCAGGAGATCTTCCTGACCCAGGGATATAATTAATTTCTGAAAGTATTTGGATTATAATTCATCTTAGAAAGTCACTTAACCTCTCTGAGTGTCAACTTCCTGCTCTGTATAATGGAGATAATAATGTCTACCTCACACGGCTGAATATGTCAATTCCTTAGCATGCAGAATGTATTTGTTCCCTGCTTTCACAGTCAAAAATTTAACAAGTCCAAGAGAACTCTCTCTTTACTGGAAAGGTTTTCTTCTTTCTATAAAATATCCGCACCTTCTGTACTTTCTGAACATAGCCCTCAACGAACATGACCCTGTTTTTCCTGTTCCTTGTTCTCAAGACTCAGGTTGCTCCATTATCTTTAAGACTCAGGTACATAAGTTTACACTTTGGGGAATATTCACCATTATTTTGGTTAGTACTGGATGGTTTGACTGGAAAATCCCCTTTATCAGATATCCTGGAATATATCCACAGCCTAAACTACCTTTCCTTTAAAATAAAAGTTAATCCAAAAATCAGATTCCAGGACTTTTCTGGCTCTAAAACCACTACATCCTCTGATTATAGAGTCTTCTGACAAGGAAGTGTGTGGCCTAAATGTGTCATCTTCATTATTTGAGATACCAGAGTACTACATTAGGCTCTAATGTCCCGAAATACTCCTGCAGTTTATACCAGATTACAGCTTCTTCCCTTGCTTTATACCCCCACTCGTCTATCAATACTTTCTCCCTCCCTGTCTTTGTCTGGGTTCTCCCTAAACCAGAAACTCAAAGGCTTAAATGAAGTGAAAAGTGAAAGTGAAGTCGCTCAGTTGTGTCCAACTCTCTGGGACGCCATGGTCTGTGGCCCACCAGGCTCCTCCGTCCATGAGATTTTCCAGGCAAGAATACTGGAGTGGGTCGCCATTCCCTTCTCCAGTGGATCATACCAACCCAGGAATTGAACCTGGATCTCCCGCTCTGTAGGCAGACGCTTTACGGACTGAGCCTCCAGGGAAGTAGTTTGTTTGAAAAAGTGATCTCAGGAAACAGGAGTACAGATGGACGAAAGAAGAGTGAAGGAGGGAAAGGAACAACCAGGAGGCATCATCAGATTGACTACTGGTATGTTAACTACTGTTATAGCTTCCACTCTCACCAGGTTTCTGAAGTGAACTGAGTTGGCTCAGTCATGTCCAACTCTTTGTGACCCCATGGACTGTATGGAGGCCCACTAGNGACCCCATGGACTGTAGCCCACCAGGCTCCTCCCTCCATGGGATTCTCCAAGCAAGAGTACTGGAGTGGGTTGCCATTTCCTTCTCCAGGAGATCTTCCTGACCCAGGGATATAATTAATTTCTGAAAGTATTTGGATTATAATTCATCTTAGAAAGTCACTTAACCTCTCTGAGTGTCAACTTCCTGCTCTGTATAATGGAGATAATAATGTCTACCTCACACGGCTGAATATGTCAATTCCTTAGCATGCAGAATGTATTTGTTCCCTGCTTTCACAGTCAAAAATTTAACAAGTCCAAGAGAACTCTCTCTTTACTGGAAAGGTTTTCTTCTTTCTATAAAATATCCGCACCTTCTGTACTTTCTGAACATAGCCCTCAACGAACATGACCCTGTTTTTCCTGTTCCTTGTTCTCAAGACTCAGGTTGCTCCATTATCTTTAAGACTCAGGTACATAAGTTTACACTTTGGGGAATATTCACCATTATTTTGGTTAGTACTGGATGGTTTGACTGGAAAATCCCCTTTATCAGATATCCTGGAATATATCCACAGCCTAAACTACCTTTCCTTTAAAATAAAAGTTAATCCAAAAATGAGATTCCAGGACTTTTCTGGCTCTAAAACCACTACATCCTCTGATTACAGAGTTTTCTGACAAGGAAGTGTGTGGCCTAAATGTGTCATCTTCATTATTTGAGATACCAGACTACTACATTAGGCTCTAATGTCCCGAAATACTCCTGCAGTTTATACCAGATTACAGCTTCTTCCCTTGCTTTATACCCCCACTCGTCTATCAATACTTTCTCCCTCCCTGTCTTTGTCTGGGTTCTCCCTAAACCAGAAACTCAAAGGCTTAAATGAAGTGAAAAGTGAAAGTGAAGTCGCTCAGTTGTGTCCAACTCTCTGGGACGCCATGGTCTGTGGCCCACCAGGCTCCTCCGTCCATGAGATTTTCCAGGCAAGAATACTGGAGTGGGTCGCCATTCCCTTCTCCAGTGGATCATACCAACCCAGGAATTGAACCTGGATCTCCCGCTCTGTAGGCAGACGCTTTACGGACTGAGCCTCCAGGGAAGTAGTTTGTTTGAAAAAGTGATCTCAGGAAACAGGAGTACAGATGGACGAGAGAAGAGTGAAGGAGGGAAAGGAACAACCAGGAGGCATCATCAGATTGACTACTGGTATGTTAACTACTGTTATAGCTTCCACTCTCACCAGGTTTCTGAAGTGAACTGAGTTGGCTCAGTCATGTCCAACTCTTTGTGACCCCATGGACTGTATGGAGGCCCACTAGGCCCCTCTGTCCATAAAATTCTCCAGCTACTGGAGTGGGTAGCTATTCTCGTCTCCAGGGGATCTTCCCAACTCAGGGACTGAACCAAAATCTCCCACATTGTGGGCAGATTCTTTACCATCTGAGCCACCAGGGAAGCCCAAGAATGTTGGAATGGGTAACCTATCCCTTCTCTAGCAGATCTTCCCAACTCAGGAGTCGAACCAGGGTCTCCTGCATTGCAGGCAGATTCTTTACCAACTAAGCCACCAAGGTTTCTGAAGGACCTTATAAATTTCCACCTCAAACCGGAGAGGAAAAGGAAAGCATTTTTCCATCAATCCCTCTCCCCACTGGCCAAGGGTGGCCCTGCATATGTCAGTTCCCTCCTATTAATACTTGTGAATTACCTGTGTCTGAGCATTGATCTGGTTTCCCTGGTGTGGTATCAGGACACTCCGGTAAGAGATAAATGAAAGGGTCATAGCACAAGGCTGATATCTGTCAGGCTGCACCCACCCAAAGCTGCTCGAAGCCTGCACAGAACTGGTGACCACAGTAGTGACATGAGAAAGAGGATTTAGAGTGTTGCCCAGGAGGTATGTTTCTTGCACTTGGTTGTGACCCCTCTGCTTTATATTCCCTCTAACAGAGAATTCCCTGCAAGTTGGCGGCCAGACATAATCTCTGCAAAAACAGTTGCTGCTGTTGCATCTGATCCCAAGACCATAATTATCTTCATCTTCCTCTTCCATCACCTATTCAGGCTTCTCTCCCCCTTGGCTAGTATCTCGGTGGGTCTAGGTTGTTTGCTTGGAGATTGACCTTGAGTATCAGAATTTCAGCACAATATACAGATAAGAGTCTCCTGAAATACTCGCATACAGCAGTGTGGGAACAACAGTTCCTGTGTTGATAATTCATTGACCTGAGCCTGTCATTTTATTTTCTTTTTCTAAATTCCCAAACCAGTCTAAAATCCCAGCCACCTCAATCTTTAAAATACCAGAGCTCCCATACTGCTTCAGGACCATAGCTACCACAGCCCAATACTTAGCCTCTGCCCTCACCCCATCCCAGTCCACCATGGGTATTAATAATTAAGACACTGCTGGCCACGTATCACCTCTCCACCTACCACCAATAATGGGGTCCTTACTACCTCTGACAGGTGAGCCCACTTCAAACTTCCAGTCCCAACTCTTTCATCTTGGGTTCCCTGAAAGCAGGACCTGAGACAAAGTATTATATGCCAGTTGGGCTTCCCTGGTGGCTCAGAGGTTAGAGCATCTGCCTGGAATGTGGGAGAACCAGGTTCGATCCCTGGGTTGGGAAGATCCCCTGGAGAAGGAGATGGCACCCCACTCTAGTAATCTTGCCTGGAAAATCCCATGGAGGGAGGAGCCTGGTAGGCTACAGTCCATGGGGTCACAAAGAGTTGAACACAACTGAGTTACTTCACTTTCATTCACTTCACTTTTAAGTGAAACAAGGAAGGAAGAAAGCCAATACAAGGATGAGTTTTCAAGGTGCACTACAATGGACAACCAGTGTGCCCTCCTAAGGAACATTCTGAGGAATCTCACAAAACGACCCTGAGAACCAGCTATGTAAGCAGGAAATGGTAGGAGCGTGTATCCATTGGTTTCCATCCCCATTGGTTAAGATCTAGCAAGTTAGCCCACCTGCATTTCTAGGCTGTACATGTGTAAGTGCCAAACAAGGCCCCAGAGTAACCCATGCCATGACATCAGAGCAAGCCTGAGGTGCTGGCAGGTTGCACCTGCCCACACTGGGAGGAACATCTCTGCAGTATTGATGCTACTGCAGTGGCTAGAAAAAGAGCTGGGATTTAGAGTGGTACCACAGGTGTCTGATACCTGTGGTCCCAGTTTGCCCAGGATCATTCCAGGTTATGTCTGCTGTCCCATCACAATTCTTAGTGGTGTCCTCTTTCTGTCTCACATGTGTCCCAGTTTAGACCTAAGTATATGCTCACTTAGCCTTTCCTCCCTCCTTCCCTCTCTTGCTCTCTCTCGCTCTCTCGCTCTCTCTCTCTCTCTCACACACACACACACACACACACTGAAAATCCCAAGGAAACAGCAAAAAAAATACTAATTAAACTTAAAAGACTTGAGCTTAAAAGAATGAGCCTTCAATTTAGATGACACAATAAGCATGTGTTTTTCCCTAGTATTTCTCACAATACAAAGTGTTATCTATGGGCTTCCCTGATAGCTCAGTTGGTAAAGAATCCACCTATAATGCAGGAGACCCCAGTTCAATTCCTGAGTGGGAATAGCCAATACAGAAGGGAGAGGCTAACCACTTCAGTATTCTTGGGCTTCCCTTGTGGCTCAGCTGGTACAGCATTCGCCTGCAGTGTGGGAGACCTGGGTTCAATCCCTGGGTTGGGAAGATCCCCTGGAGAAGGGAAAGGCTACCCACTCCAGTATTCTGACCTGGAGAATTCCATGGACTGTACAGTCATCCATGGCTCGTAAAGAGTTGGACACAACTGAGCAACTTTCACTTTCACATGTTATCTACACTCATGGTTATTCGGTCTCACTGTCTAATTACAAAAGCCTACAATCCTGCCTCAGTAGCAAAGGCAAAGAGAGAAAAGCCTTCTCTAATCCCTTAGGATTTGACTTTTGCCCACTGGCATTTGTTTATGGAGATTTGTCTTCTTTCAACTATGTTTTCATTTCTATCATACGGAAGGGACTGGACATAAGCGGGCAATCTTGGAAAATCAAATACCATCTAAATCTTAATGAAAAAAAAAAAACCAGCTTATTCCTTCAAATCCAGCTTCAGGATTTTCACAAGCTCTTTTCTTTCTCTTTAGCCCTTTTAAAATAACCATAAGGTATGTAGCTACAGGGAGACAATAAGATAGCATGTAAATTATAACCCTGATTTTGTGTAAAAATAACATGTCTATATAACATATGTACACAGAAAAAAGATTAGAAAAATATAGACTAAAATGTTAACAAATGGTTATCTTGGGGTGAGACTGAGGTGGTAATTATTTTCTTCTTATGCTTTTCTGCATTTCCTCAATTCTACATTGTTGCCTTGAGACTTCCAGAATATGCCTTGTGTTGATATGGCAACCGTGAAAAACTTATTTTTCATATGCTAAAGAAGATAAACTACTTGATGATTTTCTGTGACAACTGTCAAAAGGCCACAAAAACACTCAGCATGGGACGTGGAACCTGCATTGCTCATGAGATTCTCCAGGTCACATGTCAAAATCCCAGTAGCATCCTCACATGGTCCAGCCTTGAGAGAAGCTTCCTGGATTTGTTTTCAAGAAAAACAAGATCCTGGGGGTGCAGTTGTTGTTCAGTCGCTAAGTCATGTCTGACACTTTGTGACCCCATGGACTGCAGCACACCAGGCTTCCCTGTCCTTCACTATCTCCTGGAGTTTGCTCAAACTCATGCCCACTGAGTCGATGATGCCATCCAACCATCTCGTCCTCTGTTGCCCCCTTCTCCTGCCCTCAATCTTTCCCAGGGGAAGCAGGGGGTGTGGGAATTGGATATAGGTGGTCAAAAGATACAAACTTTCAGTTATGAGATAAATAAGTACTGGGATGTATTGTACAATTTAACTACAGTTAACACTGTTGTGTGAAAGTTGCTAAGAGTAGACCCTGAGTGCTCATCACAAGGAAAAAAACTTTTATAATTATATGAGGAGATGGATGTTAACTGAACTTGTGGGAATCATTCTGCAGTATGTGTAAGTCAGGACATTGTGCTGTACAATTCAAACTTACACAGAGCTATGTCAACTATAGCTCAATAAAACGAAAAAAGATTAGATAACAGTTCCATAATTGTATAAAACTGGTTCTTAGGCATAATAATTGATTTCATTTCCTGAAAAAAAAAAAAAAGAGGAAAACAAAATCCTGAGTTTTGGTTCTCACGTCAAAGAATAAGAAACTCTCATATTGGTCTTTACAAAGCAAGGGAGTCAGTCAGATCCCAGATATAACCATACCTGGGGCACAATCAAAGGAACATAATCACCTAAAGGTATTCTGAGAGTTTTCCCAAATGTTTAAGTTTTATTAAATTCCAAGTTCTTTCTTTGGCGCCTACTATTAAAAGGTACAAAGAATAACCACATACGCACTCACATTTTTTTAGAAAGCCAAAGCTGCCTACACTCTTCTTGCAGTTTGTAGGTTATTTTTCTCAGACTGTATCAGCTGGGATAACACAGTCCATCTCTCTGGAAGGCAGCATACTGGATTCCCAGATATCTGCAGGGTCTCAGAAATGCCAGGACCCTGGTCAGCTTCTACCTTTGTCTTTTCCTTCGTCCCCTAAATTGTAACCTCTCCCTAAGTCCCACTGCTTCCCCACTCTGCACACTTGTGGAACCCATCCTCCTCTTCCACACTCATTCCTGCAGCGTTGGTCCAAGCCACAGTCATCTCTCCCCTGCACTGGTACACCAGCCCTTGACCCTGATCTTACCAGTCCAGCCTTCCCAGAAACTCAGTCCTGATCACATCACTGCTCAGCAAAACACCCTTCCATGACTTTCTAAATGCCCTCAAAAAACAGTCCGAATTCCTTGGCACGATCTAGCAGGCCCTTGAGGATCGACCTTATACTTTACGGTGTACGCGCTCACACCCCCTGCTGCCACCCTCCCTGCCCCAGCATCCCCAGTGCTTCACACATACTTAACTACTCCATCTTTCAGCACTGGCTTTTGCACATGGTTCCGCTGGCCGAAGCTTTCATCCCATTCTCCCCTTTCCTGACTAACTCCTATTCAACCCTCTAGCCTCATGTTTGATGCTTCCAGTCCTGGAGAAACATCTCCAATCTTGGCAGGGTTAGATGCTGCTTTTCTGAATTCCACTGTGTCCCTGTGGTGAACTGGCCCATTTACTTCCTCTCTCCCTAGTCAGTAACTCTTCCTGGACTTTTCATGCACATCCTTGTTCCCCCAGCTCTTAACACACTGCCAGACACAAAACAGATATTGAATAAATACTGATTCCATAAGAAGCAATAACATCACACTGCTCTTGGTTTACCAAAGATAGACTCTCTACCCATCCTCACTCCCCCGACACAGACATTCAGAATTTGTTTAGTTCAACTACAGAACCATTCCAGATTTCTTCTCCTTTCTTTCATCTCTTAACACAAAGGAAGGAAAGAGGGAAATTGATCATTACAAGTTTTGTATCAAAATCACTTTTTGGAAAATAAAAGGCTGGAATCATCTGGTATCCAAACACTTTTCTGTTTTGGAAGACTGTGCTTACACTTTCCTGACTGTATACTTTGGTCTGTCTGGTCATGAAAAGTCTGAAAATACATGAACTCTACAGCCATGCCGTGAGGCATAAAATTGGATAAATGTCTCTAACGCAATTGGTTACTTCATTTCACTGTGAATTAGGAAGACAATACTGAGATGCACAGGATGCTGGTTAATAAAACCCGTTTTCTGACCTTTTCAGTTCAGGTCAGTTCAGTCGCTCAGTCGTGTCTGACTCTTTGTGACCCCATGAACCGCAGCACGCCAGGCCTCCCTGTCCATCACCNGCTTTTTCACTCTCCTCTTTCACTCTTATCAAGAGACTCTTTAGTCCATCTTCACTTTCTGCCACTAGAGTGGAATCATCTGCGTATCTGAGGTTGTTGATATTTCTCCCAGCAATTTTGATTCCAGTTTGTGATTCATCCAGTCCAGCATTTCACATGATGTACTCTGCATAGAAGTTAAATAAACAGGGTGACAATATACAGCATTGAGGTATTCCTTTCCCAATTTTGACCCAGTCAGTTGTTTCAAGTAAAGTTCTAACTGTCACATCTTGACCTGCATACAAGTTTCTCATGAGATAGGTAAGGTGGTCTTGTATTTCCATCTCTTTAAGAACTTTCCACAGTTTGTTGTGATCCACAGAGTCAAAGCCTTTAGCGTAGTCAACGAAGCAGAAGTAGGTATCTTTCTGGAATTCCCTTGCTTTCTCTATTATTCAGTGAATGTTGCCAACTTGATCTCTGGTTCCTCACCCTTTTCTAAACTCCACTTGTACATCTGGAAGTTCTTGGTTCACAAACTGCTGAAGCCTAGCTTGAAGGATTTTGAGCATAACCTTACTAGCATGTAAAATGAGCACAACTGTATAGTAGTTTGTAAAAAGGGAAGACAGAGAGGATAAAAAAAATGTAGATTAAAAAACACATTCATGATTGTAAGTATGACTGGTTTTTAATAGACTGTAGCTGAAAAGTCTCCCATACTGCTTAGAAGGGTATTCTTAATTTTCCTTTATATCTGATAATAAAGTTTTATTAGCTATATTTATTCTAGACACATACAAATTCCCTTTCAATAAAGGGAGCCAGATGATATCATGATTTGGCTGAACTAATAATTATTTGTTGGGCATCTAACAAAAAGCTTGCAAAGTGGGTATTACTACCCTTATTTTACAGATGAAGAAAATTAAGCTTAAATAAAGTGCTCAAAGTCATGTTGCTAAAAAGTGGTTGAGCTGCAATTTGAACCGTATGGCTGTAAAGCATACACCTATCCAGTAGGCCAGTGGGTTGCTCTGGGAAGGGATGTGGGCAGGTGGGCCAGGGTAACCATATCAGGAGACACAGTGGGGCTTTTTCAAATTCTAGGGAACAGTGTGTATCAGGTCACTTCTGTTATCCCGACTCCTTCTTTCTCTAACATTCTCTTCCCTGTTGCCTCTCTCTGATAAACGTTCTCTCTCTGCCTCTTCACGGGTCTGTCTCTCACTCTGTATCTCTTTATATAAAACTGTAGCCTGTGTTTCCCTCTCCGCCCCCACCCCCACCACCCTTTTCCTCTATCAGACTCTGCATGTCTGTATATGGCTCTGTTGCTCTCTGTATATATTTTTTCTTTTCCTCAACCTGCCCTCTGTGTGTGTGTGTTTATATGAGAATAAGATCTCCTAGTTTCTTCCCAGCTATAGGATTTTTCCACCTCAGCCCTGGGTGCCAGCCCTGTGTGCTCTCCATTGGGAAACAAAGCACTAAATGGCAGAAATCCTGAAGGTTTAAAACTCATAACGAGCAGTGCTGAGGATATTGAGGATGGGATCAGAGTACATGGAGATGTGGTGGAAAAAGAATATAGAAAGCAGGAGCAGATTCCTAGGGGAATGATAATGAGTTTTACTATGAACATGTGGAGTTTAAAGTATCTACACAGTATCCCTGGGGCTGTCTCTATTGGCAGTTTAAAATTTGGATATGGAGAAAC
>SJYW01002244.1:23916-34074 GCA_006410735.1 Raphicerus campestris | reverse complement strand
ACAGTTTTCTTTTCACATTTCCACCTATCTGATATTCAATCCCTTGGTGAAAAAGAAGAGCTTGGTCTGCATACTTTATTTTTAATAGTGCTTCCTGAAGTACAGTATCATCCAGTTTCCAGTGCAAAGTCAAGTTTGTGTGTGTTGCTGGCCAGATGCATTGAAACTAACATTTGTTTGTGTGTGTGTTGCTGGCCAGATACACTGAAACTAACATTTGCCATCTCAAGATGCAGGTGAGGCTGTGGCAACCAGAAAAACCATCAGGCATATGTCTGCAGTTACGTCTGTTCTCCCTCAACGTTATGTGATAGACTGCTTTAGTTTCAAGGCAAGATCCCTACGTACTCCTCTCCTTCATATAAATGTTGGGACTTCCACCTATAAAAAGTCATGGCTTGATCATAGGACGGGACCAAGGGAAGGCTGGCTTAGTGATCAGGTAACTCTGAAGTCTCATGACTGCTGATGACCCTTATCTACACTTTCTGACATGACTCTACTTGGTCATCATGAAGCTTCTACTTTTCTAGTGCCATGGCTCAATCAATTAGAAGTGGAGCACTGAGTGAGGAATAAAGTGGTTTTCAAGGCAGCTTCAGGGTTTGTTTCCAAAAATTCCATTTACTAGTTCCTAACACAACACTTCTCACAATAATGGGCAAATATCAAGGTGCACTCTCAAGAGAAATGGAGGCAAATCTTTGGCTAAGAGCACCTCAGCATCGCAGTTAATACACTCAAAGGCAAGCTTTTCTGCCATCTAAATGGATTACTCAAAAAGAAAGTTCCCCTGTGCTCTTGATCCTTACGAAAAAAAACCAAACTGCCTTGCCAGATCACTACAGGACTGCAGGAGAACAACCTCCAGCTTTCCCCTCTGAAATCCCTTAAGCAAACTTTGCACACACTTCCTTGGAGCAGCTGTTCAACATTTTATTAAATGGGGAAACATTTTATTAAATGGGGAAACATTTTATTAAATGAAGCAGTGGAACCAATCTCAATATCCTTATTCTTTAATCATTTCAAACATACCTCTGTTTCGCCAAGTTCTTGAGATGCTAACCCTCTTGTCTGTCACGCCTGCTTACTTTTACCTCATGCTGAGATGTCTCCTTGTGTGATCTGTAGTTTCTCACGGTATTTCAGTGGATGTTGTTTTCCCCAGGAGTCTTGGGCAGCCTGCACTGCAGAAGTGTCCCTACAGGTAAGCAGTTTCTGTTTGCCTGTGCTGAGCATACCAGGGGCTTCGTCCACCCGGAACAGTGGTGTGTGTTCATTTCCGAGTTGTGGGTTCTTGTATGATGATGGCAGGCCTGGAGCTCTCACATCTCTCTCGGCTCCTGCCCCAGCCTCAAGCTGCTGCACCAGCAACAACACCTTTCCTTTCAAGCCCAGTTGCATATTTTATACTTTGTTTTGATTCATGCAAAATTTCTGTTTGTAACAGGAGACAGAAAGCCATACTCACTCCACCACAAAGCTGGAACCTGAAATCCAGACTCGACTTCTAACCAAGTGTCTTCATTTTTTTATTTATTGAGGCAGAATTCACACATCAGTCAATCCTAAAGGAAATCCATCTTGAATATTCACTGGAAGGACTGATGCTGAAGCTGAGGCTCCAATATTTTGGCCACCTGATGTGAAGAGTCGGCTCATTGGAAAAGACCCTAATGCTGGGAAAGATTGAAGGCAGAAGAAAGTGGCAGCAGAGGATGAGATGGTTAGATGGTATCACTGACTCAATGGACATGAATCTGAGCAAGCTCCAGGAGATACTAAAGGACAGGGAAGCCTGGTGTGCTGCAGTCCATGGGATGGCAAAGAGTTGGACACAACTTAGTGACTGACCAACAACAGCAAGAATTCACAAAACCTACAATTGACCCTTTGAAAGTATACAATTCAATGACATCTAGCACATTCCCAATGTTTTATAACCATAACCTCATCCTAAAATGTGTTTTATCAATCCAAAAGGAAACCCTCTACCCAATAAGCAGTCATTCTCTGTTCTCCCCTCCCCCACCCCCCTGGCAACTACTAATCTGCTTCCTGTGTTTATGGACTTACCTATTCTAGATATTTCATATAAATGGAAGCATACCATATGTGACCTTTTGTGTCTGGCTTCTTTCACTTAGCTTAATGTTTTGAGGTTTTTCCAGATTGTAGCATGTACACCAATAGCCAAGAAGCACAGGAAAAGCTACTGAACATCATTAGTCATTAGGGGATGCAAACCAAAGTCACAGTGAGACACCACTTCACACCCACTAGGAAGGCATACTGAAAACAAAACAAAAAATAAAACAGAATAACAGTGCTGGCAAGGATGTGGAGAAACTGGAACCTCACACTGCTGGTAGAAAAGCTACTGTGTAAAACAATTTAGCTGTGTAAAACAAATTAAACATAAATTACCATATGACTCAACAGTTCCATTCTTATATATAGAGATCCAAAAGAATTGAAAACAGCCCTTCAAACAAATATTTGTCCATAACAGCACCAATGTTCATAACAGCACTATTCAAAGTAGCCAAATGTGGAAACAATTCAAATATATATCAGCTGGTGAATGCATAAAGTGTGGTTTAATGATACAATGGAATATGACTCCGCTGTAAAAAGAAATGAGTACTGATACTTGCTGCAACATAGATGAACTCTGAAGACATTAAGCTGAGTGAAAGAAGGACACACTAAGTGATGGAAGATGAGGCAAGGAAGCTATGTGAGTCCTCTTGGAAGCTGGGGGGGCCACAGGGAAGGGAAAAGGCAGAACTCATATTCCATCTGCACACCACTCATCGGGCCTCAGATCCCAAAGGATACCCACCTGCCCCACTTCCTACTAAAGCAAACAGCCAACATGACAATCAAGCCTGGATGATTAGAAAACATAAGTCTCCTCTCATTAAAACAATTTCCCACTTAAATTATTTACTTCTCTGGAGTAATCACAAATTGTACCAAGTCAACTGCTACACAAGAAGCAGAGGATCCAGAAGCAAGATCTTGGCTAGGTTTTTTATTAATATACTTTCATTCAATTAGGAGAAGAAGTCAACGTTTCCTGAATATCTAACGGGTACCAGGTACTGTGTCAGAAAACATCTATTTATAATATCTTATATATTTATGAATTAAAGTTAAGTCTGCAGCTATGTTTAAAAGGCAGGAAGAGAAATTGAATCGCTTTTTTTCGACCGACATAATTAAATCCCAAAGCTCTGAGCATCAATTAGACACTAGAAATAAAATCTGATTATCTGAGACTCATTTCCATACAAACACTTTTATGAGTTGCCTAACCATGCATGGCCCTGAATTAGCCATCAACCAAAATGGATTTGTTTTTACCCAGCAACAAACAAACCTGGAACCCATTTATGAGTTTCCTATGAAGAAGCAGCCAGAGACCGTTTGTTAACTGGCAATATGAGCATCTACATTATTAATGATAAGTTTATTTTCTTCTTAATATAGAAGTCTAAAGGCCATCTATGCTGCAGCAAGTAACAAATGTGTACAAAGAGAACCTAAACCGTGGTCCAACGTTACGGGGAAATAGTTTCCAAGATTTGTGTGAGGTTTTAGGTTCACACGGAGACATCTGCAATAGATCTGGGAGTGAAGTGCAGCTACTGTGAACATCTTAACTCTATGAAAGTTGCTTCCAAAATGGTAATGCAGTCTACAATGGATTAACAAACAGAAATTCAAGACCCAACTCATTCACAGAGCCAAAAAGAAATCAAAAAGAATAACTTCATTGTCTTACTTGTTTTCTCCCACCATGTACCTCCTAGAAGGCTGCCATCTTTTTTCATCTAAGTACCACAAGAGCCTCCCTTGTTTCTTTCCAAGTAATATTTTTGAAGGAGAAGGAAATGGCAACCCACTCCAGTATTCTTGCCTGGAGAATCTCATGGACAGAGGAGCCTGGTGGGCTATAGTCCATGGGGTCACAAAGAGTCGGACACAAATGAGCGACAAAGAAAACTTCAAAAATATTGCTTAAAACCCGTTCAAAGCTTCTTCCTGCCTTTGGAGAAAAGCCTAAATATCTTCATGTGGCTTATAAGGTCTGCATGATTTCAGCTCTTAAGAGTTAAGTGTGTCTTACCATAAAGTTGGCTTAAAGCTCAACATTCAGAAAACGAAGATCATGGCATCCAGTCCCATCACTTCATGGCAAATAGGTGGGGAAACAATGGAAACAGTGTCAGATTTTATTTTGGGGGGCTCCAAAATCACTGCAGATGGTGACTGCAGCCATTAAATTAAAAGACACTTACTCCTTGGAAGAAAAGTTATGACCAACCTAGATAGCATATTCAAAAGCAGAGACATTACTTTGCCAACTAAGGTCCATCTAGTCAAGGCTATGGTTTTTCCTGTGGTCATGTATGGATGTGAGAGTTGGACTGTGAAGAAAGCTGAGTGCCGAAGAATTGATGCTTTTGAACTGTGGTGTTGGAGAAGACTCTTGAGAGTCCCTTGGACTGCAAGGAGATCCAACCAGTCCATTCTGAAGATCAGCCCTGGGATTTCTTTGGAAGGAATGATGCTAAGGCTGAAACTCCAGTACTTTGGCCACCTCATGCGAAAAGCTGACTCATTGGTAAAGACTCTGATGCTGGGAGGGATTAGGGGCACGAGGAGAAGGGGACGACAGAGGATGAGATGGCTGGATGGCATCATTGACTCATGGACATGAATCTGAGTGAACTCCGGGAGTTGGTGATGGACAGGGAGGCCTGGCGTGCTGTGGTTCATGGGGTCGCAAACAGTCGGACACTACTGAGCGACTGAACTGAACTACCATCAAATTACACGTAAAGTTACACTTTAACTTCCATCTCCAACTCCTCTTTTCCCAGCTCACTCTTCTCATTCTTTAGGCTCAGCTCAAAAGGCACCTTTCAGGGAGGTCTGTTCTGACCCCTACACAGGTCCCTCTCCCAGGGCACCCAAAGAATCCTGAGGTTCCCATATTGTTAAGGTCACGTGCCACACCATAAGATAACCATAACTGTTCTTGTTTAAGACTGTCTTTCCTGTTAGTCGATTAAACTCTCCAAGGGAGGGGATGCCAGTGTTGCTCACTGCTGCAGCTTTAGCACCACCCAGGGCCTGCAGGGACACTGCAGACGAGGGTCACTGTCGAATTAATAAATCTTCTTCCACAATAACATATTCTCATGAGGACTGGGGCCACCATTCTCAGACATTTGGAGCCAGGTAAAGGATAACTGTGCTAATACAACTGAAATGGCTCTACTGAAAAATACCTGCACGAGGGGTTCTTAACCATTTCTGTGGACTGGACTCCTCTCCCTGTCAGAGAGGACCACAGACCTCTTCTTGGAATCATGTTTATAAATGCATAAAATAACATGTACAAAATGCTAAGTTCAGTTCAGTTGCTCAGTCGTTAAATACCATTATCAAATTATTTTTAAAATTTGTGATAAAATAGTGAAGTGAAAGTCGCTCAGTCGTGTCCAACTCTTTGCAACCCCGAGGAATTCTCCAGGCCAGAATACTGGAGTGGGTAGCCTTTCCCTTCTCCAGAGCATCTTCCCAACATAGGGATCGAACCCAGGTCTCCCCATGTTGCAGGCAGATTCTTTACCAGCTGAGCCACAAGGGAAGCCCAAGAATAATGGAGTGGGTAACCTCTCCCTTCTCCAGCAGATCTCCCAACCCAGGAATCGAACTGGGGTTTCCTGCAATGCAGGCAAATTCTTTACCAACTGAGCTATGAGGAAAACCCAATACAGTAGTAACTATGCCTTTTTACTCTCTCATAAAAGAAGATTGAGGAACAGATCCAATAACCATCATAATTTCAGAGTGATGATAAGCAAAAATGACATATTAAGATACTGTGACAACTATTATGTTGATATGAAACTATAATATTTATTGGTGAGAAAGACATAGTTACTGCCAGTATGACTACAGCTACTGGCTCCACTTATGATTAGATAGGACACTAAAATTCAGTTAGTGAAAACAAATATGTAATTTTTTACCATCTACGTTCATGGACCCCTAGAGAGATCTTCATGAAGGCCAGGGCATTCCTTGCTTAGCTCTCCTGCTGTGGGAGAGTATGGGTTACTCGTGCTCCACTCCTGGATCCATCACCACATCCGTGCAGTGAGCGTGTGTCTGTGTCTCTGGGCTGTTCTCAGACAGTAGCTGGGCATGGGGATCAGGGTACCAGTGCAGGCCCAGGCCTGTGTGGCAGAAGGGTCCTCTAGTGGGCAACTTGGGCTCAAGAATTCACGGTGAGCCTGGCCAAAACATCCTCAGAACTGAGCTGTCATCTGCATCCTTTCCTACCAGGCCTCGTTCCTTTCACCCCTCTTTTCACAGAAGTCAGACCTGCACTGTAGTCAGAAAGCCCTCCTGGCCCATTCCTGCCCCCTGCCATTTATCCTTCCCAGGCGAACTCCCAATAAATCTCTCATATGCATAATCCCATCTTGACTCTGCTTCTCAGAGGACCTGAATTAATGATCCCTTTTAATCTAAGAAAAAAGAAAGGCCAAGTTAACTGATTTCATTCAGAACTGATTGTTCTGAAGATATCTGGGCATTTTACCAATACCTACTAGCTGATTTCAGAAACCATATCTAAATACCATTATCAAATAATTTTTTAAATTTGTGATACAATCGTAAATATGCCTTTTTACTCTCTCATTAAATAGGAAGACTGAGGAATGGATCCATGCTGCAGGGACCTCACCATAATTTCAAAGTAATGATGAGCATAAATGACATATTAAGATACCTGTGACAACCATAATGTTGACCTGAAACATGATTTTTTTTAAATAGAAAAACTTTAAGCTGTTTTCCATAAACTCTTTGGCATTTAAGGAAAGGCCATATGGGGTCAAGGCTGAGGACTTGCCTCCCTGAACAGAAGACAATGGATCATCAAGGAACCTGGAACAGGAGGAAGAGGGCTGAGATCTGCAGCCGGCACAGAGACTTTATTTAAACAATATAACTGAAGTAAACGCACTGTCAACCCCGCAGAATATCCTACTTTTCTCATTTTTGAGAACACCTCTGACTCAATACTATGGAACGTACCAGAACTCCACACACACCATAGAGAAATTCATATACTGGATGGCTAGGTATACTTAGAACTTCAGAGAAGATGCTGAGAAAATAGGATTGTGAAAAGTAAATTTTAACACAGCAATGAGAAAAAGACTATTTATAGCACAGAGCATTTACTTCTCTTCCCCCTGCTCCCCTCTTTACACAAAGGTGATAAAAACATAAAAGGTAGCATCAGTACCAAAACAGAAAAGAACACACTCAAAAAAATGGGTGGGGGGGATGTAAATATGTACATAAGAATCAAGATGAGAGCAGTACACACAAGAATGAAATTTCTAAGAGCTAATGGGGAGAAATATGTTCCTAGCACCCAACATTGAAACTTGGAACATATTTTCCCACTGAGACCTTTTTGGGTACATTGGTTAGATTCTGTAGGACCCTTACAAGAAATTCTACTTCTAGTACATCATGAGCTAAATCAGTAGTTATAGTTGCTGCAGGGACCTCACCATGACAGATAACATGGCTTCTAAGGGATAATGCTCTCTGCATTTCAAATCAATTTGGGGAAATGAATTCACTCAGAAATATCTCATGTCAGCCCATGTACTCAGAGAAATGGTGCTATGGACTGAATTGTGTTCCTCATAAAAGATACGTTGATGCACTAACTTCTAGTATTTTAGAATGTGACTTAATTGGAATTGCAGATGTAATCAGTAAAATTAAAATAAGTCAGGGACTTCCCTGACAGTCCAGTGGTTAAGACTTCACCTTCCAATGCAGGAGGTGCGGGTTCAATCCCTGGTTGGGGAGCTAGGACCCCACATACCTCATGGCAAAAAAAAACACCACTAAAACAGAGACCAGAGGCAGTACTGGGACAGAGTCAATGAAGACTTTAAATATGGTCCACATCAAAAACAGTCATAATAGAGCAGGATGGACCCTTAATCCAATATAACTGGTGTCCTTGTAAGCAGAGGAGAGAGAAACAGAGAATACCATGTGAAAACAGAGACTCGTGGGGAAAAGATGGTCACGGAACAATGGCAGTGGATACTGGAGTGAGCATCTCCAAGCTAAGGAACATCAAGGACTCCCCAGATCCCCAGAAACTAAGAGAGAAGCACGGAACAGACTCTCACTTAGAGCCTCAACAAGGAGTTCACCCTACCGACACTATGATTTCTCCTACGGCCTCCAGAACTGTGAGGGTATATATTTCTCTTAAGTCACCCAACGCATAGTTCTCTGTTAACACAGCTCAAGGAAATGAAACTTCCCTGTCCAGCCTGCCTGCCTCTGTCACCACCAAGTCCCTGATTTGTAAATCTCACGGTAAGGTACTGGTTCCATGAGCCTTGAGTCCAGGCCAAAGGTGGATCACTTTTGGGAACTGGAACCCTGGTAGCAAAACTCAGCCTGCTAATGCTCTCTATGGACCTGAGNAGTAGTGTTTCCTGAGCTAGACAGTAGGTTCTCATTAGTTATCTGTTTTATATACACAGGGAGGCCTGGTATGCTATGGTTCATGGGGTCGCAAAGAGTCGGACACAACTGAGCGACAGAACTGAGCAATACCGTATATGTGTCGATCCCAGTCTCTCAATTCATCCCACCCCTGCTTCCCTCTTGGTGTCCATACATTTGTTCTCAAGATTCAAAAAAATCTACGCCAGCCTCCACACACTTTGGAGAAGGGTCTTCTCTGTCTTCGCACTTCCCCGTTACTACATGTTATTTGCAGGGTTAGACAGTGTTGTACTAACCACAGTTACCTTGCCAGGAGGAAATCAAAACACAGAGGAAAAAGTCATCTGAAAAGTGCTCCACTTGAAGCCAACAGTTAGAAGGTGAATGTCGTGCCGTGGGACCGGAGATGTAGACAAATTACTGTGAAATCCAGGTTCAGTTCGGTTCTTTTGATGATCTACGTGAGGACCTAGATGGATACAAAAGCATTTCACTAAAATACCTCCGGGTAGAATCACTCACTCTCAAAGCCATGGGAACTTCGAATCATAAGGGGAACAAACTCGGATTCAGGATCAGAACTCAGCAGTTGAGACTTAAAATAAGTGTTGTTTTTCTTCTTTAGAGCTGCAGGGAAGGTGCTTGTGCTGTTGGAATGGTGAGCTTACTCTGTTAGACCTCATGCTACTGAATCATCATCCTTGCATATCCTCAGTGGGAACTGAGCACTCTCCCTGAACTTTGGCAGTAGTAAAAACACCCCTTAATTAGTTCTTTCCCTCATTATTTGTGATAGCAGCCCTTGCCATCATAGGAGCTTAACCACTTGTGTTATTCATCCTCACAAGGTCTTCCCTGTAAGATACACGCTCTCTGAAGGCAGAGACTAGGTCTTAGTTATCTCTTTATTCATCTTCCAGCAAGTGCCTGGTTTCAGAGGAAGGTTAATAAATTGTTAAAGTGAGTCAAAATAGAAAATCTGTGTAGGTTTATCAGGTTGAAAACATTGCTTCTTCTGTATCTGCATCTTTGCTTCTACTTTGTACCATAAAATAAATGCTACTTTTGATGTGAAACCATCAGACTTAAAACTTATTGCTGACACAGATGAGGAAAGATCTCTTTGAAAAAAAAAGTGAAATGTGAGTATCTATGACTATGACATCTTTTTGTAGTTCAGAAACAAGTACGTCTATCTTGCAGCAGTGACAGATCATTTGTTCTCTGTGACACAGTCTTCCTTTGATTTTCCTTCAGTTTCTTTCTCATCAGTGAGGCTTCTTGCTATTTTGATCAAAAGTCCAATGGGTTGGTTTTCTTGTTTATGAGGTAAAAGGTTTAATTATGGGCACAAAGCATTTCCAAATTGCACTTGAATGACTTTCTCTCTTCTTACTGAATGTCAATCAGTCACTTAAGAAGACTGCCTTGCTCTCCTGGCTGTAACTTTCATGTGTCATACATCTCTTTCCTCTTCCTCCTCTTGCTTACTATGCTTTCACATTCTTTTTATTTTCTTTCAGTTCTTCTCATTTCCAACATTTTCCTTGTGATTTTTTTTTTTTTTTTTTTTTT
>SJYW01002243.1:0-12256 GCA_006410735.1 Raphicerus campestris | reverse complement strand
CTATTTTGCTTCAGCTACATTCCCTTGCAGTGTTTATTGATTGTTCAGGATGTGCAGGCGCTGTGCTGTGAAAGCAGGGCTCTCACATGCTTTTAGTACTTGTGCGGGGCTGTTAAGAGACAGTAATGTAGGGATAAGGAGGCTGGATTTTGTTGTTACACAAAATTGACTTTCAAATATCGTTGTCTCTGATAGTTCCCAGCTGTGTGACTTTGGGCAAGTTAACTAACCTCTCTGAGCCTCCAGTTTCTCATCTATAAAGTGGGAATACATAATAAGTGCCTGGCTGAGTAGTCAAGAGAATTAAGGGCAGCAGTGTGAGAAAAGCCCAAGAACACTGCTTGACACACTGCAGGCCCTCAGATGGCTACAATTTTATCTCTTGGTGAAAATGAAAAAGGCCTAGAGAAGTAAGAGATTTGTTTGTGTGCTCACTTGCTCAGCTGTGTCTGCTGACTCTTTGCGACCCCATGGACTATAGCCTACCAGGCTCCTCTGTCCCTGGGATTTCTCAGGCAAGAATGCTGGAGTGGCACGATGTGGCCATTTCTTCCTCCAGGAAATCTTCCCTGGGTCACCAGGGATTCAACCAGCGTCTTCTGCAATGGCAGGTGGATTCTTTACTACTGCCAAGTTATTTGAGTGTACAAAACCAGCCCCTACTGCTTCATGTGTTTATTTCTCTCTAGAAGGCACTCTGCTATAGTTCTCCTGCAACGGCTGGCGAAGCCATGCTGCTTTGCTAGGTGTGGTCTCTCTCCAGTGGCCACGCTGCCGGAGGTGATGGAATCATGTCCAGACATAGCAATTCCTGTGACCCATGTGGTGAGAGCAGGGGGAGGATATCTCGCAGAAGAAGCCGCACATGTGGAAAGTGTGCGGGTGTTTGTTTAGACAGAGCAGTGGGTGTGCAGTCAGTAGTGTTCTAGCTCTTGTACTCCTGCATTTTGTTAGCTATTCAGAGCTATGAGTGATGACATACACGCCCTCAGGACGCCTGGCTCTCTCCTCCCTTTAGGTGGTATGGAGAGTCTATACCGTATCAGTATTCACGGAGCTGGCCGTGAATAAAGATGCTTTGGTGTCCCAGTGTGGCATGATGCAGGGTGTGAGGAGCTTACATTTAGAAGACGGGTGAGGAACTCCCAGGACCTGCATCTCTGAATTAGGGGTCAGGGTCCTGGTGGCAGATGATACTTCTGTGATATAAAATAATACAACGGTGTGTGCTCAGTCATGTCCGGACTCTTTGTGACCCCATGAACTGTACCTGCCAGGCTCCTCTGTCCATGGGATTTCCCAGGCGAGAATACCANTGGCAGATGATACTTCTGTGATATAAAATAATACAACGGTGTGTGCTCAGTCATGTCCGGACTCTTTGTGACCCCATGAACTGTACCTGCCAGGCTCCTCTGTCCATGGGATTTCCCAGGCGAGAATACCATGGTCAGGTTACCAAGGTTACCATTTACTCCTCCCGGGGATCTTCCTGACCCAGGGTTTGAACCAAGGTTTCTCATGTCTCCTGCATTGGCAGGCAGATTCTTTACCAGTGGCACCACCTGGGAAGCCCAATATCTCTGTGAGAAAACCCTTAATTGCTGTGGTTATGGAAATGGGCTATAGCCAGAGAGGGTTGTGAAATGTTGCTGCAGGAAGGTCTTTATCCCTAGTTAACTTAAGGAAACACCTTCAAAATGCACTCTTTGAATCCATATAGAACATGTATATCCCTTATCTCCCATGAGTGGCAGCTCACATGACTGATAAAATATAAGATTATGTGGCCCTGATGTTCTATGTCTTTTGGTTATTCCAGGCTCTAAGAGAGGATTTGGGAGCTATTAGCAGATTCACCTGCTTTTTTTTTTTTTTTTTTTTTGGTAGTCTCACCTACTGAGTAACCAGCTGGGAGAATCAGGAGCTGCATTTAGCTTGAACTTCAGATTACAGAAATAAAGAGTTAGGTCTTCTAATTCTTTCACACATACAGTCTTGATAAATGCTTTAATAAATGGGCAAACGTGGATACTTCTGCATTTCAGAGACAGTGTTGCAGAGGCAGGTTCTGTGATGGGGTTTGAAAGAAGTGAAATGTTCATTGCTTAGTTTTGTCCAACTCTTTTGCAGCCCCTTGGACTGTAGCCTACCAGGCTCCTCTGACCATGGAATTCTCCAGGCAAGAATACTGAAGTGGATAGCCATTTCCTCCTCTAGGGGGTCTTCCCAGTCCAGGGATGGAACTTGGTTCCCTTGTCTTGCCAGCAGATTCTTTACCATATGAGTCACCAGGAAATTGGTTTAGCCTGTACCTAAGGAAGAGGGGGCAAGGAGCAGGCAATGCAGGCCCAAGGACAGCCTCAGCCAACCTGTGGGGAGCTCTGGAGGCATTCAGGGTGTCTCTGTTGGGCTGAGATCACCAGACCCTTAGCCCGCTGCATCAGTTGGGTCTTTGTGGGTTTGTGGGTCGCCCTGGGGTCACCCGGGGGAGGATGTGCAGCAGGCGCAGTTCCTGGGGCGGGCACCAGGGGGCTCTTCACAGCTGACCCTCCCAGTAGCCGGGTGGCAAGTCTTTAAATGAGGGGAAGGCAAACCGAGCGTGTCGTGTTCGCCACACACTGGTATTTTATAAAGGGTGGGGTGTTTGAGACGGCGTGTGTGTGATCATTCATCAGAAAGGAAAAAGGAGACTTTCACTCAGTTTTCCTGGGTTTTCGGAGACATAACGGCCTTTGAACACAAGGTGGTGCTGCGGCATCAGTTTGAGGAGCTTTGACGCAGCCGGGAATTCTGGAAGAAAAAAACCATCTTACTCTCTTTACAAAGAAAAACTGTCGGAAGAAGCTGAGATGCTGTTTAAAGTCGTTTTGCCCCTAGACAACTGAAGTACTCAGAAGAGGTGAGAGCTAGTGGCGCGCGTGCGTGTCCACGTACAGGTACAGAGGGCGTGGGGGATGGCGGAGCCATCTCGCTGTTCAGTCTTCCTTCCGGAAAAAAGTACTCACCTGAGCGTCTGCTCCTGAGTTCCAGGACCTGGTAGATCACTGGGTGACACAAATGAACAATATCTGGCTTCCCCTACCTGAGTTTAGATAAAACAATGAAATGGCAATGGCATCTGTACCCAAAATATGTACCCAAAATATGTTTCATGGGTACTGCATTCCTAAGTCAGAGCTTAGGGAGCGATGAGGGGAGGGTGTGGTGGAACGAAACCTGGAGCTAGGTTACTTAGTTTTCAGTTTAAGAGACAACTACATATATATATATATATATATACACACACATATACTTATGGATGATTCATGTTGTATGTCAGAAACCAACAAAATATTGCAAAGCAATTTATCAGGGTAAAGCAATTGCTTTACCCTCCAATTAAATAATAAAAAAAGGCAGCTATAACATAAGGGTGGTGGCTCAGACAGTAAAGAATCTGCCTGTAACTCAGGAGACCCAGGTTCGATTCTTGGGTCTGTAAGATCTTCTGGAAAAGGAAGGAAATGGCAACCCATTCTAGTACTCTTGCCTAGAGAATTCCATGGATGGAGGAACCTGCTGGGCTACAGTCCATGGGGTTGCAAAGAGTCAGGTACAACTGAGTGACTAATGCTCAGATCTGTGTCTGATCCCTGCTATTTTCCTGCTGTATGAATAGTGACATGCTTACTTTGTGCCTTTAAAAAGCTCTTAGATGTAACTGTAACTGTCGTTCCTCCATGACAGGGCTCTGTGAGGACTCATTGACAGCTAATGCATGCCTGGCACATGGCAGGGCCTGCTCTTATTTTTGAATGGTCTCTGTTAGCTCCTAAATGTTCCTAAGGTGAAGTCCTGTGCTAGTTGCCTGGGAAGCAGGGACGGACACAGAAGCCTCACAAAGCGCACCAGAGACAGGTGTGCTGTGCGTGTCACGCAGTTAAAATCAAGGTGTGAAGTCCTAGGAGCAGATACACGCAGGCTTAATGGAGCAGAAGAGGGGCACCAAACTCGGTCTTGATGGGGGAGGGGACAGTGCAGAGCGTGAGCAAAGCTCCGGTGCTCCTTGGACTGCGTCGTTAAAAGATAAGTGAGTTCGGCACGAGAGGGTGGGAGCAGATGACTGGTTAATGGAACTGGGGAGAGGGGACTGACGGGAAGCCTGCGACAGAAATCCACGAACAGGGAATGACTAACAGCTCAGTGCTGCAAAGAGTGAAGTCTGAGTGTGAAGTACTAAGGTTCTAGGTTGGGGAGGGCGTCAGTCTCTGACCTTGTCTTGACGGATGAAAGTCATGGAAGGTTTTAAACAGGACAGTTTCCAGCCATCAGGCTTGGCTTCCCCAGGGGAGTCAATATTAATGGATGGATGAATCAAAGCAGAGTAGCATTTTAGCAAATCAATGGAGGGAGGAGCAGTGGGGTTGGGCCTCCAGTGGCTGAAGTCTAAAGACTCATTCTAAACAAACAAATACATTCATATGTAAGGTATGCATGCTTGCCAAGTCCTTTCCCACTCGATGTGGACTGTAGCCCACCAAGCTCCTCTGCCCATGGGATTTCCCACGCAAGAACATTTGAGTGGGTTGCTGTTTCCTTCTCCAGGGAATCTTTCTGACCCAGGGACTGAACCTGCATCTCCTGTATTTGCAGGCGGATTCTTAACCATTGTGACACCTGGGAAGCCCCATATGTATGTATATGTTGTGTGTATATACACATGTATGTATATTATAAAGGCAATGCACGCTCTTAAAACATAGACAAGGAGTACAAAAAGCCGTGTAGTGAAAAGGTAAAAATTCTTCATGTACAAATTTTCTAACCCTGATTCTCGGAGGTAACTGCTGCTCAGAGTTTTCTTAGGTTTCTTTCCAGACAGGTGCACGCAGACTTACCTTCCTAGGAAAACCCAGTACGGTGCTAAGACGCTAGACTCCACAGCCAGCCTGCCTGGGTTCTCAAGATAACTCTCATCCCTTAGCTTTAATAGCTTACCCTAGTTATGCAATCTGAACGGGTGCTTCCGTTTCCTCTGTGTGAAATGGACCCTTTCCCCAGAGAGTTGTGAGGATGAATGGAGTTCATAAATGGAAAGCCCTGTACTCAGAGTGCCTGGCATATAGTGTTTGTTATTGATTTAATCATTTTTGCCTCCTCTAGGTCTTCACTGCTGTACGCAGGCTCTCTCTAGTTGCATGGGCCTTCACGGAGGCAGCTTCTCCTGCTGTGGAGCCTCTCTGGGCGCGCAGGCTTCAGTAGCTGTGGCATCCAGGTTCTAGAGCCTGGGCTCAGTAACTCTGGTTCACAGCCTAGGTCGCCCTACGGCATGTGAAAGCTTCCCAGACTAGGGATCGAACCCGTGTCCCTTGCATTGGCAGGTGGATTCTTAACCACTGGACCCCCAGGGAAGTCCTTGTTTGTTATTTTTCTTATAGAGAACCTTTTAAAAAATGATATAGAAGGGTATTATCACATTGCTTTCCAGTATGCTTCTCCTCACTGACTAAAGAATCTTGTACATCTTTTCCGCATCAGTGAATGTAAACCCACCTCCTTGCTTGGCGCTGTGTGGTATGGATATACTGTAATTTATGTAACACGCTCACATTTATTTATTGGTTGTTTCCAGTTTTCTACTCTTACACATGATGCTACAATGGCTTTCTTTGTGTGGTTGCTCCAGTGTTTCTGGAAGGCAAGTTCTTACAAGTCACATTTCTGGTGTAAGGGAGAGCCCTGTAATAGATAAACTGCTTTCTTCCTTGTCAGTGAAGGCAGCTGCCAGCTTCTCTCACCCTGAAGCACATCCCGAGGGTGGGATCTGAAATCTGCAGAGCTGCCCCGGGTGGGGTCCCTGTCCTGGATGGAAGGTCTGAAGTGGAGGTGGGAAGAGGTGCATAGGAGTCAGGCCAGGCTGTAAGCAGCCCCTTTGAGAGGCAAGNTTTTTTTTTTTTTTTTTTTGGTAGTCTCACCTACTGAGTAACCAGCTGGGAGAATCAGGAGCTGCATTTAGCTTGAACTTCAGATTACAGAAATAAAGAGTTAGGTCTTCTAATTCTTTCACACATACAGTCTTGATAAATGCTTTAATAAATGGGCAAACGTGGATACTTCTGCATTTCAGAGACAGTGTTGCAGAGGCAGGTTCTGTGATGGGATTTGAAAGAAGTGAAATGTTCATTGCTTAGTTTTGTCCAACTCTTTTGCAGCCCCTTGGACTGTAGCCTACCAGGCTCCTCTGACCATGGAATTCTCCAGGCAAGAATACTGAAGTGGATAGCCATTTCCTCCTCTAGGGGGTCTTCCCAATCCAGGGATGGAACTTGGTTCCCTTGTCTTGCCAGCAGATTCTTTACCATATGAGTCACCAGGAAATTGGTTTAGCCTGTACCTAAGGAAGAGGGGGCAAGGAGCAGGCAATGCAGGCCCAAGGACAGCCTCAGCCAACCTGTGGGGAGCTCTGGAGGCATTCAGGGTGTCTCTGTTGGGCTGAGATCACCAGACCCTTAGCCCGCTGCATCAGTTGGGTCTTTGTGGGTTTGTGGGTCGCCCTGGGGTCACCCGGGCGAGGATGTGCAGCAGGCGCAGTTCCTGGGGCGGGCACCAGGGGGCTCTTCACAGCTGACCCTCCCAGTAGCCGGGTGGCAAGTCTTTAAATGAGGGGAAGGCAAACCGAGCGTGTCGTGTTCGCCACACACTGGTATTTTATAAGGGTGGGGTGTTTGAAACGGCGTGTGTGTGATCATTCATCAGAAAGGAAAAAGGAGACTTTCACTCAGTTTTCCTGGGTTTTCGGAGACATAACGGCCTTTGAACACAAGGTGGTGCTGCGGCATCAGTTTGAGGAGCTTTGACGCAGCCGGGAATTCTGGAAGAAAAAAACCATCTTACTCTCTTTACAAAGAAAAACTGTCGGAAGAAGCTGAGATGCTGTTTAAAGTCGTTTTGCCCCTAGACAACTGAAGTACTCAGAAGAGGTGAGAGCTAGTGCGCGTGCGTGCGTGTCCACGTACAGGTACAGAGGGCGTGGGGGATGGCGGAGCCATCTCGCTGTTCAGTCTTCCTTCCGGAAAAAAGTACTCACCTGAGCGTCTGCTCCTGAGTTCCAGGACCTGGTAGATCACTGGGGTGACACAAATGAACAATATCTGGCTTCCCCTACCTGAGTTTAGATAAAACAATGAAATGGCAATGGCATCTGTACCCAAAATATGTACCCAAAATATGTTTCATGGGTACTGCATTCCTAAGTCAGAGCTTAGGGAGCGATGAGGGGAGGGTGTGGTGGAACGAAACCTGGAGCTAGGTTACTTAGTTTTCAGTTTAAGAGACAACTACATATATATATATATATATATACACACACATATACTTATGGATGATTCATGTTGTATGTCAGAAACCAACAAAATATTGCAAAGCAATTTATCAGGGTAAAGCAATTGAATAATAAAAAAAGGCAGCTATAACATAAGGGTGGTGGCTCAGACAGTAAAGAATCTGCCTGTAACGCAGGAGACCCAGGTTCGATCCTTGGGTCTGTAAGATCTTCTGGAAAAGGAAGGAAATGGCAACCCATTCTAGTACTCTTGCCTAGAGAATTCCATGGATGGAGGAACCTGCTGGGCTACAGTCCATGGGGTTGCAAAGAGTCAGGTACAACTGAGTGACTAATGCTCAGATCTGTGTCTGATCCCTGCTATTTTCCTGCTGTATGAATAGTGACATGCTTACTTTGTGCCTTTAAAAAGCTCTTAGATGTAACTGTAACTGTCGTTCCTCCATGACAGGGCTCTGTGAGGACTCATTGACAGCTAACGCATGCCTGGCACATGGCAGGGCCTGCTCTTATTTTTGAATGGTCTCTGTTAGCTCCTAAATGTTCCTAAGGTGAAGTCCTGTGCTAGTTGCCTGGGAAGCAGGGACGGACACAGAAGCCTCACAAAGCGCACCAGAGACAGGTGTGCTGTGCGTGTCACGCAGTTAAAATCAAGGTGTGAAGTCCTAGGAGCAGATACACGCAGGCTTAATGGAGCAGAAGAGGGGCACCAAACTCGGTCTTGATGGGGGAGGGGACAGTGCAGAGCGTGAGCAAAGCTCCGGTGCTCCTTGGACTGCGTCGTTAAAAGATAAGTGAGTTCGGCACGAGAGGGTGGGAGCAGATGACTGGTTAATGGAACTGGGGAGAGGGGACTGACGGGAAGCCTGCGACAGAAATCCACGAACAGGGAATGACTAACAGCTCAGTGCTGCAAAGAGTGAAGTCTGAGTGTGAAGTGCTAAGGGTCTAGGTTGGGGAGGGCGTCAGTCTCTGACCTTGTCTTGACGGATGAAAGTCATGGAAGGTTTTAAACAGGACAGTGTTTCCAGCCATCAGGCTTGGCTTCCCCAGGGGAGTCAATATTAATGGATGGATGAATCAAAGCAGAGTAGCATTTTAGCAAATCAATGGAGGGAGGAGCAGTGGGGTTGGGCCTCCAGTGGCTGAAGTCTAAAGACTCATTCTAAACAAACAAATACATTCATATGTAAGGTATGCATGCTTGCCAAGTCCTTTCCCCCTCGATGTGGACTGTAGCCCACCAAGCTCCTCTGCCCATGGGATTTCCCACGCAAGAACATTTGAGTGGGTTGCTGTTTCCTTCTCCAGGGAATCTTTCTGACCCAGGGACTGAACCTGCATCTCCTGTATTTGCAGGCGGATTCTTAACCATTGTGACACCTGGGAAGCCCCATATGTATATATATGTTGTGTGTATATACACATGTATGTATATTATAAAGGCAATGCACGCTCTTAAAACATAGACAAGGAGTACAAAAAGCCGTGTAGTGAAAAGGTAAAAATTCTTCATGTACAAATTTTCTAACCCTGATTCTCGGAGGTAACTGCTGCTCAGAGTTTTCTTAGGTTTCTTTCCAGACAGGTGCACGCAGACTTACCTTCCTAGGAAAACCCAGTACGGTGCTAAGACGCTAGACTCCACAGCCAGCCTGCCTGGGTTCTCAAGATAACTCTCATCCCTTAGCTTTAATAGCTTACCCTAGTTATGCAATCTGAACGGGTGCTTCCGTTTCCTCTGTGTGAAATGGACCCTTTCCCCAGAGAGTTGTGAGGATGAATGGAGTTCATAAATGGAAAGCCCTGTACTCAGAGTGCCTGGCATATAGTGTTTGTTATTGATTTAATCATTTTTGCCTCCTCTAGGTCTTCACTGCTGTACGCAGGCTCTCACTAGTTGCATGGGCCTTCACGGAGGCAGCTTCTCCTGCTGTGGAGCCTCTCTGGGCGCGCAGGCTTCAGTAGCTGTGGCATCCAGGTTCTAGAGCCTGGGCTCAGTAACTCTGGTTCACAGCCTAGGTCGCCCTACGGCATGTGAAAGCTTCCCAGACCAGGGATCGAACCCGTGTCCCTTGCATTGGCAGGTGGATTCTTAACCACTGGACCCCCAGGGAAGTCCTTGTTTGTTATTTTTCTTATAGAGAACCTTTTAAAAAATGATATAGAAGGGTATTATCACATTGCTTTCCAGTATGCTTCTCCTCACTGACTAAAGAATCTTGTACATCTTTTCCGCATCAGTGAATGAAAACCCAGCTCCTTGCTTTGTCAGTTGCGTGGCGCTGTGTGGTATGGATATACTGTAATTTATGTAACACGCTCACATTTATTTATTGGTTGTTTCCAGTTTTCTACTCTTACACATGATGCTACAATGGCTTTCTTTGTGTGGTTGCTCCAGTGTTTCTGGAAGGCAAGTTCTTACAAGTCACATTTCTGGTGTAAGGGAGAGCCCTGTAATAGATAAACTGCTTTCTTCCTTGTCAGTGAAGGCAGCTGCCAGCTTCTCTCACCCTGAAGCACATCCCGAGGGTGGGATCTGAAATCTGCAGAGCTGCCCCGGGCGGGGTCCCTGTCCTGGATGGAAGGTCTGAAGTGGAGGTGGGAAGAGGTGCATAGGAGTCAGGCCAGGCTGTAAGCAGCCCCTTTGAGAGGCAAGGCTGCTGTCTTCTTTCCCCCTTTTTCTTGTGCTCATCTTCTCCCTGAATTCAGAGTCAGGGGAGCTTTAGGGTGGACGTTGGCCCTAGCCCTGGCTCGTGATGGGTAGAGTCAGGGGAGCTTTAGGGTGGACATTGGCCCTAGCCCTGGCTCGTGGTGGGTAGAGTCAGGGGAGCTTTAGGGTGGATGTTGGCCCTAGCCCTGGCTCGTGATGGGTAGAGTCAGGGGAGCTTTAGGGTGCACGTTGGCCCTGCTCTGGCTTCGTGCTGGGTAGAGTCAGACTGTGCAGAACCCAGCCCTCCCGCGGCTCCCTTGCTTTCTGCGCACGTGGCTCTGTGAGAGCGTGGCTGAAGCGCTGGCCCTGGGTGGAGCCCTCTGGTCTGGCTGTAACACAGGAGTGCACAGGTTTTCACAGAATCACTGGTGTCTAGAGGAGCATCCAACACCAGCTAGTCCAGTAGGGGTAGATCTGCCAGTGCAGGTGGAGGACCACCTCTCTCAGCCCCCAGCCCTCCCAGCCCAGGAAGGACAGACCCCAGACCTACCCCTCTGCCATCAGGAGCATCATCCAGCCCTGGGGAGCAGAAGAGCCCTGTGAGGAAAACCCACGAGCTCTGACCTTGAGGGCCCTGTGTGACTGGGAGCTCTCTCTCTGAGCTGATCCTGCAGGCGGGCATCTTCTACTCTGGAAGAATCCCAATAACTGAGGCAAGGACCACAAGGGCAAGCCGAGCAGTGGGCAACGGCCTGAGGAACATCCCAGAACTAACCTTCATCAGTGACTTGGAGCTGTGGTGAATGAGAAGCAACCATTGGAGCATGCGTGCGGCGTGTGTGTGTATGTGTGTGTGCGTGCGTGCACGCACGCGCATGCGTGGACTCTGTTGCTCAGTCATGTCTGACTCTTTTCGACCCCAGGGACTATAGCCCACCAGGCTCCTCTGTCCATGGGATTCTCCAGGCAAGAATACTGGAGTGGGTTGCCATTTCCTCCTCCAGAGGATCTTCTCAACTCAGGGATTGAACCTGGTCTCCTGCATTGGCAGGTGGATTCATTACCACTGATTCACCAGGGAAGCCCAACTGCAGGAGCAAGCATGTCTAATTTTCCATTTTTTAAAAATAGGAAATCATGATCAGGGCTGACAGCCATCCTCTCCTTCTGGCTGAGAAGCCCCTGGACTGTTAGAAAATTGGGGCAGGCTGTCAGGAAGAAGGGTCTAGATTTCCACATAGAACATATGTGTGCAAAAAAGAAAGATGCTGATATTTGCACCTTGATGCGTCTCATTCACCACAACTCCAAGTCACTGATGAAGGTTAGGTGGTTAGATGATGGTGGGCTTCCCTGGTGGCTCAGATGGTAAAGAATCTGCCTACAATGTGGGAGATCTGGGTTCGATCCCTGGGTTGGGAAGATCCCCTGGAGAAGGGAAAGGCTACCCACTCCAGTATTCCTGCCTGGAGAATTCCATGGACAGAGGAGCCTGGCAGGGTACAGTCTGTGGGGTCACAAATCAGACAAGATGGAGTGACTTTCACTTTCACTAGCATCACTGACTCAGTGGACATGAATTTGAGCAAACTGTGAGAGACAGTGAAGGACAAGGAAGCCTGGCATGCTGTAGTCCATGGGGTTGCAAAGAGTTGGATACAACTTAGTGACTAAACAACAACAATATCAACAATTTGCATGTTGAATTAAGGGAGTAAACTTTCCCAAATTGTTCTTATAAAAAATTTGATTGATTTATACTCCCACCCACAGTGTATGTTTTCCCTCATCTGTGACAATAATGAGTATTATTAAACTTTAAATATTTTACCAAACTGATAGGGATGTGAAGTGGTATCACAATGTGATTTAACTTGTATTTTCTTAATTATGAATGTAACTGAGCATAGTAAAGTCTACTTATTGGACAATGACACTTCTGTTGGGTCTTGTGTTTCCTTATTGATTTATGAAACTCACTTTATAGTAAGGAAATTGATCCTTCTTTGAGCAAATGAAAGGACAGTTCAGTTCAGTTCATTCGCTCAGTCATGTCTGACTCTTTGCAACCCCATGAATTGAACCACACCAGGCCTCCTTGTCCATCACCAACTCCCGGAGTTTACCCAAACCCATGTCCATCATGTCGGTGATTCCATCCAGCCATCTCACCCTCTGTCGTCCCCTTTTCCTCCTGCCTTCAGTCTTTCCCAGCATCAGGGTCTTTTCAAATGAGTCAGCTCTCCGCATCAGGTGGCCAAAGTATTGGAGTTTCA
>SJYW01002241.1:148341-161921 GCA_006410735.1 Raphicerus campestris | reverse complement strand
GTATGTTTTAGAAGTCCATATATAAGGGTTTATTAGTTTTTTGAAAGCAAATTTGAAAAATCATTAAGAGAAAAAAAAGATTTTGGGGGTACATTTGTTAGTGAATGTAATCAGACCCGTATCTGATTTATTCCTCAGTGCTTCCCAGGTGGTACAGTAGTGTAAAAATTTGCCTGCTGGTGCAGGAGATGCAAGAGACACAAGTTCAATCTCTGGGTCAGGAGGCTCCCCTAGAGGAGGAAATGGCAATCCACTCCAGTATTCTTGCCTGGAAAATTCCATGGACAGAGGAGCCTGGCAGGCTACAGTCCATGGGGCTGTCTCTTATACACATCTACTCTTAATGTTCTTTCTTCAGATACTNGTCAGGAGGCTCCCCTAGAGGAGGAAATGGCAATCCACTCCAGTATTCTTGCCTGGAAAATTCCATGGACAGAGGAGCCTGGCAGGGGGTGGAGCCTACAGTCCATGGGGTTACACAGTTGGACACAACTGAGCCCATCAGTACAATATGAATAAAGTTTTAAAAGTTTATTTCAGTTTTTAAATTCTAAAAGGCTTCTCTTTTGTTAGGGAAAGAATTAAGATTATGGTTATTTTCCTGTAATAGTCAGTTTTAACTAATTTTACTAAATTTAACATCATTCACAGATAATGCTATACTCTGTGCTACCCTAAAATTATCCAATTCAGAAATCCTCCTGACTTTGAATACTGGGTGCTAAGATTCAAATGTATAGGTAACAGGAACACAGGAGATAAAATTTTGTCTCATGTAAGACAGACGTGTTTTTTCTTTTAGTTCCTCTATAATCTGATATATATTATTTTTTGTCTTCTTTTGAACTTTTATGCATTGAAGAGGAAAGCATTTAAAATATTTGCCAGCAGAATGCCTCTATTACATTTCTTTTATTTTAAAGAAAGAAGATATTGAATTTATTTTTACTCAGTCTTACAGCTAGTTTCAGAAATTTATAACAGAACTGTGTACATTTTTACCAGACCAGCCTACAGTTCCGGGTATGATTAGTTGAAGTGAGCACAAAATCTCTAATTGAATTTGAGTATATTGATAAATAACTGTTTACGTTGCATTTATATAAGGACGCCAAGCATTATTTTTTTTCCACATCTGAGTCAGTTACAACCAAAAGTCTCTTACAACTACACCTATTGGACAGAAGTTTTTAGATGTATGGAAGCAAAGTTGCTTTTAAGATCTAAATGTAATGTAATTTAAAATGTATTTTGTGTGTCTCAGGCTACTCTTAGTTGAGATATCTAAGAAAAGATTTTTCAGCTTTAGTATCTTCTGAGCCACCACTGTGAATATGTACATTTAAGTTTGTGTCACGCTATTTCTGATGACACTGGATTTTATTTATGATTATCTGATAAGAGTTAATTCTTCAGGATGTCATAGATCTTAGTGTAAACTTGAATCTGAGAGCTTCTCTGGAGTAACTTGACATGTCATCTAGGCAGTAAGTAATCATATTTAAATCTTGTTTTGCTGGTAAATTATTGTAGTTCCATTCTGGCTAAGTTGCTGTTCTTTCCATCTCTTTAGCAAATTAAAGAGGAAAAACAAGAATCTGAATTTTTACCAGCAGCTGGAGGAACATTTAACATCTCTATTAGTGGGGGTAAGTATCTGTTGGTTTTGATATCAGATTTTTTAACCATTTGAAAGCAAACAGTCCCTGAGTTTAAGTTAGAAACATTTGGTCAAACATGTGGTAAAGTAAAGGTTGAAAAGAAGAACTCAGTTATCGTTTAGTACATGTAATCAGTACCTTAAAAATGATGGCATGATCTGATGATACCTATGTGATAAAAACTGTAAAGAGTCTTTATTATTGCACTTAAGCAATCTGAAAAATATGTTATTTTACCTGATTTTATTTACATGCAGCTCAGTATGTTTCTGTAGCTATCAGCAGTTTGTGATAGAGATTAACCTACCAGTAATATTCAGAATTCAGCTTTGTGTTTTCTGCTGAATGTGTGCTAATAAGTGATAGATGTAGTGTGTTTTTTTTTCTTGTAACAAAAAATTTTATTAATTTGAGTGTATTATTTCTTTTTTGCAGATATTGATGGCTTAATTACTCAGGCTTTGCTAACGGGTAACTTCGAGAGTGCTGTTGACCTTTGTTTACATGATAACCGCATGGCTGATGCCATTATATTGGCCATAGCAGGTGGACCAGAACTCTTAGCTCGAACCCAGAAGAAATACTTTGCAAAATCCCAAAGCAAAATTACCAGGGTATGTTATTTTAATAATAAATAATAGCATTTGTTTGTAAAAAGCAAAGCACTCATTATAGATAATTAAAATGGAGCAAACAGTAAAGAACAAAAAACCGCCCATAATCCTTTAACCCAGAAATTAGTTATTGTTAACATGTTAGCATGATTGTCCTAGGTTTTTGTCGTTTACATATATAATTTTTTAAAATGCTTTTCATATTTTTACTGTAGAAAGATTAGAACATAGAAAATGTTAAAGATAAACATTTTAATACTTCCTGATTCTTCAGTCAGATTGGTACATAACCTTTTGTATACCTCTCTGCACGTTTGTAGAACTTTTAAAAACAGAATCAAGATTCTAGAAGTACGTATGTGTCGTGTTTTACTTACAGACATTGTCACTTACATTGTAATCATTTTCCCATATCGTTGAAGCTTGTTACAAAAAATTTTAATTGCCCTGTAATATTCTATAGGAGGGATATATCACTTCCCTTATTTTGAGATGTTTAGTAGTTTCTTATATTTTCCTAATATAGTTAAGACGGGTAGTAAACATCCTTATTGTGCCTAAAGATTTGTACAAATTTCTAATTGTTTAATGAGGCTGAGGTCCTAGGAAAGGAATTTCTGGTGCAGAGAGTCTATAGATTTCAAGCCCCCTGCTCAGTGATACTCGATTTCTTCCCATAAAAGTTGCCCCAGCGCTCAGTCTCACCAGCCTGGGTTGCTGTTCGTCTCCAGGCTTGTGTCATGTCGGTCCCGCCCCGTCCACTTTCTGCGCCACTGGCTGCCTTTCAGTTCCTCACACAGCCTGATCCCTTTCTCTCCCAGGACTTTGCCCCCAGTACTTTCTTGGCCAGGAATGTTTTTTAACACCGTATATAGTTTTCCTTCCCCGCCTTTTGTAAAATAGGCTACTGTGACTTTTTTTTATGAGAGAAAATTATATGGCTTTTTGTTTAATGTCAGTTGGCTTAAGGATGTACTTCGCTGCTCCTTTTCTTTGCATGAAATACTGTCAGTAGTAGTTTGAAAGATGTGATTGATTAGCCAGAGTTAATTTTTATTAGTTTACCAAAGGCTTTTAACTGTCCCTTGGTTTTCCTTCCCCAAGCTGATCATGGCAGTAGTGATGAAGAACTGGAAAGAGATTGTTGAGTCTTGTGACCTTAAAAATTGGAGAGAGGCGTTAGCTGCAGTGTTGACTTATGCTAAACCAAATGAATTTTCCGCCCTTTGTGGTAAGAAAATGAATTTTATATGACATACATGGCATGATACATTGTAAGTAAAATTAGTGATGGATTTTATTTAGAAATTTTTGTAAACCTACTACTAATCACAGAATAAGCAAATGAAGTTCTCGTTTGAATGCTTTTCTCAAAAGTATTGACTGCGTTGCTTCTCCATAACTTCTAGTCATTTTTTAAAATATTGTTTAATGATTTTGATTTCACACAGACAAAACTGAGACCTTGCATTTGCTACTTACTAACTGTATCAACTAGGAAAAATTCATTTCTAAGCCTTACTCTATTCATATGTAAAATGGCACATAATCAGCCCTCTGTTAATAAGTGTTAGCTTGATAAAATAAGTATAAATTACTGTTAAAGGCCATGACTAAACTCTCATAACTCAGACATAATGTTTATTATATGCAAGAACAGAAGCTTTAGGCTGCTGATATAAAAATGAATAACCTTGAAAATATTATAAGAATAGAAAAATTATAAGGTATTAACTTTATTATTATAAATAATTCAGCATAGTCCTACTTACTGATACTTACGCCAAATGTGCCATATTTTAGTCTACTGCTTACAAAAGCATCTGGACAAGGTAAAATGCAGTTAAATGTTCATTAGGATTTTTCTGTTCAAATATTGTTCCCACTTTTAATTTTTTCTAATGTAATGAGAAATTTATTATATGGCTAGGTATAGAATCTTGTGAAATTGTTTATTATATATAATTTGTCACACCACTCATTTAACAGTAAGTATTTACTGAATATTTACATGACAGTGATTTTATTTCTGCCTGCTACTCAATGGCTATAAAGTTTGATCCATACCTCTGAAAATATTACTGGGCAGCTCATGACCTCATACACAGAGTGCCTTCTGTATAAACTTATTTCTTTTCCTCTACAGATCTTCTGGGAACCAGACTTGAAAGTGAAGGTGATAGCCTCCTGCAGACTCAGGCCTGTCTCTGCTACATTTGTGCAGGGAATGTGGAGAAACTGGTTGCATGTTGGACTAAAGCTCAAGATGGTAGCAGTCCTCTGTCCCTCCAGGTTAGTATCTTTGAAACAAAAGGTGCTTCCTCTAGTGCTGTCTTTCACCCTGCTTATATTCTAGAGACTGATTTGTTCCAGGTGTTCATTGCTTTCACCCTGCTTAATTACGCTTTAGTTCTTTGGCTGAATAATTATGTGTATTTACTGCTGTGTTTGGAAAGGCAACCTTTGAGATGATGGCATAGTGAACTGGGAATGCCGCTGTTTATGAGGACGAAATTGGAATATGATAGTGAGGAAAGTAAGTGGCAGGAGCATGGGGACAGCCAGTTTCCCTCTTTTCCTCATGCTCCTCTTCTGCCTCCAGGGATCCTGTCTGCCTTGGGCCAGGAAACCCAGTGGAGTCAGGAGTGGGAGGAGTCCTCCGTACCAGCAGACAGTCTTCACAGTTCAGGAGAAATGAGTGTAAGAGATCAACGGAATCCCATGTAGCACCACTATTACACGGCAAGAGAGAAAGTAAAAAAATCTGGGGACTATGGTCGGGGACTATGGTCAGGTTCTGAGTACTATATATTTAGATTTTTTTTTCCCACCCTAAGCATTTAGTCAGCAGAGTCTCAAAAAATCTGTCTGTGTGTTTTCTCTCAGCAAAGATTTTCTCAGTAGGCTTGTGGCTTTAAAGATCACTACTGAAAGCAAAGTCTTGTAGGAATCAAGGTTTTTCCTTGTAAGTGCTTCTGCGAGAAAACACTTTTTTTCCACATTTCAAGGTAGGATTGGTGTACTTATGAAGGGCAGTTGGGATATTCTTGTACCTTATACCTGATGCATAGCTCTCCATTGTTGAAATGGGTATTGGAGAGCAATATGAGAAACTTTGGGTTTGAAATACTAAGCCCGTTTGGAGGTCAACTCATCGTACTACTATTGTATAGTATAATATTTTCTCTTCTACCTCCTGGGACCCAGTTTCTGCTTTCGGACATGTGCCTGTCTTTTTCACTTTGGATACTGGCCTGTTTTAACTCACAAAACAAGTATCTGGCAATTGAAGGATGTTTAGGAGAAGATGGTAAGCTGTGCTTTAACCATGTGTAGAAGACCTTCTTTCTCCTTGCTTTTTTAGTTACCTAAATGAGGGTCCACTCTTCTAGAGCTTGTAAATATTGGTGATAATGAACACTTTGCTTTTGGTAGGCTTTGGAGCTCTTTGTAACCCCTTATCTTTTCCTGCTTCCTCTCAGTGTACATCTTGGTCTCGTTGTCCAGTTCTCCTTCACACCCCTTTCTTTTTCTCATTCAGGATCTGATTGAGAAAGTTGTCATCCTGCGAAAAGCTGTGCAACTCACGCAAGCCACGGACACTAACACTGTTGGGGCGCTTCTGGCTGAGAAGATGGGTCAGTATGCCAATTTGTTGGCAGCCCAGGGCAGTATTGCCGCAGCTTTGGCTTTTCTTCCTGAAAACACCAACCAGGTAATTAGAACTGGCCATTTTTCTTCTTTTACTGTATGAGTAAAGTGACTTCAGTAGATAGCACACAGCATTAAACATAAATGTATTAGTTGGAGCAGTTGAGTTTCTATCACTTAACTATTGGTGAATATTATTGATGAGTCTTCAAGGTTAATTTTAGGTGTACGCAGGCTATGTTAGAGATAGAGTCTTCTTCCCTTTGTACTGAAGGGCATAGTATTTGAGGAAAATGAGTGGGAAAAGAACCAGTTTTTTATTTCTTAAGCCGAACGCTAATTCTGTGCATGAGATTCTTTGTAGGTGTCTTCTGTGTTGAAAAGCTATAAATGTTAATACTTAACCAAATTGGGGTTGTGATTTTAAAATCCCCACAAATGACACTCCAGGTAATAATGTATTCATTCACTCTCTACGCTGTTTCAGTCTGGTGCTGTCTGTAGGCAAGTATATTCTTAAAGTATGCAAGGCAGAGAACACTGCATTACACACATAATTTAGTGTCCTTATTTGGTGTGAAATAACTCAGCCTTGTTCATATGTGTTCATTTCAGTTATTCATTTCACGTTGTTCATTTCAGTTCAGCAAGCGACTGAATATGTAGTGATGATTAAGATTGCCAAAATCCTTTCCCTGTGGGAGTTTCCAAACTCATAAGTGACTCTGCATTGTATATCTGCTAGAGCTTAATTTTGAGCCTTTTCTTATTTCTGATCTTTTTATTCTAAACTTCATTCAGTTTTTGACAAATTTCTCAGTTTTCAGTATTTTGTCTTCTAGGGCATATCAGTACATTTCATTGAGTAAAAATACTTATGCCCGAGTCCCGGGATGGTGGAGGTAGGACACTAGTTGGTTTTGTATCCACTCACAGGTAGGATCCAGCTCACATCTTCCTTAATTGTTAATGAGAACATTAAGTGGAGTAGAAACAAAGTCTTTATAATGACTTTGGTTTAATAGTTTTATAGGATTTTCTACTTAATAGACTCTCATTATTATATTGAGGTCTAAGACCCTTAATCTTAAAACTAACTTTCTCTTAAGACTTTTAGATCTTCTAGCCTGAGAATTAAACTCTTCATTTTTAATACTGTTTATAGTCACATACATTTTCTATACATTATTCTTCATGCTTTTCTTTGGACTTTTAAAGAGCTTTCTTTGTGTAAAAATTTTAATTTTGACATTACTTCCTACTATATATATCAGTATACCCTAAGAATTTTCTGGAGAATATTTTCTGAGACTTTGTAATATCATTATGGTATAGTTCTTCTCCATAAAAGACTACCTAAGTATACCCACAGAGTTTAAGTGACATCTTTAAACCTTTAATGAATTTATAGAAATGTATAATTTTTATAGATACTAAAAGGAAGTTGTTGCTGAAACTTTTAACATATGTCTATGGTCAGACTCTAGATCTATTGTAGATCCATGTGAGCTGCCCTGAACTTAACATCTGACTCTTAATTTATTTATTTCAAGCATCTCTCTTTTAATTAATTTTCATCTCTTTCATAGATCACCATTTTTTTCCATGACGGTCTTTAGTAGTTGATTCTCTTTTGGAACCTTTTTTTTCCCTATGGAGAAACAAAGTTGTATTGTTTTCAACTTTCTTGCTTTTGTGAGCGTTACTCATCTGTCACTACAAGAAGACAACACATGAGCGGCGATGCTGAGTGACATCAGTCTTGCGTGCTGTTGTGTGGCGGGCATGACTCAAATGCCTCCCTCAGTTAAATGACAGGTTACATTGTGTGTGATGGACCTTTGGTGCCAGTCTTGAATACCGTGATGTCAAGCCCTAATGTGCCAGAGCCTGTGGTGTAATACACAGCATATGAACAAAAATCATATGAATGATCATGCTTACTTTAACATCAATATGTCATATACAGTTGGGTGAACTCTTTAATAATTTGCTTGGCTTTCTTCCATTGCTTCTTACAGCCAAATATTGTGCAGCTTCGAGACAGACTTTGTAGAGCACAAGGAGATCCAATACCAGGACAACAGGAATCACCCAAAATTCCTTATGAGAGGCATCAAGTGCCCAAGAGCAGGCCTGGACCTGTTGCTGGCCACACACAGATGCCAAGAGTTCCAGCTCAACAATATTATCCCCATGTGAGTGGCGCGGTCCAGGCTAAGCGGGAACCCTCACGTATGTCACGTTGGCGGTTGTAGTTTGTTGGGGAAAAGGCCTGTGATGAAACTGTAGACAACATACTGTTTTAATGGTTAGAGTTTTTCTGTCCTTGAAAGTAGCATTTATGATCCATTTTTTAAAATTATCCCTCTAATCTAGTCAAATAATTGATAAATTAGATATAATTAATTTAAGCTAGGGAGATTTCTTATTTCTCCATCACTCAAACATATTGCACATGTACATCTGAAATTTTTGCAATTTGATTCATCTAACAAACTAAGTAAAGTGGGAACAATTTTGTGGGTGACTTGGTTACTTTTTTTTTTTTAACATTTTTAGAAATAGTCTTTTTTTAAGGTATATTTTCTGAGTCACTAGTGTGGGTGTTCTGTGTCTTCTGTATCAGCACAATAGAGTATGCAGAATCCAAGTTGTTGTTTTTTTAACAACTTGTAAAGAGAAAAGCGAATGACCAAAGGTTTGTGAAGTTGTAGGTCATGGGCAGTGTGAAGTGTTTAGTAATTAACTCATTTATTTATTAAATAAAAATCAGCAAATGGTTAGTGGTATAAAATGGGGCCTCTTATTGTCTTTTGCTGTTCCATGTAGAAACTTGTATTTCCAGGCCAGATAACCTTCATGTTCTTAAATAAAATTTATTTTCATAAGTAATAAGTAGTCTTGATTTTATAACAAAGTTAGCAGGTACTCTGCCCATTTTAAAATAGAACAGATTGCTAGTAGAATTGATGGAGTCATTTTTACATTTTGTTGTAGCAAAAGTAAGCATAAAACCGTAAAACTGAAAAAGATTCATGCTTTTTTGTCAGTTATGCTTTTGCTTGGTACTTAATCAAGATTGGTTACATTTGAATATAACTATCTATACTACTCTGCTTTGATTTTTTTCCATTCATTTGACAAATACAAATCTAAGAGCCTGCCTGTATTCTCCCTGTTGAGGGTGTATTGGTNTATATTGAGGTCTAAGACCCTTAATCTTAAAACTAACTTTCTCTTAAGACTTTTAGATCTTCTAGCCTGAGAATTAAACTCTTCATTTTTAATACTGTTTATAGTCACATACATTTTCTATACATTATTCTTCATGCTTTTCTTTGGACTTTTAAAGAGCTTTCTTTGTGTAAAAATTTTAATTTTGACATTACTTCCTACTATATATATCAGTATACCCTAAGAATTTTCTGGAGAATATTTTCTGAGACTTTGTAATATCATTATGGTATAGTTCTTCTCCATAAAAGACTACCTAAGTATACCCACAGAGTTTAAGTGATATCTTTAAACCTTTAATGAATTTATAGAAATGTATAATTTTTATAGATACTAAAATGAAGTTGTTGCTGAAACTTTTAACATATGTCTATGGTCAGACTCTAGATCTATTGTAGATCCATGTGAGCTGCCCTGAACTTAACATCTGACTCTTAATTTATTTATTTCAAGCATCTCTCTTTTAATTAATTTTCATCTCTTTCATAGATCACCATTTTTTTCCATGACGGTCTTTAGTAGTTGATTCTCTTTTGGAACCTTTTTTTTCCCTATGGAGAAACAAAGTTGTATTGTTTTCAACTTTCTTGCTTTTGTGAGCGTTACTCATCTGTCACTACAAGAAGACAACACATGAGCGGCGATGCTGAGTGACATCAGTCTTGCGTGCTGTTGTGTGGCGGGCATGACTCAAATGCCTCCCTCAGTTAAATGACAGGTTACATTGTGTGTGATGGACCTTTGGTGCCAGTCTTGAATACCGTGATGTCAAGCCCTAATGTGCCAGAGCCTGTGGTGTAATACACAGCATATGAACAAAAATCATATGAATGATCATGCTTACTTTAACATCAATATGTCATATACAGTTGGGTGAACTCTTTAATAATTTGCTTGGCTTTCTTCCATTGCTTCTTACAGCCAAATATTGTGCAGCTTCGAGACAGACTTTGTAGAGCACAAGGAGATCCAATACCAGGACAACAGGAATCACCCAAAATTCCTTATGAGAGGCATCAAGTGCCCAAGAGCAGGCCTGGACCTGTTGCTGGCCACACACAGATGCCAAGAGTTCCAGCTCAACAATATTATCCCCATGTGAGTGGCGCGGTCCAGGCTAAGCGGGAACCCTCACGTATGTCACGTTGGCGGTTGTAGTTTGTTGGGGAAAAGGCCTGTGATGAAACTGTAGACAACATACTGTTTTAATGGTTAGAGTTTTTCTGTCCTTGAAAGTAGCATTTATGATCCATTTTTTAAAATTATCCCTCTAATCTAGTCAAATAATTGATAAATTAGATATAATTAATTTAAGCTAGGGAGATTTCTTATTTCTCCATCACTCAAACATATTGCACATGTACATCTGAAATTTTTGCAATTTGATTCATCTAACAAACTAAGTAAAGTGGGAACAATTTTGTGGGTGACTTGGTTACTTTTTTTTTTTTAACATTTTTAGAAATAGTCTTTTTTTAAGGTATATTTTCTGAGTCACTAGCGTGGGTGTTCTGTGTCTTCTGTATCAGCACAATAGAGTATGCAGAATCCAAGTTGTTGTTTTTTTAACAACTTGTAAAGAGAAAAGCGAATGACCAAAGGTTTGTGAAGTTGTAGGTCATGGGCAGTGTGAAGTGTTTATTAATTAACTCATTTATTTATTAAATAAAAATCAGCAAATGGTTAGTGGTATAAAATGGGGCCTCTTATTGTCTTTTGCTGTTCCATGTAGAAACTTGTATTTCCAGGCCAGATAACCTTCATGTTCTTAAATAAAATTTATTTTCATAAGTAATAAGTAGTCTTGATTTTATAACAAAGTTAGCAGGTACTCTGCCCATTTTAAAATAGAACAGATTGCTAGTAGAATTGATGGAGTCATTTTTACATTTTGTTGTAGCAAAAGTAAGCATAAAACCGTAAAACTGAAAAAGATTCATGCTTTTTTGTCAGTTATGCTTTTGCTTGGTACTTAATCAAGATTGGTTACATTTGAATATAACTATCTATACTACTCTGCTTTGATTTTTTTCCATTCATTTGACAAATACAAATCTAAGAGCCTGCCTGTATTCTCCCTGTTGAGGGTGTATTGGTAGGCAAAACAATAAATTCCCCACTCTCACTGCTAGTCTTCAGAAAGCCTGTAACATAGGGAGGGCTCGTCAGGTGATGGCTGGGAAGCTGAGAGGTGGTGGAGAAGCCAGTCACTAATCAGGATTTTAAGACACAAATTTGTCAGCTAGGTAATAGTTAACAGGATTAGAACTCCTCAGCTCAGCACCTTGAGTTCGACCTCTCGGGGCACTAAAGTAAGGTATTCTCTTCTTTGGGAGAAGACAAGTTTACTCCCTGAGTCCTCGAGTTTATCTGTCCTTCCGGGAAAACACGGAAACCTTGAAAGACTTTTGTTGTACTTCGACCTGGTGGTCCGCTACTTTAAGAAAAGGAAAACAAGTTCAGTCGTAAACTAAGAGTAGTTTTTCTTGATTACAGCTTCTGGTGTGCTGAATGAGGGCAGCGGCCTGTGGTTTTAAAGGCAGGCTTACAAGCAGGGGTAAAAGGGTGAAAGGGAAGCCAGGTCAGGAGTTCCGACTGCGACCAGCACATCTTGGCTATTAATTGTTGATGTGACTGAGTTTCTACAAAGATTTACTTGACAAAAATTATTTTGATGGCTTTAAAAATTGATTTTGAAAGCCTCTGGACTCCAGGGTATAAGCAACACGGTGCAATGTAGCGAACACTGGCTGGGAGTCAGGAGGTGTGGAATCAGCCCTAGCTCTATCACCCTAAGTTGTCTGGACCTCAGCCAGCCCCTTCATTTCCCTGGGCCTTGTTTTTTTCACCATGGTAAATGGTGGGGATTAGATGAGATGATCTTTATTCTCCAATTGTATGACTCTAAGCCTCGTACAGAACTCACATGATTTTTGTAGCTCTAATGAAGACCTGAAAAGGGAAGCATATAGCAGCAATATGTCCAGAGATACAATCGTAGCATGAATACAATTACTGCTTCAAAAATCACTTTTTTTCTCAATAACTGCCCCCCTCCCGGAATGTCTTTCTTTGCCTACTTATAGAACCTACCTTTCCCCACGTACTCCTGACATTTGAATGGCATGTTCGCTGTGTTTTGATTTAGTTTTCGTATTGCCTTTTCTGCTGTCTCCCTCTGCCTGTCCTCTTCCGAGTGTGTTTTCTCCTGGAGCCCCAGCTGCCCTGAACCAGGTGCCTGGCTAGTGTCTGCTGCTGCCTCACTGCTCTTCCCGCTTTGCATCTAGCTATTAGTGCCTTCAGGGATTTTTTTTTTTTCTTCTTTTAACATTTTCGTTTTTTTTATGTTCTGTGATTGGTATTTCTTTGTTCAATTCAGGTTAGAATTGCCCCCACTGTCACTACCTGGAGTAACAAAACTCCTACCGCCCTTCCCAGCCATCTACCTGCAGCCTCTCCCTCTGACACACAGGTATATCCTTCATTATCCTTCTTTGGGCAGAGTTCTGCTCACCTGAATATGTATGTAGTTATGTATCTTCTACCCACCTCCCTTGAGTTTCCCACCCCCATCTGTTTGTCTGCTTATTGCATTTTAGTGCTTTTGCGAGGCAAGAAACAGGATTTTTTTTTTTTAGCATAACTTGAACTAGAAAAACATCAACCAGGGTTCTATCAATGGTTTAAATCTAATTTCACTGAAAATTTTTTCCCTTTCCTTTTCTTCTTCTTTTCTTTTTTCCCCGTTTTTAGCATTGCAAAGAAGAAAAAAAAAAAATTCCCGTGTGGCATGTATACTTACTTCCCAAAGCATTAGATACGGATGGAATTTAGTAGAGATGGAAAATCCTAGTGACTTTTTATAAATATCATCAATACTATTTGATGAGGCTGTTAGCATCTCTTGCCATTCATCACTGTTATTACTTTGGACCTGTCTAATCTTTAAATCACGTAGAATGTGTTGCTCAGAAAACATGAGTATGCATAGAATGTAACTTTTTTTTACATAAAATTTTTAATTTCATTTCAGAGATTATAAATCCATCTGGTAAGATTCTTGGTTCCGAAGGTAATCCTCCTTTTTACCATATTCTCATTGCCTAGGGAGAAAATCCTCCACCTCCAGGCTTCGTAATGCATGGAAATGTTAGTCCAAATGTTGGCGCCGCTCAGCTTCCCACATCTCCAGGTCGCATGCACACCCAGGTACCACCTTATCCACAGCCACAGCGTAAGTAGTGTGACCCCAAAGTCCTGTCACAGCAGCATGTCTTCTCCAGTGTAGTGACTGTTTACCTTGGAGTTCCAAAGCCATGATCAAACCAGTTTTAACAAGTGAAGAAAGAGCCATTCAGTGTAGAACCCAAGTCCTTGATGTAGAGAAACGTCGTTTCTCTGAGAGGCATTCTATACC
>SJYW01002241.1:98674-147621 GCA_006410735.1 Raphicerus campestris | reverse complement strand
CGCCCCGTTCCTGAGCCTGCTAGAGAGTCAGTCGTTCCATGATTTTGGCATTAAAAAAATAGAATTTTGGAAACTTATTTGGTGACATATACTTTTCCTTTAGTCAAGATGATGCAAACCACTTTTGGAAAAATGGCTCCAAGGGGTGTTTCTTGTGGTTACCTCCCTTTTATTTTTTTTTAAGGGATAGACCATATTTTAGAGCAGTTGTAGATTCACAGCAAAACTGAGTGGGAAGTCCAGACAGTTTCCGTATGCCCCCTGCCTCCGTGCACACCCTCTCCCAGCCGACATCCTGCACCGCGGTGGCGCGCTGTACGGTCTGCGCCTCCGCTGGCACATCGCTCGCGCCCAGTGTACTTTGCTTCAGTAGCTCACCTTTTGGCCTTGCATGTTCTATGAGTTTCCACAAATGTATAAGAATGATGTTTCTTCATTGTCTGTCTTTTTTTTCTTTTTAAGAAACTATTTATACTTGGAAGGGAAAACATCATCCCTATTTTAAAATTTAAACAAAAATGAAAATCTCAAAAGGAGAAAATTATATGACCAACTACTATAAAACACGAAGATATTGCCTAGCAAAAACTGATCTTAATGAGCCTATTCTGTGCTAATGAGATGTATGTTCTTACTTAACATGAATACAGATTTGATACAGCTTTTCAGTGAGTGCTCAGTGTGAGCAGAGTTCTATGAGATTCCCTGTGTGGAGGTTCACATTCTGGGCCTGGTCCCTCAAAAGGGTAATGGTATCTTGAGTTCCGGTCTTTGTATTAAAACATTAGTTGACTGTCTGATTCCTTACTAACCAGCTTTGTATACTGTAAGAAATATAGTTGTCAGGGACCATAGAACGTTGCCTGTTAATCTGGACCTGTGCTCAAGCCCGGAGTGTGAGTAGCTTATGATTTTACTGGATGCTGGCGAAGGCATCTGGTTCACAGCAGTCGTGCTCACCCTGCAGTTGTTATGGTGGGAGAGATCTTGAGTGGCCACCAAGGTTCCTTAACTTTCAAGTAAAGGGGAGTGTGCTTAGGATGTGTCATTCCTGCATGGCTCCATCTGGTGGCTAATAGGTGTCACTGCAGTCTTTTCACAGGAATAGAAGTCCCAGAAAAAGGGTCAGTCCTTTGATTTTCATAGCTAGCAGCAATCTGGAAACGGCAAGGTTCAAATATTGGGTCCAGTGACTTTTGTTACAGTTAGGGCAGCCGGACTATCAAAAGCATGACATTATTTTAAGTGGGTAATGTTTGGTTGTAACTTACTGTTACCAGAAGAATTGAAAATTTCCATAGAGTGAGTTCACTTGGATTTTCCATTGCTGTCTGATTAAATTTGTAACTAATTAAAATTTCTGTTTCTTCCCCTTGGTGTAGCTTATCAGCCCGCCCAGCAGTATTCCTTCGGAACAGGGGGGTCAGCAATGTATCGACCTCAGCAGCCTGTTGCTCCTTCCGCCTCAAACGCTTACCCTAACACCCCTTACATTCCTTCTGCTTCTTCCTACTCTGGGCAGTCCCAGCTGTACCCAGCACAGCACCAGGCCTCTCCACCTACCTCCAGCCCTGCCGCCTCTTTCCCTCCTCCCCCTTCCTCGGGAGCTTCCTTCCAGCATGGCGGGCCGGGAGCTCCACCAGCATCTTCAGCTTACGCACTGCCTCCTGGAACAACAGGTACACTGCCTGCTGCCAGTGAGCTGCCTGCATCCCAAAGAACAGGTCTGCGCTTGAAAGGGGTTTGGTTTGGCTCCTCCCCCCCCTTTGTTATTTCATGATCACATGGGTGGATGGAGGGGGATTATTTCTAACTGTAAACTGGCTAACATGAGGTATTGATTGAATTTTACAACAGATTCTATAACTATTTTTCAAACTGATTTTCCCATAATAAACGTTAGTTGCTAAGCAAGGAAAGCTTGAGTGCCTTAAAAGAGTAAAGAGTATATAATCTGCCGTTGAATTTAAAATAAGCGGTAAGAAACTAGTTGGCAGGAGACGTGCTGGTTGGAGCTAAGTTTAACTGACACTGAATTCTTTGCCAGAGTAGACCTGTGCTCTTATGTTCTTCCTGAACTTTCCATTTTTAAAATTATTTGTGCCTTAAATTCGTTCATAGAGACTAAATAATGCAGGTATACACATTGTGTAATTTTTTTGTTTGTAAAGATGAGGAAGGATCTCAACGTGTGTACTGAAAGGAAAAAAGCAGAAGAATGTAACTCTTGACAGAGAATCTCTAAGACAGCAGAAAGTCAGTGTACATCAGTACAAGGATTCTCCATTAGGACAGTTCTACCCTCTCAAACATTTTAGAAATTTCTAGGCAGTTAACTTGTTGTTAGCAGTCAAGTTCTGCCTGAAATTTTCTAATGAAAATCATAATTTTAAATTATTTTTATAGTGAAATACCCAAATTCTTTATCTCTCACATTGCAGTTAAAGCATTATTATATTCATTTTTCAGAAGTAGGTAAAATTATCTGATCTTCATATTAGAATTGTAAAAGGGGCCTATAAAGTATGTATTATTAAAAAAAGAGATCGGTTAGTTGGGATTAAGAACCACTAACATACTAAAGAATGCAGGCTTTGGAGTCAGACTTCCTGTGTTTGTATCCCAGCTTCACTCTTTTCTAATAGTTACGTGATCTTGAATACGTTACTTAATGTTAAACCTCAGTTTCCTCATAATAAGAGTGGTATACATACTCATAAGCTTATACAAAGGATTGAGTGCATTAATACATTGAAAACATTTATGGACAGTGACCACAGAGTGAGTTAGCTGTGATTACGCAAAACCTCACTCACAGAGCTCTGTGCCTTCTGGTGACTGAAATTAGTTTCCCTTGCCGATTATAGTTGGCGACTTTGAACTAGAAGGACAAAACAGGAGTGAGTCTTGCTGTTGGATACCACAGTTGCTCCTGGAAGTCCAGTATAAATTTTCTCTCTCTTTATCTGCTAAGCAGTAGCTTTAATAACTGAAAACACTTATCATAATAAGATTTATTAAGGAAGTACTTTTTTTCTTGAAGTCTTATGGATCCAGAATTATACACATTATCTCTTTCTCTCTTTTTTGGTATATATTCAAAACTACCAAAAATCATACAATATGTATCACCCATTACTGCACAAATAAAATTTATGTAATTTTCAATACAGAACACTCAGATTGATATTTAGAGAGGAGTGTTAGTTCAGTTGTAAAGTTCAAAAAAAAAAAAAATTAAACCTGGATGAGTGAAGACAGTATCCATTCTGAATGGTTGAGTAATACCAGATTGAGTGAAAGATAGATTTAAGTAAATCCTCAAGTAAGGAAGTAGTGCAGAGAAGGGGGGAATCAAACTGTCATTTATTGAACATACTTTGGCCATGTACCAGTGCTTGCCATCTTAACCATCTTTTTTTTTAATTTAGTTCTCACAGCCATGAGAAATAGGAATAATTATTTTTTAAAAATTGACATGAGGAAGCTTGAGTTTCCTAGGGTTACATAACATTCTCATGATGGCACGGTCATGATCTTCAAGTTGAGATACAAACCCAGGTCTCTCAGTCTCCAGAGCCTGTGTTCATTCTTTACCAGATAGTCTCGTTGCACAGTGATAAAGAACCCACCTGTCAGTGCAAGAGAAGCAGGTTCAAACCCTGGGTCAGGAAGATTCTGTGGAGTAGGAAATGGCAACCCGCTCTAGTACTCTTGCCTGGAGAATCCCATGGGTAGAGGAACCTGGACCCTGTCCTGAGTCCATAGGGTCGCAAAGAGTCAGACATGACTGTGGAAAATTCTGAAAGAGATGGCAGGGTACAGCCTGTCAAGTCTCAAAGAGGCAGATAAGACTGAGCATCTGAGCACACACCAGTCCTGATGGGAGAGACTGAAATAGCTGTAGTGCTGGAATTACAGGAACATTTAGCATCACTGTCTGAAGTATTTGTTACCTCATCATCTAAGTTAGCTATTTGCATGGGTGTTTCTTCCCTCCTTGAGCTGAAGTGTGCTCAGCCACATAATAAAGTACTTGCTTATGTGCAAATAACTGTTCTAACCTGGCTGAGAAGCAGAGTAACTAATAGGAAGAAGAAGCAATACTCAGTATGTACTAAGCTGGCTGCTGTGTTATCTCTTGCATGTTAATAGCCTCTATATTTTAATTAACAGAGCTTTACCTTATTTTTTGATTTCCTGAAAACTTTGCTTAGGTTATACAGATAATTGTCACTAAAAGTTTTACCTCTGTTGCAGTATATCTTAGATTATAATATCATGGCTTTCTGTAGGACTTGGAAATTCCACTGGTAAATTGTTCTTGATAGACACTAGGATTTTCAAGCTCTCTGTTAGTGAACCACAAGGGGACGTGCCTGCTACTCAGAGAAGCTCATGTTGGAATCATCACAACACTCATTCAGTAAATTCTTATTGAATGCCCATTCAGTCTATGATCAGAATTACTCCAGGCAGAGGTAGGAAGGCAGAAAAGTACGTGCATTTCTAGTGAATTGCACATAGGTTTGTTGTAAATTGGAACATAACACTTGTATTGGGGCCAAATTTTGGAAATCATTACATTTCAAGAAACTTCAGGTACCTGGTTTTTAACCTTTTCAACAACAGAAAGGCGCATGATAGCCTTCCTTACTTTGTCTGGCTAATTCCGTTTTACCTTGTGTCATTAGAAAATGAACACAAGGATACATTCTTTGTCAATTTTAATTCTAAATTTTGTTACTCCTTTTTAAAAACGCGACATGCTCAGCTTACAGGGGAAGGGGGAGGTATATGGTTAAAGAGGATACTCTTTTCTCTGTCTCAAATTATGTTCTAGCCAGAAGTCTCCATGCCATTGGCACTAGTATTTTTTCCCCTGAAAAATACCTTAACCAGTGCATGGGTGCTGCCATTAGGTTCTTCTCGTTATACCTGAGAAGGTTCCCAGTGGGAAGCAGGATTCAGATGGATGGCAGCATCTCCACTTCTCTCTGTTCCCCAAAGACTGTGTGGAGGACAGATCCCTACACTAAGGTGGATGGGGGTCTGCAGTATCCAGTGAAATGCCACACTCAGTCTTTAAGTTAATTTTTTATTAATTTTTTACTGTAGGGTTTTGAAAGAGCTCAAATAACATAAAAATAAAATTATAATTCTGCCCCCCTTATATGACCACTGATAATCTAGGTGCATTTGTTCACTCCATACACATATATGCATATGTTGTGTGTATGTGTGCATGTATTAAGGTTTTTAATGTAGAATAGACTATACATTTACCGTTTTCATCATTTTTAAGTGACATTCAATGCATTTCCATTGTTGCACAATCATCGCTACTGACTGCAGAAGTTTTTCATCATCCCACATTGAAATTATGCAGCCTTTAGAACTCCTCATTTTCCCAGCCCCTGGTCACCAGTGTTCTACTTTCTGTCTATATATATTCCATGTAGCTCATGTAAGTAGTCATTTTTAGAGGACATTTTAGAAGACAATTTTGTCTTCTTGTAATTGGCTGTTTCACTGTCTTTAAGATTCATCCATGTTTGTAACATGTATCAGAATTTCCTTCTTAAAGCTGAATGATAATCCAAATCACCAAACAGTTTGCATCTTCAGAGCTTTTAGAGCTGCTGCTGAATTGTTTACGGAACGTGGTGGTCCTTTGCTTTGCGGCCACTCTTATGTACATACCATACCACATTTTGTTTGTCCCCTATAAGTCTGCACAGGGGCGTTTTGGCTATCTGAATAATGCTGCTGTGAACAGGAGTATGCAAATATTTGCCCAACTCCTGGTTGCAGTTCTCTGGGGTATATGCCCAGAAGTGGAATTGCTGGCTCAAATAGTAATTCAGTGTTTAGTTTTCTGAGGACCCACCATGCTGTTTTCCATGGTGGCGGCGCTCCTCTGCGCTTGCACTAGCAGCGCATCAGGTCGCTTCTGCATGTGAAGACGGTTGAATTCCTGTGAGTCGTATGTACTGTTATGTGCCTTCCCCACACGCTTTGGCTGGAGGCTGGGGCCTAGCCCCACCCTGAATATCTGACAGTTTTGGAGTTGCTCTATTAGCTTCCAGCCTTCTTTCCTCTTGTCCACTGCCAGAACCTTCAGTTCTTTTAAGGAAGACTTGTGCTAAACAGTCTGCACATCTGTGTATTCTTACAGAAATGACAATATGAGATGGTTACACACTCACTGGGCCTGATCCCATTTATGTTCACATTCATGGTGTGACCCCAGAAATTACAGTTCCTCCAGAATGCAGGCCTTTGGGGCCTCCCAGATTCAGCAGCAAAGTAGTACCCCTCGTTAAGGGTGTCTAACGTGCTGATTATGTTCAGCAGCGTAGTGCTGAAGTCTGCATAACAGGGCAGAAACCCTCCCGTCTCTTTGTAAAACCCTGCTACTTAAAAAGGGCTTGGACCCGCAGCATTGGCGTTTCCTGGAGCTAGCCGAGACAGTAGACTCTCAGACCCTATGCTATACCTAGTGAATTAGAATCTGCATTTTTACAAGGTCCTCAGCTGATTTGGATTCAAGGTTTAAATAATGCTAAAATGGACAGTTACAACATGTTAGGCAGTGCTCTCCTCCCTCCCTGTACCATGATGTTACTGAGCTTCATTGATCAAATAGTAGAAAAACAATCCACGCAAACAGCTGGGGAAATAATGTTATCTTAGAAAGGAACAAAATTTTCTCTTTGAAGAAACAGCCGGCATAATAGAATAAAAGTGTCTAAGAGCTAATTGGATCTGACACATTTAAATGAATGAGCTTTGCCCACAAACTGATGACTTTCTTAGATAGAAACCATTTCATGTGATTTGATTTAAAAGTAAGTTTTTTTTTTCCTTGAAAAAGTAGTTTGTTCTTTCTTGAAGTTAACAGAGGGAGCAGTAACAATTAGAAAATGAGTAGAGTTTAGAATGTCTTTGATGATAATACTGTTTAAGTGATTTTTACATTTTGTCTACAGAAAATCAGTCAATGCAAGACCAGGCATCTATATTGGAAGGTGAACTAGTTACAGAATGTATATTTGGAAATCTTCGAATCATTGAATATAATTAATGAATGGACATTCACAATTATGCATGTGAACTTCAAAGCAATGATATCCTAAATCTGACCAGTATCATTTTTTAAATTTGAATCATTTCTTAATTGAATCAAATCTTAGAACTGATGAAATTAACATAGTGACACAAATGATCTTGAATTTAAAAAGTTGTATATTGGATGTAGACATAAAGACAAGGCTATACCAATATTGTCTTAGATGTAAGAAAGATTAGAATGTGATGGGAAAGACTTGAATCATTAGTTTGTATATAACCAGAAGTTTAAGAATTTAAGAATTTGCAACATGTGGTTTAATATTTTGTGACTGCCTCCTGAGTGTTTTGAGGCTCATTTGGCATTCTGTCTCTTAGTTGACTTATAGAAAAGTAGTTCTGTTTTTAAAATCAAGGCAAATGAGTTCATGCTGGCTAGGAGAAGATCTTGTTTTTGAAGGGAAATTTTTATGACATTATGTTCTTTGGTTTGCGAAGCAAGTTTGTTGTGATTTAATATTGTGGATATCAATTGAGCAAAAATAAAATGCTGAAAGAATTTTAATTTGTTTAAAGAAGAATAATTTTTTGCTTTTAAATATACACATACACAAAACTTAATAAAACGTAAAATGATTATATTGTGATTTAGTAATTATCCTACTTCTGGCATGTCTTGTTCCTTTTTTCTTTAAAGATAAAGGCAGTTAAGTATTCAATACCTTAATGAGTTCTGCTACTGATGTTCTTGTCTCACTTTGAGATGACAGGTTTTGGGAGATTTGGGGCGGGGGAAGAAAATTTACCAAAGATGACAGTAGTTGAATTTTAAATTTACTGCCAACCTGGAATTTTTTGTGTATGTGGCAGTGAAAAAAAAAAATCTTACTACAGATATTTGAAGGCACTTTTCTACTTTGAGTTAAGATAATTCTTAACTCAAAGGTAGTAAAACATACTGGTGTTGTGTAGTTGGGCTGTTTTTTATTTTTTAACAGTGTTTCTGCCATGCGGATGATTCGCATTTGCTGAATTGCTTATGTTTAAGTGCTTTCTTAGNATCTTAAGAATTATCTTAACTCAAAGGTAGTAAAACATACTGGTGTTGTGTAGTTGGGCTGTTTTTTATTTTTTAACAGTGTTTCTGCCATGCGGATGATTCGCATTTGCTGAATTGCTTATGTTTAAGTGCTTTCTTAGGAAATAGGAGATTGCTACTTTTATTCTTTTTTGTGTGTGTTGAATACATCAGGAAACTTTTTTTTTTTTTAGCAGATTCAGGTGATTTATTTTTTCTTTTTTGGGAGAGAATTGTTTGATCTTTGAAAGTCATGTACCAATATAGACATAAAAGCTTTACTGTCCTTAAATTTAGCACAGCTATTTCACTTTAAAAGAAATAATATCAAGATATCCTGCTTTCTAAGCCAGGGCCCTGTGATTACCAGAGGGTTTGATAATGAGTTTGTGAATCCAGGGCTACATAGTGATCCCAGCAGCTCAACTGGTAAAACTTTTGTGACAGTTATCTCAGGGTGAAGATAGAATTTGAAGGTATTATATGATGGATATAATTTAGTTTTCTCTTTCCAGGATTCTAAAGGAAAATGCTCTCCATTATTTGTTACAGGTCCTCAGAATGGCTGGAATGATCCACCAGCTTTGAACAGAGGACCCAAGAAGAAGAAGGTACTAGAAAAAGATGTCTATTTAGTTGCCCCCAGATGTCCTCTCAATTATGGAGCCGCCTGAAGCACACCACACTTCACTGTTCTTTAAAGGCAAAGCTTCCTGACTGCTATACTTAATACGTGTATTTCAACTTACATCTTCTAATCCATGAAGGGAAGGAAAATACAGAACAGTACAGTGGTATGAATTAAACCCCTTTTAGAAGACAAGATGTAAATTCCCAACGTCTGTTTCAAAGAGTAGGAAACAAAATTTCAGGTTACTCAAATGAATTTCTTTTTTAGGAGTTACTTTGGTTTTGGGTCCCAACAGTAATCATGAATTCGTAGTTATATTTTGGACTATTTTTATCTATCACATATGATATGAAAAGAAATAGCCTTGTTAGCTGAGCATCATTTAGAGCATAGCATAAGATTCTTCTTTTCTTTTACCCCAAGCCATTTTCTCCTTTTTTTTTTCTTTATTCTTAGTGATTTCTGTCCCCCAAGTACAGTAATGAGGGGCCAGAACATAAAATTGGGAGATACTAAGTGAACTGCTGCTACTAAGTCGCTTCAGTCGTGTCCGACTCTGTGCGACCCCATAGACGGCAGCCCACCAGGCTCCCCCGTCCCTGGGATCCTCCAGGCAAGAACACTGGAGTGGGTTGCCATTTCCTTCTCCAATGCATGAAAGTACAAAGTGAAAGTGAAGTCACTTAGTCGTGTCCGACTCTTAGTGACCCCGCTGACTGCAGCCTACCAGGCTCCTCCATCCATGGGATTTTCCAGGCAAGAGTACTGGAGTGGGGTGCCATTGCCTTCTCCAATAAGTGAACAGAATCCCCCTAATTATGTCAGTGATAATCAGAAACTTGGTCTACTACTTTGGGCGTGATTGATCACTAAGAAGGTATTACTTGATGGTCTCAGCAAAGGGTATTATATCTGATCACTTGACACACACACCCACACACACACACACACGTTTTTGGCTTTTCTTTTCCCAATATAGCTAAATATAATTCTCCATCCTCTTTCAACAATGCCTTGGTTCTGGCCCATTGTGGGATGAGCGTGGAAGGCAGAGGGGAGACTGAAAGATCCAGGTTTGAGTCTCCAACCCTCTTAGCCAGATTAGCTTTACTTTTCCATTTTACTCTAGGATTCTGCATAAGAATCCATTTTCAAAAGTATTCTACTGTTACTTAAAAAATTTTTTAACCACAGAATGAACTAACTCCCTTATTTGTTTTTTTAAATTGAAGTATAGTTGATTTACAGTGTTGTGTTAATTACTGCTGTATAGCAGAGTTAATTCAGTTACACATACATATGTTCTTTTCCTTTATGGTTTGTCATAAGATATAGGATATATTTCTCTGCTGTACAGTAGGCCCCTGTTATTTATCCATTCTATATATAAAAGCTGACAGCTGCTCACCCCAGCTCCCCATTCCACCCCTCGCTCAGCCCCTGCCCCTTGGTAGCCACCAGTCTCTTCTGTTTGTTCACGATCCTGTTTCGTACATAAGTTCATTTGTGTCGTATTTTAGATTCTACGTGTAAGGGATGTCATGTGGTATTTGTCTTTCTCTTTCTGACTGACTTCACTCAGTCTGATAATCTCTAGTTACACTCATGTTGCTGCAGATGGCTACTCACGCATTTAAAGCTGAGGAAATGTTGTTATATCATTTTTTTCTTACTCTCGGTGCCATTTGTGTCCATCTTTTAAAAGATGCCTGAGAACTTTACGCCTCCTGTTCCCATCACGTCACCAATCATGAACCCCTTGGGTGACCCCCAGTCACAGATGCTGCAGCAGCAGCCTTCAGCGCCAGTCCCGCTGCCCAGCCAAGCTCCATTCCCGCAGCCACACCTTGCCGGCAGCCAGCCCTTCCGTGGCATCCAGCAGCCCCTCAGTCAACCAGGCATGCCTCCGTCGTTTTCAAAGCCCAATATCGAAGGTGCCCCTGGGGCTCCCATTGGAAACACCATGCAGGTAACGATGAGTCTGTGGGAGTGGGGGGTGGCTCTATTTCAGAGTGTGTTTTCAACATGTTTACTTCTATGGTTATACCTTTATTAGTATCTCGGGTTGATCTCAATTTAGACAACTTAAGTAAAAAAGAACTTTTTTTTTAAGATCACACATGTACAGTATTTTCCAGTGACGTGGCCATATGCGAACATTAGAAAGGGCTTATGTATTTACTAGTGTATGTTAACAGTAGCTTGGCAGTTGAAGTATTTCGTTTCATCTGATCAGTAGCCACAATTTAAGATCAGTTGAATCCATATTGACATCCAAGGCTGCTCAGCAGAAGCTGTTTCCAAAGGGTTTTTTCCTTTAAAATGTAAGATAAAAATACAGTGACTTCGATCTTTTCTTGTGTGTGTGTAAGAGCTAATAATATAGCCAAATCTTTGAATAGAGATATCAGTTCATACTTGCTTTTCACATACAAGCAGCTAGTTGGCAGAGCTCTTAGTAATGAAAAAACCTTATCAGGTTTCCATGTAACTGACTCTTGATCTATTCATGAAAAATAAAGAGGTTGGGTCACAGTTCAACATAAGAAGATGAAATAAATCCCTGCCCAAGCATATAAAACTAGTTCTTCTGTCATTGTCTTTGACTCATTGAAGTCAAATTTATAAAGATTGTATCTATCACAAGAGTATGTTTTGCTGTTAAGAGAGTTCCTAGATATTAACAGTACCATTATAAACTCCAGTTCTGATGGAGGTGGGAGGACCTGCTTCTTTTCACAAGAAGATACATTTAATATGCATTGTTAGTTTCCATGATTACAAGTCTGTGCCATTTGTGAAGCCATTCACTTGTGTTGGGACCTGGGAGTTCGTGCTACACTCGTCCGGACCAGAACTTCAGTTACCATGGAGAGGGAGGGCGCCATGGCTGTGTGTGGTTCAGCCAGGCCATGATACCCAGCTCCCTGTCCACTTGGATGTTTCTGAGGCACCTCACGCGTCGTATATCCAAAATCCAAGTCATAGTCTTCCTCCCAAACCTAGTTGTCTTGGTGTGTCTCGTTTCAGTTAATGCCACCATAATCCTTTCCATTTAATCCAGCCAGAAACCTGAGCGTCTTTATACTCTTTTTCCTTTAACCTGTTTTCACATCTATCCCCATATCTTGCTGATACTACTATAAAGTCTCTCTCCCATCCCTTCTCTGTGTTTCCAGTCTAGTCCATGCTCCCTTTGTCTTCAGTCTTCAGCAGTGCAGGAGCCTCTCACTGGTCTGCCAGCATCTGCTATGACCCATCTCTTCTGGTCTTAGCTCATCCTTGCTTAACATGTTACCACATCCCACTGTTCTCAGGATAAGGACCAACATTTTTCATATTATCTGGAAGCTGTCAGCTCCTATCCTCTTTGCTGTCTCTCTGCTCCCACCAAGCTGACCTCCTTTCAGTCCCTGTACCATGATCTTCCCTGTGGACTGTTCTTCTGTCTGGAATGCACTTTTTCCCATTTAACTCCTACTTAACCTTTTGATAAAAATTCCTTAAAGAGCCTTCCCCTCAGTTAAATCCCAGTTATATTGTCTGTTGGTTCCAGTGATGTGAACTTAACCACAGTTGCTATTTTACATACATTTATGACATTTTTAAACTTTCCCTCCTGCTAGCCTGTAAACTCCCTGAGAGATAAGATTATTTCTGTATTGATTCATCAGTACCTAGTACATAATTACCTGATATTTTCTACGAATGAATATAATCAATCAAAACACATTCCTTCTTTGTTTATCCATCTTATGCATTCAGGTAGGTCACGGTCTCTTCTATCCTAACCTTTGATTTAATCTCACAGTTTGATAAAAGACCAGTTAACGAACCTCCAAGACTGTTGGAATAAACAAGGAGCCAACAAGCAAAGCAAGCAGTCGCCGCCCCCAGCCAGCTTTATAAACGCCTGGTTCCTTGTTTCTCACCAGCATGGTCCTCTTGCCCATAAGTTATATACAATCATGATCAACATATGTTCCATGATTAAACAAATACTTTATACCCGACCCTGTTTTTGAAAATAGAAGCTGTAGGAAGACTACCCATATCTTCTATTGAATATCTGATTTTTCTGTTTGCTTATCCCAGGTGATTCCACGCGTTCATTTTTTGTTTGACTTTGAATAGCCTATCTATAAATTAGTTGTTTTCTCTTTATGACAGATTCAGGACTTTGTATACAGGTAGTTTCTGGTCATTTCTGCTCATTTTAATGGTATTATTTCTTCCAGCATGTGCAATCTTTGCCAACAGAAAAAATTACCAAGAAGCCTATTCCAGATGAACACCTCATTCTAAAGACCACATTTGAGGATCTTATTCAGCGCTGCCTCTCTTCAGCCACAGATCCTGTATGTTTTCTATTTTGCTTAATTAAAAGATTCCATTATGGAGCTCTTTTATATTTATTGCTTAAAGTCTTATTTTGAAAGTTTATAAAAAGTAGTAAAGCTAGCATTTATGTATGGTTTGCTTTACATATAAAAGCATACTCAGTTGTTTTTATATAATCCTTAAACCAACCTCATGGAGGTAGGTTTGTCATATTTATTTACAGATGAGGAAGTTAAGGCACAAAATAGTTACAATATAATCCAGGCAGAGCCAGCATTCAGACCTAGTCTGGCTCCAGAATTCATGTTCTCAACCCCTGAGCTGCACTGACTCCTCGGCAGACATCATGTCTGGCATAAGAATAGGGCAGAATGCTAAAATACAAGAAACTCAGACTTGGGGTTTCTTTCAGAGTGTATGTCTAAAGGTTTTAGAAGTAGGGACTTCCCTGGCAGTCTAGTGATTCAGACTTTGCCTTCCATTGCAAGGGATGCAGGTTCAATCCCTGGTCAGGGAGCTAAGATCACACATGCCTCATGGCCAAATAAACCAGAACGTGAAACAGAAGCAGTATTATAACAAGTTCAATAAAGACTTTTAATATGGTCCACATCAAAACATCTTTTTTTTTTTTTTTTTTTTNGCCAAATAAACCAGAACGTGAAACAGAAGCAGTATTATAACAAGTTCAATAAAGACTTTTAATATGGTCCACATCAAAACATCTTTTTTTTTTAAAAAAAAAAAAAGCTTTTAAAAATAGACAGTCTTTAACTTTGCAGTCCTTAACAGTTCAGTGTTTTAGATATTGGAATCATATTCATAGTCAAAGTGACTGATGTGACTTAGTTTATTAGAGGATGTCTGTGTATTGGCAACAACAGTAATTCCACAAAGCCAGTCTTGTTCGAGATGAAATTTCAGTTTCTGCCAGCAAGCATCGAGTGTGTTTGTTTAGTCACTGGCCAGTTGTCTGCTTGAAAACACAGCCTCTGGGATTTGCTGTTTCATCAGACGTTGAGTATTAATATGTGCCGCCTTCTGCTAGTCTTTTGAAAAGCGGTTCCCTGTACGAACAGTGTCAGGAGGGCAAAGGCAGGGAAAGTTAACATAAACCTTAGCCCCTGGCATTCTGGGAGTGATGGAAGGACCAGGCGAGGAACAGAGCAGGTGAAGCTGAAAACAGGTAGGTGTATACTGTCTCCTGGGCACACCTCTGAACAGAGAGGGCACCATCGTGCAGAGTGGAGCAGTCCTGATGGGGAAACTCCAGTCTTCCTTCAGGCGTGAGTCAGTGTAAATAGAAGCTGGCAGGACACGTAGGGCACGGCCTGGCTTAGCACACTCTTGCGGAGCTTCACCTCCTCCAGGTCACAGTGTCTGTCACCTCCTTTCTGGTGACCCAGGACCAGGCAGAAGACAGGCTCTTCCCGTCAGTGTTTGGGAAAGAAGTTCTGACACTGCCCAGGACTTTGAACCATCCACAAAAGTCCATTTTAACTCAATACTGGAAATCCTGTTGATGGTATGGCTTTGTTCTTATTTTCACTTCATTCCAAATGACACAAAGTAACGTTACAGCATGTTACAGCCCGCTTGGTTTGTAAGGCTGTCCTTGATGGCTTCAGCTTTTCCTCGCTCCTCTTCCGACATACGGACGTGCCTTCCTCAAACACAGCAAGAGGGCATCAGCGTCGGAGGTTTTGTACCTGCCGCCCCTACCCGGGGCTGTTCCCCACAAAACGGCAGGGCTCCGGCGCACTAGTTCCCAGCACCAGCTCAGGTGTCCCGTGAGCTGTCCGGACCTTCCCAGCACCTTGCACGGCCGGCGCCGCCGGCGCCCTTACCCCGTGGATGTTCTTCGTGCTGCTCGTCGCCAGCTGACATGCAGCGTGTTGTTTAGATATCTTTTTCCCACCCAATACAGTATGAGCTCCCTGAGACACAGAACCATCCCCAGCGTGGCACACAGTAGGCATTCAATAAATACTGAAAAACAGTATCACTTCTAGGTATAACGTAGATCATTAAGTTAATCACAGTATGATTTTAAACTTTTAGACTAGTTTTTCCTCACTATACTTAGAGTACTAGAGAAGGGTAGGAGGACTCATTTAAGAACTCTTTTTTAACACTTCCGTCTTAATAATCTTAAGACGTCAGAAGATAATTTTCTCCTTTTTCTTTTTTTGGTGTTTTAAAGGCCCAGAATAAGATAGAATTAAATGCACCCAATGTGACTGAGTGTATTTTTGAGGTTAAAAAAAGATGCCACAGTTCAGCCGTATGTTTGCTTTCTAGCTCCCGTAATAGTGGTCTTGTTCAGTGTGCAGTAACTGTTCGGCCTCCTTTTCTGCAGCGCGTGACCCATGGCTGCCTCCAGGTGGCCCTCGCTGTTGCTTGTGGACGTAGTGTGGTTGGACACACACACCTCAAGTGTGTCGCAGAGCCCCTGAGGTCCAGCCAGGGTCCCCTTGTGCACACCTCTGGCCCTCCCTGCCTCAATAGATAACTGTTCTCTGTTCTAATCATCTTCTCAAGTTCCTTGGTGTAAGGTATTGCTATTTCTTTATAAAACAAAGCTGTTCCACACCATGATTAAAAGATTCAGTGAAATGAGATGGGGTAAGTTCTTGGGATAAAAGTTGTTGTTCAAATATAGCATCTCTGGTTTTTTCTCTCCTGCAGCAAACCAAGAGGAAGCTAGATGATGCCAGCAAACGTTTGGAGTTTCTGTATGATAAACTTAGGGAACAGACGGTAAGTTCATGGGAAAAGAAGGGTTTATGATAAACATTTACTTCTGGTTGCTAGTCATATGTGTCTGTATGTGTATGTGAGAGAGAGAAGTTTTAGCCTTTTTATAACAGAATATAAACTGGCCCACATTGGCTCGAAGGTGACTGGCCTTCTGTTTATACTTATATGTGCCTTGAATTAAGAAATCAAAGAGTGGGCAGGTACTCTGTTTTTCCAGAGACCAGACCTGTCGTCTTTCTCGTAGTCTTAAGACTCTGACCCTTTTCTTTGACCATAGCTGTTACCCAGAGGCAATGCCAAATGTAGCCACAGGTGGAGCGGGTCAGTGTGTGTACCTGTGAAGACAGTCAGCAGTGAGGAGCAGACCCTGTGTCTTCTGTTCTCTGCCCCGCCACCTCTCCATGGCTCTCTAGAATTGTTTTGTTTTTTTTTTTTTAATTAATGAAAACACTTGGAGAGAAAAAAAAAATATATTAGAGTTTTCATACTTTTGCATTTTAGCATTCCTCTTCCCCATTCCCCATATCAGTCCCATCAGATAAAAATAACCATTTAGCGTGAGACCCCAACCAGAGAAAATTACTATAGCAGTGGAAAGGGAGTGTAGCCATGGACTGATCCAAAAAAAAAAAAGTCTTCTCTCAAAAGTATGGAAGCCAAATAATGATATGGAGAGGAAAAACAACTCTAGGTCTTATGATTTTAAGAGATGACAGGACTATAGAAAGCAGTTAAGAATGAGCAAATAGAGTCCATAACGAGGACTGTTGCCCTCCTGATGCAAGTGGACCAGGAGTACAGGGTTTCTGTTGTCAACAAGGTCTTAGAGTAAATTGGGTCCCTACTTTAGAATGTCATGATTAAGACTCTCTAACTTTTTTCATGTACAAAGGAAACACTTTCAGAGGTGTGAGGCTATATCTAAAGTAATGAAGATATAAAGCTGTTAAGTGGAGAAAGACATTAACTTTCCAATTTAAAGGAGGAGATCTGGCTGCTTTTCTCTAAGAAAATACCTGGCTGATCATGCATGTGTAGTTCGTAAATAATTCCTTACATAAATCATTGTGTCGTGGTTCCGTTTTATAACTTGTGTGTTGTTTGGTCTGGGAAACTTTCTAGAAATGCTCCCCAGTTTATTCATTTTTTTAAATGATATATATTTCAAACTCCTAGTAAATGCCAGGGTTTCATGTTTATAGTGGGTCTCATGGAAGATTCTCCTTTAATTCTTCCCCTATTCCACCTTGATTTCAGCTTTCACCAACAATCATCAATGGTTTACACAACATCGCGCGGAGCATCGAGACCCGAAACTACTCAGAAGGCTTGACTATTCACACCCACATAGTTAGTACTAGCAACTTCAGTGAGACCTCTGCTTTTATGCCAGTTCTCAAAGTTGTTCTCACCCAGGCCAACAAGCTGGGTGTCTAAAGGATGGCTTTACTTTCAGCCAATATCGCCATTTTTCCAAAGAAACATGTTTTAAACGATGATAAGATATGGACCAATCCTCATTAGCATGTTTCCATAGCAGCCAGTCAAAACCATTTATGTTGTTTCTGCAGATGTAGTCACGTTACTAGACCTGCTCAAAACCCTGGTGCTTTCTTTTGTTTTAATCTTTTATTGCCCGTGATGATTTTCCTATTTCCTGCAAATAATGTATTTCCTGGATTACACATAGTATGCGTTCCCAAAGTATTCTAATAAAATCTGGTTTTTGAAACCTCAGTTTGCTCTTGGGAAAAGGAGCCTTTGGTTATACAGAACACAGAGCCGAAACTCAGTTTCTTTCCAGTCCTCCCGACTTCCTCCATGTCGATCAGATTAAAGTGTGTAATCCTGTTTATGTGTATGTAGTCTTTCTTTTTTTTAAACAGCTACTCACAGTTTAAAGTTTTATTTTTTGTGTCTTTGGCTTCACTTTGGTCCTGAACAAATAACTAAATCTCGAAGAAGCTGCTACACAGATTTTAGCAAATACTAATGAAGAGTGGGGTCACTGGCTTTAAGTATCTATAAGAAAAGATTGAACATTTTCATTCTGTAGAATGCATTGAACTTTTTTCTATTAATAAATGATTTTAATATTCTGTTTGAGTTTTTAGACTGAGTTGTCTCCATTTTATATTTAGAAATTTTTTCATCTTTTTTTTTTTTAAGTTACCTGTATCTCTGAGGTTTAAGTTCAGAAAGAAAACTTTTACTTGTTTATTTTGGCCATGCCATTCAGCATGTCCACGTCTAGTTCCCCAACCAGGGATGAGACCCACGCCCTCTGCATGGGAAGTACAGAGTCTCAACCACTGGACCGCCAGGGAAGTCCTCAAAACCTCAACCTCTGTCAGCTTCCTGAATCAAAGCNGTTTATTTTGGCCATGCCATTCAGCATGTCCACGTCTAGTTCCCCAACCAGGGATGAGACCCACGCCCTCTGCATGGGAAGTACAGAGTCTCAACCACTGGACCGCCAGGGAAGTCCTCAAAACCTCAACCTCTGTCAGCTTCCTGAATCAAAGCCAGATGTTTTTTTCATCCAGTTTTTCTGTCAAACAATTTTATTGTAACCTATCTTAAGAACAGTGTGGTAAACAAAAGTTAAGGGTCCCCACAGACTCTTGAATCAGATTACTAATAATTTTCATTGTTTAAGCAGTTTTACCTAAGTGAGCTGGAAAATTAGACGGTAAAGAGTGTGACTACTGTGGAGAGAGAGATGCTGTTTCAAGGACTAAGAGTAGTTACTAGGCATTTTGCAGCCTACATGAATTAAGTTTGCAGGACCCTCTTAATTGCCTTTGCTGGGATTCCCTGCTCATGACATAAAACCCCTTTTTTAAAAAATAAACATAGTTTTATAACTAAAAAAAGGAGGACCTCGACAGGATTTATGAACAGAGCCTCACAAGTAGGGGGGCTCATGCCCCCTACCCTCAGCGCTTGCCATCAGCCTCGTACCCCCTTGCCCTCAGCCTCCTGGGAGTTTGGTGGTCTNAGGTCATTCTATCTTTCAGGGCCTTGTTGGCTGCTACCCGCTCCATGAGGCCCTCCTGACCATGCCAGACTACACACCTCACCAGCAAGTCTCACTCACGGTTCCTATAGGCAGTGTTACCATCCAACACTTCCATCTTCTGTCTTCTTTCTCTCTCTCTCCCTGAAGCAACTTCTAATCCAAGGCACATACTGCTGGCCAGAGTCTTGGCCCCCGGCTATGACAGTTTTCTTCCAGTATCTCTCAGAGTTGTTTTTTCCAGTAGTCATGTATGGATGTGAGAGCTGCACCATAAAGAAGGCTGAGCACTGAAGAAATTGATGCTTTTGAATTGTGGTGCTGGAGAAGACTCTTTAGAATCCTTTGGACTGCAAGGAGATCCAACCAGTCCATCCTAAAGGAAATCAACCCTGAATATTCATTGGAGGGACTGATGGTGAAGCTCCAAGACTTTGACCACCTGATGCAGAGAGCCACCTCATTGGAAAAGACCCTGATGCTGGGGAAGATTGAAGGCAGGAAGAGGAGAGGACAACAGAGGATAAGATGGTTGGATGGCATCACCAACTCAATGGACATGAGTTTGAGCAAGCTCCAGGAGTTGGTGAAGGACAGGGAAGCTTGGCGTGCTACAGTACATGGGGTCACAAAGAGTCGGACATGACTTAGCAACTGAACAACACAATAAAATATATAATCTTGTAACCATTCAATGATATTTGAGAGCTGTTTCCTGTCCTGGTTTCAGAAGCGTCCCCCTGATCCTTGGATACCTGACTCACCATCTTCTCCAGTTAAACCTGAATGCCACCCTGTGGGACTTCAGTCCCCTGTGGAGGTGCCGTCTTGATCCATCAGCCTCCTCAGCTCCAGCCACTGCCCCTCCTCCAGAATCCTCTGCCTCACCTTGGAGTTAATCAATGGAAACTCTTCTACCTCTGTTGGTCTGAAGTCCCAAATCCCACTCCTGGTGCACAACGGCCACTGCTTCCTTTATTCTCATTTCTTTTTCTTTTTTTGGCTGCACCATGCAACATGGGGGATCTTAGTTCCTCGACCAGGACTTGAACCCACGCCCCCTACATTGGAAGTGTGAAGTCTTAACCACCGGACTGCTGAGGAATTCCCTCTTCTCATTTCCTAACAAGTAGAAATCTACCTTTCAGCTTCTTTAAAACCTCAGTGCCTTTGCTTCCTTTGCTACCTGTGAGTTCTTAGCTTCCTTCTGATCTCATTTCCTTCCCCTCCCAGCAGCCTGGACTCCTTACAAACTTCTGACTCAGGTACCTGGGTCTCCTGTTCTGCTCTTAAGCCCCCACCCCACTTCAATCTGGAGATCCTGTCAGTGAGGCTGCATCACTGTGACTGTGCAGACTGATGCTGTGACAAGCTCATGGCATCCATTCTACGTTGGGCCCTTAATTTGACTCAGTAACCTTTTTAAGGTCCTTCCTCGGTCAGCTTCCTTTCTCTTTCTGCTCAACAGATCTTGGGATCTTTCATCATTTTTCTCCAACTTTCCACCAAATTCCCACTCTGCTTGGCTGGCAGGTGGTCTGACCTTCCGTTTGGAGCCAGCCAGCCATCAGGGCACCCTCCCTCACTGGAGTGGCCCCTTCAGCAAGCTCAGTCTGCCTTCATTCTCATTTCCTTCCATGCCTGTGTGCTAAGCCTCTTCAGTCATGCCCATCTCTTTGCGACCCCATAGACTGTAGCCCTCCAGGTTCCTCTGTCTTTGGGATTTTCCAGGCAAAAATAATGAAGTGAGTTGCCATTTCCTTCTCCAGGGGATCTTCCAGTCCCAGGGATCGAATCCCAGCCTTCTGCATTGTAGGTGACTTCTTTATCACTGCACCATCTAGAAAGCCCCATTTCCTTCCAGTCTCCAGGAAGAAATTGTCCCTCCGTTCAAAGTTAGGCCAACCAGCTGATCACCTGATCCCACCCTGTCTAACCTTTCCGCAGCCCTAGGAAAATAGCTCCATCAAGCATCCTCTTTCTCATACATTTGAACTTTGACCTTTCATTATCTTTCCCTCTCCCCAAATTTGAATATATTCAAATCCCTCACATTCAAATCCATATACACACACTAAATTTCACCTCTCTGTTCTTCTCTTCTTAAATATTGCCAAGCTTCTTAAAAGTAAACTTATACAGGTATACCATGCTGTCTCCTCCTCCTTATTATTATTTTTTTTAGTATGGAATGCTTCACGAATTTGCACAACAAGCTTATGAAGCGGCCATGTTAATCTTCTCTGTGTCATTCCAATTTTAGTATACGGCTGCCTAAGCGAGCATCTCCTCCTTATTTTAAATGACCTCTGTGTAAGGACAGTTCCCATCACTCACTGAAAAGGCCTTGGCAAAGGTCAGTGATGGCCTCTTTGCAGTGGGCTCCTCATTCCCATCCCCCCCAGCCTTTCTGTAGTGTTGAGGTTGCACTCCCACACACTGTTCCTTCTTCCTCATCTCTCTTCTGTCCTCGGTTCACACTGGCTTCCCTTTCTTTTCCAGTCTCGTAGATAGCCGTTCACTGGAAGTCTGTTCCGAGCCTCATTCTTACCTTCCCTGGGTGACTGCTTCTACCACCAGGATTTTACTAAACCAAACTACAACTAAGCTGCTCTCTCCAGGGACTTCCTTGGTGCTCCAGTGGTTAAGACTCCACACTCCCAATGCAGGGGGCCTGGGTGTGATCCCTGGTTGGGGAAATAGATCCCACATACTCATCTGAAAAGACCTTGATGCTGGGAAAGATCGAAGGCAGGAGGGGAAGGGGACAACAGAGGATGAGATGGTTGGATGGCATCACTGACTCAATGGACATGAGTTTGGGTAAACTCTGGGAACTGGTGATGGATAGGGAAGTCTGGTGTGCTGTGGTTCGTGGGGTCGCAAAGAGCTGGACACGACGACTGAGTGACTGAACTGTCATTAACAGTTCACATGCTGCAACTAAGACCTGATACAGCCAAATATATATATATATATATTTATTTATTTATTTAAAAGTTATTTTCTCCAGCCTAAACCTTTGCTGGGTTCCAGGTCTATATGAATATTTAACAACCTATTGGACAGTTTTACTTGGGTGTCCAAAACAAGACTTTTTTTTCCTTATTGAGATTGCTCCTATTTCTTCAGTCCCATTCCCAAAATGATTGATAAGGTAATAATGCTGATGATAACTAATATTTATGGATTCCTTACAACATGCCAGAAATAGTTCTAAACTTCAGTCACCATGAAAATATTTCAAGAGAGGCATCATTAAAATGGTAACAAACAGTATGATTTGGCACTTCCGTAAGTGGCATTGTGTTTTACCTGAATACCCAATCCAGAGACCCCCAGAAGAATCCTGTCCTTTTTATTTCTCCTCCTTCATGTTCAGTCAAGCATCAAATCCTGTTGGTGCTTCTCTTTGCATTTCTCTGGCTTTATCATCTCCTCTCTAACACTTCTGTTTCAGAATCTGTACCTGTGTCTTGCTTCAGATCCTCCTCATCAACTGACCAGATTCTTAACATGGTGTCCTAATAGCTCTTCTTGCCTCCAGTCTTAGCTCTCTCTACTTGCCGTCCATCATTCTCCACAGCTCCCCAAGAGTGGTGCTGCTGAAATGCAAGCCATTTCATATTATTACACTGCATAAAGTCAATCAGCGACTCCCCTCACCTACCACGTTGCCTGCTCTGCAGGGCACAAAAGATACCCTCCAAGGGCTGCCCACTGCATGACTTTTCATCTCCATCTCACACTCCTCTTTCTTGCACACACCCAGTTTCACTTTGGATATTCCAGATACCTCTCTAAGTGAGAAAGGCAAAAGCTTTTACTCACACTGCTTTCTCTGCCAGGAATGTCCTCCACCATGTCTAGTAAACTAGTCATCCTTCAAAACTGTGCTGTCTAATATGTAGCCAGTAGCCACACGAGGCCACTCTGAATTAAGATGTGCTGTGCTATAAGTATGCTCATGCTCAGGTGCTAAGGCGTGTCTGACTCTTTCGTGACCATGTGGACTGTATGGAATTTTTCCAGGCAAGAATACTGGAGTGGGTTGCCATTTTTCACAAAATGGAATATTATTTAGCTTTTTCTTAAAAGGAAGGAAATTCTGACACATGCTATAATATAGATGAAACTTGAAGACACTATGCTAAGTGATCTGAACCAGTCACAACAAGGCAAATACTGTATTATGAGATATCTAGAGGAGTCAAACTCAAACAGAAAACACAATAGTGGCTGCCAGGGAGTAGAGAGACAGAGAAACGGAGAGTTGTTTGATGTGTATAGGGTTTCAGTTTTGCTAGATGGAAAAGTTCTACAGATTAGGTACACACCATTGTGAATACATTTAATACTACCGAAGTGAACACTTAAAAACGGTTAAAATGGTCAATCTCATGTTCTGTGTACTTTACCACAGTGAATTTTTTTTTATCAAGTTCCAAAAAAAGAAAACCTTTCCCAGTTACCGCAAACCTCCTCCTCTCTAGTGTGAATTAACTACTCCTTTGTCATGCCCTCACTTTATCCTGCATTCACTTTATCCTACCACTATTAAGGATCTTATCACATTTTTGGTAATGATTTGTTTGACAGAATAAAAAGGTTACTCTTCCACGAATGAGATGATCACTCATCCACTTCTAGGGTCTTGAGCAGAAGCTAAGAGAACATACTAGGGTCTTTGGCAAGACGGAGAAAAGAGACAGTAGTTCTGATGGCGTAACGTACTACAGGGGATGTTCATTATTAGCAAGAGGATAACACCTTGTTTCTGTAGAGGTTTCACTCTGAGGCTAGACCTGGAGGGGCTGTTTTCTGTCACCCCTCTTTTGTAAGTATTATCTGAAGGGCCTGAAGAGCACTTCCTTCCACCTCCAAAACATAAAAACATCCCCCTCCCCATCCTGAGTTCAACCAGCTGAAGTGGTTGGCAGTACCCAGTCTGACCTGTGGGCAGGATGACAGGAAGATGCTCACTTAAGACGGATTCAAGCTAGAGTAGTTTAACTAACAGATAAGGGTCTCCGAGGCCACATGAGGAATGATTTGGCCACCCCTCACCCAGACTCTTTGTAGGTATTGGATTGGGCAAAAAGTTCATTCAGGGTTTTCTAGAAAGTAGTACAAAAACCCGAACTAACTTTTTGGCCAAACCAAATCCACGTGATGCCTGACCATTTTTTTCCCCAGATAATGGACTGGACCTTGCTGCCCTTCCCAGTTCATAGCCAAGAGGTAACATTTATTTAATCTGTCTTCTCTCCTAGATGGAGAGTCCCTTTAAGGCGGGGACCACATCTTGTCCATCCTCGTATCCCCAGCATCCATCAGTTCTAGCACCTAGCAGGTACCTAATACATGCCCAACCAATGATTGAATGGTTAGAGTGATGGTGGGGTGAGTCATTATGATAACCCAGAGAGAGGCTTTTGACAGAGCAACTAGTCCACCCTGAGATAAAGGACAGGCTGAAGAGAGAGCCACAGGGAGTATGTGGGTCTGGGGGTTGTGGAGAGCAGAGGGAACATGAGAAGAAGTGATTCAGTATGAAACCAAGGTTGAGAAGATGGATGAAACTGACACCCTCAAGCTTCATGTTCTTTTGTCTCACGGGTCTGTTCTTGCCTGGAGGATCCCATGCACAGAAGAGCCTGGTGGGTCGCCAAGAATCAGACGCAACTGAAGCAGCTTAGCACGCACACAGACGTTTCGTGTTCTGCTGTCTCACTGGTCTAACGACTGTGCTGACATTTATCTGATGGCCCGGCAAGTATCTTTTCATTCTATAATTTCAGCTTTGTCTGAAGCAACACCCTAACACTGACTCAGTGGCCCCCATTCCACAAGTCACATATCTTGGGTTAGTTTTAAATTATACATTATTTTCTTCTGGCTGATTGGACTGATTCAGGTCTGCTAACAACAAGATGCTCATGTGTGGCCCTTTCAAGTAATCAATTCTGGGTAATTTTTTTTTTTTTCTGTCTCAGACAATTTGAGAGGGCTTCCCAGGTGGCCTTAATAGTTCTGCCTGCCAATGCAGGGGGTGCAAGAGACACAGGTTTGACCCCTGGGTCGGGAAGATCCCCTAGAGAAGGAAATGGCAACCCACTCCAGTATTCTTGCCTGGGAAATCCCATGGACAGAGGAACCTGGTGGGCTACAGTCCGTCGGGTCACCAAGAGTCGGATATGACTGAGCGCACAGCATGTTCCACAGAATGCTGGAAAGAATTACTAACAACGGCTGATTCCGAAGTCAGCTTTGTCAACATAATAGTCTCCTTTCAAACTCACATTTACAGAATTTGCCAGCTGGAAAGAAGAGCAAAGATTAGATGGTTAGATAGCATCATTGACTCAATGGACATGAATTTGAGTAAACTCCAGGAGACAATGGAGGACAAATGAGCCTGGTGTCCATGGGGTCGAAAAAAGAGTGGGACATGACTGAGCAACTGAACAACAAGAAGGAAATTCGTCCCTAGGGGACTGAGTTGGGTCACAGTGAGTAAGAATTAGCATTCAGGGCCCCTGGCTTCCACACCTGGGCCTATCTCCCTCTGCTCGCTGCGGATGCAGCCACAGCTGTTCTGGGCACAGCCAGCTGCCCCTTCTCTGCACTCCTGTGCCATCAGGGTGCTCTCTGACGAGCTCTAAATTATCTGCCTTAGGGGCAATGAGCAGACAAGATTTTTTCTTAGGTTCATTTGCCTTGAAACGTTCTGCGTGATTTTTTTTTTTCCCCTAAAGCCCCATTCTCAACGGGGGCTGACTTCAAGGCTAAGATAGTCCAGAAGCCGGCTGGCTAGAGAATTTGCCACGAACAGCTGCGAGGCTGAGGCGCCGCGCAAGTGATCCGGGCCCAACTAGATATTAACCGGCCCCTTGATCATTTATCATCTGACAGGCGCTATCTGAGCACCTACTGTGTGCCTGGCTGCAGTTGTTCAAATAAGAACCGAGCGAGCGGCTGCCTCTATCCCCTCCACACAGGCCCCAGAGCCATAGGAGCCGGGAGACACAGGAACTTCTGATCGTCATCCCAGATCTGGCCTTAGTTTGTGCTGCGATTTGGGAATAGGATTGCAAATTCTCCAGCCTGTAGCTTCAAAGAGGAGGGTTAAAAGAAGTCTTTTTCAATAGGGAAAGGTATTTCGGGGAACTGGAGAAACCACCGCAGCAGCAGCACAAGTAGTGTGGAAGCTCTGCGGACTCCCTGACCTTGCAGCCACAGCCCCCTCGACCCACTCCCCCGCGCCCCGCGCCCGGCGGAGGCTGCCTACTGCCCTGCAGACGGCCCCGTCCGGCCCCGGGGAGCCCGGGCAGCCGAGGCCAAGGGGGCGCCTTTCTCTTTAAGAGCCGCAAGGGCGACCCTGATTGGCTGTAGCTATGCAGGTCTTTCTTCCCCGCTCGCTCGGAGCAGTCCCTCCCCCGCCGCGCTCCCAGCTCTTTCCACACCCCCTCCCCTCCCCCGACGCCCCCTCCCTCCCCGCGCGCTCGCCCCTTCTTCTCGCCGCCGCCGAGTTCTTCTCCGGCAGCCGGGCGGGTGATGCGCCAGCAACAGATGCCGGGCACCAAGATTGGCATCCTTAGGCCACGCTGAACGCTTGAAGAAGCGAGAAGGAAGCAGAGAAGGGCCGGGAAGGCGGGGACAGGAGGTGCCGGAGATGTGTATAAGAGACAGAACCCAGGAAGAAGCTTCCACTCTCAAATTTCAGATGGCAACTAGGGGTGTACCCCTGAGGTCCTGGGAACCAGCATTCCACTCTGAGAATTTTGATGGAAGTTAGGGACTTACCCCTGTGGGCCCGGGAAGCAGCATTACGGTCTCAGAATTCTGAGGGCTTTTAGGAACCTACGCCTGAAGGGCTGGGTAGCAGCAATCCGCTCTCAAAATTGAAACAGAAGAGCAACTAGGGGCATACACCTGAGGGCCCTTGAAGCAGCATTTTGCTTTCAAAATTCGGAGGTCAACTAGGGGCATACCCCTGAAGGCCCGGGAAGCAGCATTCCACTCACAAAATTGGGAGGGTAACTAGGGGCGTTCCCCTGAGGGCCTGGGAAGCAGCATTCCATTCTCATAATTGGGAGAGCAACTAAAGGCGTAAACCTCAGGGCCCAGGAAGAAGCATTCTGCACTCAAAATTAGGAGGGCACCTAGGGGCAAACCCCTGATGGTCTGGGAAGCAGCATTCCACTCTCAAAATTCGAAGGGCAACTAGGGCCGTACCACTGAGGGCACGAGGATCAGAATTCTACTATCAAAGTTCGGAGGGCAGTTAGGGGTTTGTCCCTGATGGCCTGGGAAGCAGCATTTCGCTCACAGAATTCTTAGGGAAGGTAGGGACGAACCTGTGAGCCTGGGAAGCAGCACTCCGCTCTGAGAATTCAGAGGGCAGTTAGGGGCATATGCCTGAGGGCCTGGGAAGCAGCATTCCAATCTCAAAATTCAAAGAGCAACTAGGGGCGTACACCTGAGGGCCTGGGAGAAAGCATTCCAGTCTCAAAATTTGGAGGGCAACTCGGGGCGTACCCCTGAGCCCATGAAGCAGCATTCTGCTCTCAAAATTCAGGTGGCAACTAGTGGCATACCCCTGAAGGCCCGGAAACCAGCATTCCACTAACAAAATTGGGAGGGCAAATAGGGGGGTCCTCTGAGGGCCCGGGAAACAGCTTTCCACTCTCAAAATAAGGAGGGCAACAAGGGGATACCCCTCAGGGCCTGGGAAGCAGAATTCAGCTCTCAAAATTTGGAGGGCAAATAGGGACATAAGCCTGAGGGCCCGGAAACAGCATTCTGCTCTCTAAAATTCAGAGAGCAACTAGGGGTGTACCCCTGAGGGCCTGGGAAGCAGCATTCTGCTCTCAAATTTGCGAGGCAAATAGCAGCGTACCCCTGAAAGCCCGGCAACCAGCACTCCGATTTAAAAATTGGGAGGGCAACTAGGTGCTTCCCCTGAGAGCTCGTGACGCAGCATTCCGCCCTCAAAATTCGGAAGGCTATTAAGGGCATAAACCTGAAGGCCCGTGAAGCAGCATTCCTCTTTCAAAATTCAGAAGGTATTTAGGGGCGTACCCCTGAGGGCCCAGGAAGCAGCCTTCCGCTCTCAGTATTCAAAGGGCAGTTAGGGACGTACCCATGTACACATAGGCAGCAGCATTCCGCTCTCAAAATTCGAAGGGAAACTAGTGGCGTACACCTAAGGGCCAAGGAATCAGCAGTCCGCCCTCAATATTCGAAGTGCTGTTAAGTGTGTACCCTGGAGTGCCCAGGAAGCAGCATTGCATTCTCAGAATCGGTAGGGCAGTTAGGGGCGTCAGCCGTGGGCCTGGGGAGCAGCATTCAACTCTCATAATCGGAGGGCATCTTGGGACCTTACCCTGAGGGCCCAGGAAGCAGCATTCCACTTTGAAAATTCAATGGGCCCTTAGTGGCGTAACCCTGAGAGCCGGGGCATCAGCATTCTGCTCTCAAAACTGGGAGGACAACTAGCGGCATACCCCTGAGAGCCTGGGAATAAGCATTCCACTATTAAAATTCAGAGGAGAACAAGGGCTTCACCCCTGAGGACCCTGGAAGCAGCATTCCACTCTCATAATTCAGAAGGCAACTAGGGGCATAATGCTGAGGGCTCAGGAAGCAGCATTCCGCTCTCTGAATTTGGAGGGCAACAAGGAGCATGACCCTGAGGGCCTGAAAAGCAGCATTCTGCTCTCAAACATCCGAAGGCAACTTGGGGTGTACCCCTGAGGGCCTGGGAAGCAGCATTCTGCTGTCAAAATTCTGAGGGCATCTAGGGGTGTAATCCTGAGGGCAGGGGAATGAGCATTATGCTCTTAAAATTCTGAGAGCAACTAGGGGCGTAACCCTGAGGGCCGGGGAATGAGCATTCCACTCTCAAACTTGGGACGGCAACTAGGGGCATACCCCTGAGAACCTGAGAAGAAGCATTCTGCTCGCAAAATTCGGAGGACATCTAGGGACCTTACCCTGTGGGCCCGGGAATCAGCATTCTGCTTTGGAACTTTGGAGGGTAACTAGGGGCGTACCCCTGAGGAACCAGGAAGCAGCATTTCACTCTCAGAATTCGGAGGGCAAATAGGGGCATACCGCTGAGGGCCTGGAAGCAGCATTCCACTCTCAGATTCGGAGAGCAACTAGGGGCATACCCCTGAGGGCTCTGGAAGCAGCATTCCGCTCTCAAAATACAAAGGGCCAACAGGGGCATACCCCTGAGAGCCCGGAAGGCAACATTAGCTCTCAAATACTGGAGGGTAACTAGGGGCATACCCCTGAAGGCCAGGAAGCAGCATTCCGCTGTAAAAATTTGGAGGGCAACTAGGGGCATACCCCTGTGGGACCGGGCAGCAGCATTCCATTCTAAGTATTTGGAGGGCAGCTAGAGGCATACCCCTGATGGCCTGAGAAGCAGCATTCCATGCTAAAATTTCTGAGGGCAATTCGGGGCTTACACCTGATTGACCGGCAAGATGTATTCCACTCTAAAAATTCAGAAGGCAACTAGGGGCATACCCCTGAGGGACCAGATAACAGCATTCCATTCTAAAAAGTAGAAGGCAACTGGGGGCATACCGTTGTGGGCCCAGGAAGCAGCATTTTGCTCTCAAAATTGGGAGGGCAAATAGGGGCGTAGCCCTGAGGGCCTGGGAAGCAGCATTCTGCTCTCAAACTGTGGAGGGCAACTAAGGGCATCCCCTGAGGGCACGGTAAGCAGCACTTTGCTCTCAAAATTCGGAGGGCAACTAGGGGCATATCCCTGAGGTGCCGGAGAGCAGCATTCCGGTCTCCCTAGTCAGAGGGCAACTAGTGGCATACCCCAGACGGCCCAGGAAGAAGCATTCACCTCTCAAAATTCGGAGGGCAACAAGGGGTGTAACCCTGAGTGCCGGGGAATCAGCTTCCGCTCTCAAAATTGGGAGGGCAACTAGGGACATACCCCTGAGAACCTGAGAAAAAGCATGCCATTCTCAAAATTTGGAGGGCAACTAGTGGCGTCCACCTGAAGTTCCGGGAACCAGCATTCCACTAACAAAATTGGGAGGGCAACTCGGAGGGTCCCTGAGGGCCTGGAAAGCAGCATTGCACTCTCTAAATATGGAGGACAAAAAGAGGGTACCCCTGAGGACCCGAGAAGCAGCATTCTGCTGTAAAAATTTGGAGGACAACTAGAGGCATACTCCTGAGGGAACGGGAATCAGCATTCTGCTCTCAAAATTCGGAGGGCAAATCGTGGCGCACACCTGAGGGCCCAGCAAGCAGCATTCCACTCTCAAAATTNCCCCCCCCCAACCAAACACCTCAAAAGAAGGCAGAAGCCGCCGCCCCCACCGGAGAGCTCCGCGCCCCTGAGATCGCCGGCTCGCTGCCACTGCCGCGGGCGCCCAGGTCTCCCCAGCCATGCCAGGCCCGGCCGTGGATGCGGAGAAGGTCCCCTTCCGCAGCGCCAAGGAGGAGATCCGTGCGGGGGTCGGGGTCGAGGGCTCGGAGGGTGGCGGCGGAGGCGGCGGCCGAGAGAGGCCCGGCGCGCGCGGGCACCGGCAGGACATCGTCTGGAGGAACGTGTTCCTGATGAGCCTGCTCCACTTGGCGGCCGTGTACTCCCTGGTGCTCATCCCCAAAGCCCAGCCGCTCACTCTGCTCTGGGGTGAGTAGTCCTGCCCGCGGCCCCCCGCGCCCCCGGGCACCGAGGCGCGGCGAGGCCGGCGGCCCCGGGGCGCGCGAGATCGCGGGTCGCCTCTGGCTGCCGGCCGTGCGGAGTCCCCGCGGCTCTCGGGTTCGCCTTTTCTCCTGCTACCCCCGCTCCTCCCCGCCGCCCCCCGCCCCCAGGCCTGTAGTTGTCCGGCCTTTGGAACGGGAAGGTATTTCTATCCAGATATTTTCAACTTCTGCCCCCTCCGCTGTCTCCTCGGGTAGGCTCCTTTGGCGACCCCTGATGGAGAGCGAGAGGGACTCGGGGTCCTGCGGCGCAGAGGCGCGCGAAGGGGGATGCCAAGCCCGGGCTCCAGGGCGGGGAGACCAACGCGGTGACTGTGTAGCCCCTGCGCGTCCCGGGGGCGCTCCTATCGGCCGCCTTTCAGCGTCTCAGTTTCCTCCATGGGCCACGGACCTTGAGGCCGAGTGAAGGACTAGAAAGGGAGTTGTAGCGGGGGTTGGAGAGACCACAGGCGCAGGTTCAGCGTTGATTTTCGCGCAGGAGATGGAAGAAGCCAGTTCCCTTCCTGCGCCTGTAAGGCCCCTGTCTGTGCCCTCTCCGGGATCTCTTGCGCCCAGTTGCAGTTTTCCGGCCCAGAAGTTTCTCTGGCCCAGCACAAAGCTCCGAGGTGGCTGTGTAGACCCTTCCAGGCCTGTCCCCTTCTGACCAGGTGCCAGTCTGTCTCCGCACCTGTAGCGCTACCTCGCGCCACCCACTTTACTAGNTATATTTAGAGCTTAGCCCATTTTGTCACATTTCAAATCCAAGAATATACTAGCTTCCTAACAAATTAACTAAAACATGTAGAGAATTAAGGCTACTACTAGACTTAGTTTTCACAGATCTGAAATGATTTTTCAATTTATATAGTACTCTTAGCATGTATTCTTTGAGGTTTATTAATAGACTTTGGTAACAGGTTTATAGACATAGGGTTTTCCTGGTGGCTCAGCTGGTAAAGAATCCACCTGCAATGTGGCAGACTTGGGTTCAATACAAGGGTTGGGAAGATTACCTAGAGAAGGTAAAGGCTACCCACTCCAGTACTGGCCTGGAGAATTCCATGGACTGTATCGCCCATGGGGTTGCAAAGAGATGAACACAACTGAGTGGCTTTCACTTTTACTTTATAGAAATAACTCTATCTTTTTTCCTATGATCTAATAAAAATTGAAATGGTAAGGCTGTAAGTGGCAGTGGTAGTAAACTCCATGGATAAGTGCAGGACCTCTCAGGTCTGGCTATTTGGGTTCAAATTCTGGCTTCACTATATTCCAGCTGTGTGACTTTGGGTGAATCACTGGTGTCTCTGTGCCTCAGATTCTTCATGTGTGAAACAGGCATAACAATAGTACCTTCTTCTTAAGAGTTTCCAAATGTTTAAGCTGGTTGGTTTAACATCTCAAAATCAATGTAATTTACCACATTGATGAATGAAGGAGACAATCACAATTCATTTAATGCACATGGAAAAAGCACTTGATAAATGCCACATCAATTTCACAATTTTTAAAAACCTCAAACTCAGAATAGAAGAGAAGCAAACATCTTTCATTTGTAAGAGATTATCTATAAAATATTTTAAAATCTTATATTTAAACCTGAAATGTTGCAAATGTTTCCCTTTGAATTTAGAAAATTAAAATATTTAGCTTCTTACTTTGTGTATCTAGAATGGAATTAAATTTCATATTGGTTGGTTCTGAAACAACTTGTCCTCAATTCACTTATGAACACTGTTAATTTATCTCAAAGTGTTTATTTCTTTACCTGTGTGACAGCACCAAAGGAAAAAGAAACACACAGTGATGGAAACACAGGGTGATGAAACACAGTGACTCTTCAACAACTGTTCAGAAGTGGTGTACATTGCCTCTCATGTTTTACTGGTCCAAGTAAGAACCAAGCATGTTATCACTGGGGCAGAGAAGTATAATCACCCCAGAAGTAGAGGCAGGAAATATTGAGGATAATTATAAAAATCCATTGCACAGATTTGTATATCATGCCATTTGTAAACAAGGCAGAGAATATTACCTAAATGCAAATCCCTTAATGCTAAAATTACACAGAAATAGGGGCCTTGTTAGTGAATGTGGTGACTTAAATGAGATTCTATTGGGTCTTTATCTTGTCACTGTCTTGTAGAATTTCATCTATAAATCAAGAACTTTTCTTTGATATTTTAGCTTTTGGTATCCAAGATTTCTCAATGTGGGAAATTATGTGTGCCTATGGGATAAACTACACTGAAATAATACTATATAATCCTTTACAGTTTACTGGGATACTTTCATGTTATTTCACTTTTAAAAGCAATGGAATAGAGTTAGACATTTTAATTGCCTGTTACTCAGTTATGTTTCCCAATAGAGAAATAAAATTGAAAATAGGGGTAGTCTTGTACTCATTTCCCCATCCTCAGAGTCTAAAACAATGTCTGACACAAGGAGGGTTCATTTATTGAGTGAAATGGTATTCAATTACTTGTTCAAGATCACGGTGCTAACAAGTTGGGGAGCAAAGATTGAACACAGGCCTTCTGGACCCAACAGCACTGTTCGCTCCTCTACACCACTGCTAACCTAGTAATACTTACATATATAAGGGCAGAGAAACTAGAAAAGCAGAGAATAATTAATTAGTTTGTATTTTCTTGGAAACTGACCAACATTTCCACTTTCAGCATGTTGGCAGGTAAACAGCTAAGAAGGCAAAGCATGGGTCAGTAGGAGTGCAACTGTTGAGAAGTCCCTGCCCATAAAATACCATCAATATGCCCATCTGTTTCATATAGAGATAAACGTTTTTCAAAATTAATATATTTACACCAATTTACGTGAAGATAATATGTTCAGAAAGGTATTAGAAAGTGCTGCGGAAGGCTGGTGAGCAGCCTGAGGTCTAAGATAGCATCAGTCACTAACATTTCCTTGAGTTGGAAGAACCATGAAGCTGGTAGTTGTTGGTTGGTGTCTGGTTGCTAAGTCATGTCTAATTCTTTTGCAACCCCATGAACTGCAGCCCACCAGGCTCCTCTGTCCAAGAGGTTTCCCAGGCAAAAGCACTGGAGTGGGTAGCCATTTCCTCCTCTAGGGGATCTTCCCAACCCAGAGATTGAATCTGGATTTCCTGCCACTGTCAGTTGCTTCTTATTGTAAGTAAATGGATATTAGAGTTGGCATGATGTCCCCAAGTCAGGCTGATATTCTACTTTCAGAAGAGTATAATCACCGCTAAGCAGAGTAAAACATTTTCTCAAGGGCCCTCTGTACAATGTTTCAAATTTCCTGATTTCAATTTCTTCATCTTTATTTTCTGCATTATCTTCCATGTCACCCTGTTATTCAATAACTATTTTTTCCAATCTGAATATGGACATCTAGGCAGTCTGGGTGATAGAATCACAAATAGTGTCTGTCTTTACCTTTCTGAAATTAACAATAGATAATATAGGAGACCATACAAAGGAATTTCATACCATGAATGAACCAGATATCATTAAATTAGCACCTGTTTTGGATCAGCCTGTTGTGGGAAGTACAAGGAATTGAATCCATAATCCTTGCTGGAAAATTACTACAGAAAATAAAATGATAGATATATGAAAAAATTGAACTCAAAGCAAAATTAAATAAAAATACTTGATACTGTAGAATATATAATCTTATTGCTTATGTAATCAATATTCTATAAGGGTATATTCAATAGTCTTTATATTGCAAAATTGTGAGCTTATTGGTAAGTAATTCATACAAATTTTAAATACTGTATTTTAGTAGAGATATAACTATGAACTGCAATAAATAGAAAATTCCATGAATAAGGAAAAGTTTGAAATATCCCTTGATATGAAGAATTAGTACAGTCTTGCTGCTGCTGCTGCTAAGTCGCTTCAGTTGTGTCCGACTCTGTGCGACTCCAGAGATGGCAGCCCACCAGGCTCCCCTGTCCCTGGGATTCTCCAGGAAAGAACACTGGAGTGGGTTGCCATTTCCTTCTCCAATGCATGAAAGGGAAAAGGGAAAGTGAAGTCCCTCAGTCGTGTCCAATTTTGAGTGACCCCATAGACTGCAGCCTACCAGGTTCCTCCGTCCATGGGATTTTCCAGGCAAGAGTACTGGAGTGAGGTGCCATTGCCTTCTACAGTCTTGAGGGAATACAAAGTGATTCCAAAGTAGATTAAAATTTTAATTCTATTTTAGAAGGCAAAAAAGGATAACATTTGGAGGAAAATTAAGAAATTCATAAGATAGGACTCACGTTAAAGAACGAGGAACAGAAAACGATGTGTTGGCCCATGCCACTTCAAAGTGCTCTTGAGAAAGAATTGAAATGAAAGCTTTTCATCCAAAACTAGAGATCACCACTGTAAAAACTGGGTGTAAGGCAAATACTGACAAGCAATATACAAGGAGGCTACACAGGGCAACTCCTTTTAGATTCTCTAGTGTTCTTCCTCTTCAACTTTCTGGCTTTAAGACTCACAAGAGAAATTTCCTACTCTTTCCAAGCAGCAGTCATCTACCTTAATTGGATATTATACTGGGTAAGTTCAGAAAAATGCTGAATGTGTTGGTAACAGATGTCTCTATTGTACTATTCCTATATTAACTCTTAATAGTTGTGTCTTTAAAAGAAAACATGATGGACCCTGCAAATGTAAGTCTAGCTGTAACATAACTGTACTGGTGCTGATGATATACACTGCTGACCTCTTTTCCAATTGCTGCCAAAGTTCTTTGTTTTCTAAATTTTCTCAGACTGCATGAATTCCCAGGTATCCCACTATTTTTGCTTTGTTTTGCAGTGCAGTTCCTCATAAGTAAAGGTGTATACTCAGTTTCCACCTACCTCTTCAAGAGCATATTCTTCATTAAATAATCTACTTGAAACAGAACCTTTATCTTTCTGCCTAATACTGTTCAGCTCAGATAATCAACATCTTACAGATGTCAGAGGACACATCCTCTTAATGGTTTGGATGTTTAGAAGCCTTAAAACTACAGTGGGCATTTTTACATCAATAATATTTGTTCCACCTTCCCCTAGTCAGTAGATGATACAAAAATGACAAATTTATGAATGTAAAAGTCAGATACTGCAGAAAACATCCACTTAATGTGAGTCACTAATTTTCCTTTTACTATTACAGAACAGATCAACAGTCAAGTGACTCCCAGAAAAGAGGGACATTTTTCTACTGTTCATCTCTCCTCTAGTAAATTTATCTATGGCCTGAAAACATAAGAGGTCGATTAGCACAGAAAAGTCAACCAAGTGCCTTAACTCATTTCTCACTGAAAATGAAAGAATGGGGTCTTATTGGGGGAAAAAGAATCTGGAATACATCTACTGACCTAGAAACTGCTTAATCTAGATAAATTTACTGAAGAAAAAGAGGGAAGTGATTGCAGCTATTGATCCACTCCATTCACTGTGCTTGATACAGAGAAGAAAAGTAAAGATTCTTTTCCTTAAAGAATTCAAGTTTAAGGAAGAATAAACACACATATAAATAATAAGGTGTAATAAAGTAGATATGCAATCAGCACTATGTCACACACTTAGCACTGAGAGTCTCAGTAAGAAGCTACATGGCAGTGTTATCATTAGAACTCTTCAATATAATGTTGTAATGGCTGGCGGAAATGATTAAATCTGCTTAGTTAAGGAAGGCATCCCATCCGTTACTATTGCGTTCAGCTGAGTTCAGTTCAGTTTAGTTGCTTAGTCATGTCCTACTCTTTGCGACCCCATGAATTGCAGCACACAGCCTCCCTGTCCGTCACCAACTCCCAGAGTTGACTCAAACTCACTTCCATGGAGTTGGTGATGCCATCCAGCCATCTCATCCTCTGGCATCCCCTTTTCCTCTTGCCCCCAATCCCTCCCAGCATCAGAGTCTTTTCCAGTGAGTCAACTCTTTGCATGAGGTGGCCTAAGTACTGGAGTTTCAGCTTTAGCATCATTTCTTGCAAAGAACACCCAGGACTGATCTCCTTTAGAATGGGTTAGCTATTCATAATAATCCTATGAAATAAGTAAAAATAACTTTGGTTTTTATAATGGAAGAAATGGAGATGGAGTAGTTAATGTTTTTTATATCACATGGCTATCGGGTGGTGTAGTTCAGGTTTGGCTTTAGAATTGCCTCATGCCCAAGACAATCTTCTTCTCAGCTTACTGCCTCTTTCCCTTTTGCTACCATCTTGACCATGCAGAGGTTGTAAACACATACGTTGTTCATACTCTATCCTTAAAGAGTATGTAAACCTGTTTAAAAGACCTCTTTCCTAAAAGCAAAAACTGTAACAAACAGCATGTAACAGAAAATTCCATTGGTCAAGAGAGACAAGTTTAGCAGACTCAAACAAGATCTTTCTTAGAGTTACTTGAAGACGTGTATGGTTAGAGTCAATTTCTACATCCCTTCTAGTAGCACATTTAGACAGATTTCAGGCTTCAGTGAATACAAAATATGACTTCAAAAGAAATGTGTGGCAATAGTCATATCTCTTTTGGGTAGAGAAGTATTTCAAAAGAAAAATAGACTAGTATGACTTGTAGAATCTTAGATGATTAATTCAATAACGGATGTTCTGTTGCAGTTTGGGAGAGGGATATTTTTTAAAACTTTAAAAAATTATGTATTTAATTGTGATTTAAATGTTTTGTATTGATAAGGCCACATGACCTAGCTACCATACAGTTTTAGCAATAATTTGTATTTTCTATCATTTTGAGAGCATTCACCTGTGTATCTTTAATAAAGACTGGTTTACTTCTGTGAAGATTAAGTAAAANTTTAAATGTTTTGTATTGATAAGGCCACATGAACTAGCTACCATACAGTTTTAGCAATAATTTGTATTTTCTATCATTTTGAGAGCATTCATCTGTGTATCTTTAATAAAGACTGGTTTACTTCTGTGAAGATTAAGTAAAATGAGCATAATGAGTTCTGAATATTTTTCCTGGGAGAAGGTATTACTGCCAGAAAATGAAGATCTCACAGGGCTATGTCTGTGGACAAGACAATAGTAAATGATTATTTCACTCTTCAGCAACATAAATCTGTTTGAAATACTTTATTAACATCTTTCTATCTGAAATGTTGATGGTTAGTTAGTTCAATAGTCGATATTTAATGTATAATTACAGATTATGCACTAGGTATAATGCACTTTGCTCTTGAGCCCAGTGGAGAATGCAAAAAATAAAGAGAGAGAGAGAAATATATAAAGTTCCTGACCTAAAGGAAATTAAAATCAGTCAATAACAATGAAAATGAGATGTTGGTTGATTCTTTCAAAGATTAAGTGCATGCTGGGCACAGGACTAGGCCTTAGCAATACATTGGCCCATGAGATAGGTAAAATGCCTTCTCGCATGGAGATTACATTCTCTTAGGAGATTCAAGCCGCAAATCCCTAAATAAACTGGATTGTGGGTGACAAGAAACACTACAAAGAAAAGAAAACAGATCAAAGAAAGTCTCTTGGCAGTGGTGATACTTGTGCCAGTCATGCAGATATCTGAGGCCAGTGTGTTCTTATAGGGACAAACTGTAAGCACAACCCTTGGGAAGTGGGAGCAAACTGAGTGTTCAAAAAGCACCAAAGTCAGGCACTGGGCTAGAGCTCAGCAGTCAGGGGGCCATGGTGAAGGATCAAGTTCAAGGTGGTGGTCAGGGCCACTTCATAGAGGGCCCTGAGGATTCTGGGGAATAGTCTGAATTTTAATCCTGTTGCCATGGGAAGCTGGTTCAGGGCTTTTTTAGTGTGCTGAAAAATTATACAAATGTTATAATTATACACATAATATGCTGTTGATCCAAAAGGCTCAGTTTAGGAGCTATGATTGTTGAGAGACTAGACAATTAGGTTTTTTTTCTCAAAAAAATTAAGGATGACTTCATGAAGAAGTTTCTTTTTGAGCTGAGTTCTGAAGTATTCATGAAATTTTCATGAATAAGTTCTGAAGTATTCATGAAACTATGTGCCTAGGGAATGGTGTGAACAAAGCTCTCAGGTGAGAAATCCTAAGATGTTGACAACTTACACGTTCACAATACTGATATATTCACTTCCCAATAAGGGAAAGTACTTGCACTGAAATACATGACTATTCAAGCTGAAATTGTAGGCATCAGAGCATGCTGAAATGTTTCAGGGATGAGAGGTTGAGGGGATGAGAGTGGTGGACTTCAGCCCTCAAGCTACAGTAATGGCAACTGTTTACTCTGACACCCCGGAAGCTGACCCTCTTGTTGTACTTTTACGTCCTGAAAGACAACATGATGTAGTAAATGACATGATAAAGGTGTTATGTTCAGGAATCTGCTGAGGTCACAGGGAAAGGTCTATATATTCACAGAGTAAGAAGAAATTTTCATTTGTGAATATGAATGGGCTGCCCTCTGCAGCCTTTTATGTTTCCCTTAGTGATTATGCAACAGCACAGTCTGCATCTAGAAAGAGCATTTAAGTGCTTTAATAAAAAGACTGGAAGGACAGTTCTAGGCTTCTGATTATGCCAACAACTCAGAAACAATTGCAGCCAACTTTAGTAGCTCTGTCTCAAAGGAGATGCTGCGTGCCACTTTGCATCTGTGGGTGCTAAGTCACTTCAGTCGTGTTAGACTCTTTGTGACACTATGGACCGTAGCCCACCAGGCTTCTCTGTCCATGGGATTCTTCGGGCAAGAATGCAAGTGGGTCACCATTTCCTACTCCAGGCGGTCCTCCTGACCCAGGGAGTGAACCCACATCTTACATCTCCTTTGGTAAGCTGGTTCTTTACCACTAGGCTCCAGGTCGCTAATGCGGTTTAACATGCAGTCCTGGAAGCAATCAGAAGTCTTCATTTTCGTGTGGGCTATCTTCATTACGCTGCTTTTCTAACCTGAAAGGCTCTGTCAGACAGACGAATGCGACTAGCAATGCATATCAACTGTTGAATCACACAGAGGCAGAGGTCAGCAAATTTTTTACATGAAGAACCAGAGAGTAAGTGTTTAAGTCTTTCTGGACCAAGAAGCAAAATTAAGGATGTTACAGAGACAGCGACAAAACCAGAGAGAGAACAAACACCTACTGTTTTTCACTGATGAATTTGTAATCCCAATTCCAACTAATGAGAAGTCTACTAATACAAGTCTGCTAATGAGATGAATGGAATTCTCTTTTGGGGAATAGGATTTCACTTAGAGTTCAAGATTAGTGTTCTTCATCATCAAACCAAATACAAATATTCATCTATGAAAATAATTCTTGGCTCACAAACTGTACTAGAGCCAGCAATTGGGCTTATTTGGCCTAATAGATGTCATCTATGGACTGATGCCCTAAAATATGTACACCTTAACTTGTAACACATACATTTTATCAAACTGATAATCAAAATATTGATAAATTATCTTCCTTTTCATAACATATATAATAGACAAGTAACTAAGAGCACATGATTTAGAATTAGAACAATCCAGGTGCAGTGCTGGCCTCAACCTCTTCTGTCTATATGACTTTAGAAATGTCACTTAAAATCCCTCTGTCTCTACTTTCTTATCTATAATATATTGATAATACTGGTATCCCTTCAATTCTGTTTTGAGGGGAAATAAGATAGTATGGTGTGTAACACATACTGGACAATAAATAATAGCTATCAGTATTCCTGTATGCTATATCCAATTACTTGTTCAGTTCAGTTGCTTAGTCATGTCCAACTCTTTGCCACCCCATGAACTGCAGCACGCCAGGCCTCCCTGTCCACCACCAACTGCCGGAATTCACCCAAATCCATGTCCATTGAGTTGGTGATGCCATCCAACCATCTCATTCTCTGTCATCCTCTTCTCCTCCTGCACTAAATCTTTCCCAGCATCAGGGTCTTTTCAAGAGTCAGCTCTTCACATCAAGTGGCCGAAGTATTAGAGTTTCAGCTTCAGCATCAATNGGTGATGCCATCCAACCATCTCATTCTCTGTCATCCTCTTCTCCTCCTGCACTAAATCTTTCCCAGCATCAGGGTCTTTTCAAGAGTCAGCTCTTCACATCAAGTGGCCAAAGTATTAGAGTTTCAGCTTCAGCATCGGTCCTTCCAATGAATATTCAGGACTGATTTCCTTCAGGATAGACTGGTTGGATCTCCTTATAGTCCAAGGGGACTCTCAAGAGTCTTCTCCAATACCACAGTTCAAAAGCATCAATTCTCCCATACTCAGCTTTCTTTATAGTCCAACTCTCANAGCTCCAGTTCTTTGGCCACCTCATGTGAAGAGTAGAGTCACTGGAGAAGACTCTGATGCTGGGAGTGATTGGGGGCAGGAGGAGAAGGGGATGACAGAGGATGAGATGGCTGGATGGCATCACGGACTTGATGGACGTGAGTCTGAGTGAACTCTGGGAGTTGGTGATGGACAGGGAGCCTGGCGTGCTGCGGTTCATGGGGTCGCAAAGAGTCAGACATGACTGAGCAACTGAACTAAACTGAACTAACTGAACATGCTACTTTGAAATAACTCATATACATCTATAGTATAATAGAATTCCACCTGTATGTTTATCTTTATTCAAAGGTTTGTAGATGGCTGCTCTACATTGCAGTCTTACAGACACTGACTCTTTTAACATTTTTGCATCTACATAGTGCCCAGTAGACAAGCTTGCTCATAACACGTGCTTAATTTTTACTAGTTCAACCGCCAGCTGTAATAAAACCAATTGTTATTTGATATATTTTTAACTTGGTTTGTGATATCTTACTGGAGAATTACCTCAAAAGCCTATTTATAGTATTTGCCCTTTCTTTCTTCTCAATTACTACAGATATGCTGACTTTCATTCTTTCATTTCTACAAAATTTTCACTGTCCCTACTGAAATTCCAGTCCCAGCCCCTCCTCCAAAAAAACAAGGGCAAGTAAATATTAATAAATATTTGTCCATGGTAAAGAACTTATTTCTGTACTTTATTTTGTTTACCAGTAACTTTGCTTTCCATATGTCCAATGTAAAATACATGAGCAATTGCAAAAAAATACTTTTAGTCATCATTTTTAAATCTATTGGAAAATGTGAGCATACTTTAGGATGAGATGTTTTTTCTCTTGTGTTTTTAATTTTACTTGAAAACTACTTTATTTGTATATAGCCAAGGGCTGGAGTAGGGCTCATCTATTATGGTCATTTTAGCAGTTTTCCATGGTTATGGGTAACTCAAGGATTAGAAACTGCTTTCCAGACATTTAAGTCATGCAATCTTTCCATTGCTCTGCTCATATCTCTCATTCTCACTCCTGAGTGCCCACATATCCCACCTCTAAGCAAGCTCTCAGGCTCACAAAAGACCAATTTCATGAATCAAATGAAGTCAGCCAAAGGAAAAGGGGGAGGGAATCTGAGGTCTTTGATACTTTTTGGATTGTAAGACCTGAGGCTTGGACTGTCTCCAAACACCTGCACCTAAGCAAGAATGGGTTTTGTGGCTCTCTGCCTACCTATTAATGAAATAAATATTATTTTTTTTATTTATTGGGGTATAGTTGCCTTACAAGGTTGTGTTAGCTTTTGTTATACAGTCAAGTGAATCAGCTATATGTATACACATATCCCCTCTCTCATGGACCTCCCTTCCATACTCCCATCCCACCCATTTAGGTCACTACAGAGCACAGAGCTGTGTGATACAGCAGGTTCCCATTAGCTATCTACATATGGCAGTACATCAATCTCAGTCTCCCAATTCATCCCACTCCTAGTTTCTACCANCTTTTAACATTTTTGCATCTACATAGTGCCCAGTAGACAAGCTTGCTCATAACACGTGCTTAATTTTTACTAGTTCAACCGCCAGCTGTAATAAAACCAATTGTTATTTGATATATTTTTAACTTGGTTTGTGATATCTTACTGGAGAATTACCTCAAAAGCCTATTTATAGTATTTGCCCTTTCTTTCTTCTCAATTACTAGAGATATGCTGACTTTCATTCTTTCATTTCTACAAAATTTTCACTGTCCCTACTGAAATTCCAGTCCCAGCCCCTCCTCCAAAAAAACAAGGGCAAGTAAATATTAATAAATATTTGTCCATGGTAAAGAACTTATTTCTGTACTTTATTTTGTTTACCAGTAACTTTGCTTTCCATATGTCCAATGTAAAATACATGAGCAATTGCAAAAAAATACTTTTAGTCATCATTTTTAAATCTATTGGAAAATGTGAGCATACTTTAGGATGAGATGTTTTTTCTCTTGTGTTTTTAATTTTACTTGAAAACTACTTTATTTGTATATAGCCAAGGGCTGGAGTAGGGCTCATCTATTATGGTCATTTTAGCAGTTTTCCATGGTTATGGGTAACTCAAGGATTAGAAACTGCTTTCCAGACATTTAAGTCATGCAATCTTTCCATTGCTCTGCTCATATCTCTCATTCTCACTCCTGAGTGCCCACATATCCCACCTCTAAGCAAGCTCTCAGGCTCACAAAAGACCAATTTCATGAATCAAATGAAGTCAGCCAAAGGAAAAGGGGGAGGGAATCTGAGGTCTTTGATACTTTTTGGATTGTAAGACCTGAGGCTTGGACTGTCTCCAAACACCTGCACCTAAGCAAGAATGGGTTTTGTGGCTCTCTGCCTACCTATTAATGAAATAAATATTATTTTTTTTATTTATTGGGGTATAGTTGCCTTACAAGGTTGTGTTAGCTTTTGTTATACAGTCAAGTGAATCAGCTATATGTATACACATATCCCCTCTCTCATGGACCTCCCTTCCATACTCCCATCCCACCCATTTAGGTCACTACAGAGCACAGAGCTGTGTGATACAGCAGGTTCCCATTAGCTATCTACATATGGCAGTACATCAATCTCAGTCTCCCAATTCATCCCACTCCTAGTTTCTACCACCCTGTGTCTACATGCTCTCTACCTCTGTGTCTTGGCTAAGGGAAATGGTAAATACAGAAAATCAAATTACTGAAATACTGTGCCTCTTTGTATCCACTTATAAAAATATATATCAAGTTATAGAATAAAGACATATATAACTTGTCTTCTATAATAGTAGCAAACATCCAATAGAGTTTAGTGGGAACACTACAGATAAAATACATAATCTATGGTTTAAAACAGGTGAAATTGGAATTCATACATTACATCATTCATCAACTCTCAATCAAACAGCCACACCCAAGGAACGTATATGCAGTAAGTGAGATACATAGGAGCTTCTCTTTTGTAAGTAGAAGCGTAGAGTTTATGGTAAGAATCAAATCCTAAGAGAAGAGAAGGTGTCAGAGGAACTATGATGTCTGTTCCCAGTAGAACTCTGGTTCTATGTTTAGAGCTTACAATTAGAGAAGTGGGATTCAAAATATGGTTAAACTCTTTAACATGAAAGATTCTGTAAAATATCAAGCCCAAGAAGAGATTCTCAGGGACTCAAATCTTTTAAAAAGTTGAGGTGTGGAATTGAGGATGAAGCCATTCTTCCCATTGCTGACCGAAATTGTACTACTTCTTGGCAACTCAAGGACTGCAGTTTGAGACACATCTGAAGATATTTTTCTTGGAGTAAACTACTGCGCTCATGACATAAAGTGGCAATAATAATTCTTCTCGGGCAACAATTCTATATACTTAGGAGCTAGAACATAAAAAACATGAAGACTGGGCACAAAGTGACAACTACATCTAGCATTTGGCTATTATGAGCAACTTCTTGGAAGTATACAGAAATAACAAGGATATGTTGCAGGTGATAGACTGAGACCTGCCATTATGCAGATAAAGGCTGGCACATTGGCAGATTTGTGAATTAAATGTATACTGGGGTTTTAGAAAGCTAATAAATGAAATCATCTTTTCCTCTTTCAACTTCAGAAGTAATTGAGAGATAGAAGCAGGCTGTACACAGAAGGAAAACAAAGCACCAATTTTATTATTAATGGTGGGTGATGTGGCTTAGGTGTTCACTAATTACGAGCTTCTTAACACTGGATTCCCAAATTTAACAGTCACAGGCAGTGGTGAAGGCGGTAAACTTCCTCAATAGGGCAGAGTCTGGAATGGAAGCTCATGTGTGATTTCTGTAGGAAAAGCCATAGAGAAGGAAATAACTAAACTGCATACTCAAAATCCTCCTTCCAAAGTCACCATTCACTTTGAAGCAATGGGGGAGAGGATGGGATAAAATAACCAGAGATATCTCACCAGAGGTTGGAATAAAACACCAGCTTTGTTCTCATGGAAGTCCTTCCACATTGGGAAGATGGAGCCTGTGAAAAGGAAGCTCCTCCACCATCAGCAAAGGGCTCCCGTGGTGGCTCAGATGGTAAAGAATCTGCCTGCAATGCAGGAGACCCAGGATTGATCCCTGGATTGGGAAGATCCCCTGGAGAAGGAAATCTCAACCCACTCCAATATTCTTGCCTGGAGAATCCCATGGACAAAGGAGCCTGCCAGGATACTGTCCATGGGGTCACAAAGAGTCAGACATGACTGAATGACACTTTCACATTAACTTTCCACAATCATCAATGGGCAAGGAGCATGAAGCTGGGCCAATCATAAGCAGACTATAAGAAATAATCTACCGTGGTATAGGCATGTTCCAACAATGTGAGTTTCAGTTCAGTTCAGTTCAATTGCTCAATCGTGTCCAACTCTTTGTGACCCCATGAATCACAGCACTCCAGGCCTCCCTGTCCATCACCAACTCCCGGAGTTTACTCAGACTCATGTCCATGGAGTCAATGATGCCATCCAGCTATCTCATCCTCTGTCGTCCCCTTCTCCTCCTGCCCCCAATCCCTCCCAGCATCAGGGTCTTTTCCAATGAGTCAACTCTTTGCATGAAGTGGCCAAAGTACTGGAGTTTCGGCTTTAGCATCATTCCTTCCAAGGAAATCCCAGGGCTGATCTCCCTCAGAATGGACTAGTTGGATCTCCTCGCAGTCCAAGGGACTCTCAAGAGTCTTCTCCAACACCACAGCTCAAAAGCATCAATTCTTTGGCACTCAGCTTTCTTCACAGTCCAACTCTCACATCCATACATGACCACTGGAAAAACCATAGCCTTGACTAGACGGACCTTTGTTGGCAAAGTAATGTCTCTGCTTTCCAATATGCTATCAAGTTTGGTCATAACTTTTCTTCCAAGGAGTAAGTGTCTTTTAATTTCATGGCTGCAGTCACCATCTGCAGTGATTTTGGAGTCCAGAAAAATAAAGTCTGACACTGTTTCCACTGTTTCCCCATCTATTTCCCATGAAGTAATGGGACCAGATGCCATGAGCTTCGTTTTCTGAATTTTGAGCTTTAAGCTAACTTTTTCACTCTCCTCTTTCACTTCAATATGAGTTTAGATACCAATAAATATTTGTCTTCCTAACTCCCAAAACTAAGTATAGATTGACTATATGCTCATTTCTACTCCTCTTACTTTTTCAAAGGGCTCAAGGAAGAAGTGCCCTTCCTGAATATAACTGGTGGCAAATAAAGCCATTTAAGGCTTCCCAAGTGGTGTAGTGGTAAAGAACCCACCTGTCAATGCAGGAAATGCAAGAGACATGAGTTCCATGCCTGCTTCCAGAAGATCCCCTTGAGTAGGAGATGGCAAAACAGTCCAGTATTCTTGCTTGGGAAATCCCATGGACAGAAGAGCCTGGAGGGCTGCAGTTCATGGGCTCATGCCCATGACTAGACATGCCTGAATGACTGAGCACACACGCATATACGCAAGGCCATTTAATAATTCTGTGCTTACAGTGATTATGTAGAAAGACTTCCACCTGCCATGTAGACAGTCCATGGAGATGAAGAAGGAAGAGCAATAGAGAGTAGATTCAGATTGAAAACAATTTATATAAAGTGCAAGAACTAAGCTAATATTTTCACAAATGATTTCATTTAATATAATTTAGAACTTAAAATATACACATTAAAAGAAGGAAAATTAAGACCCAGAAGGCTAAATAACTTGTTCAAGAAGTCATGGTAAAGAAGAAGTAGAATGATATTTTGAACGAAGTATGAACAACTTCATTTTATTCTGTACACAGCAGACATTATCAGTATATAGATATCAAAACAATTACAGCTTTTTAAAGGCTTATTTTTTGGACAAAACTAAAAAGCCTATCCAACTTTGAATGACCCTGTTAGGTCAATCAATCTACCTGATACCTTGATAGTTTTTCTAAAACCAATTTTAAAGGATTATTTTTAATATTCAAAGCATCTTTTTCTGGGGACAATTGAAAGGATCAACAGTCCTATGACTAGGATAATATGTTGGTAAATGGCCTTTGTTCCCTCTTCAGATCATTGCCCATATGTCCTTCATCTAACCCAAGCCTTGAAACTTTTACCAAAGTTAGAGAAATTTCCTCTTGACATTGCACAGAGACATGATAACCCAGTGATAATCACTCCCTGGCAGGCTTTGCCCATGAGGCATTTTAAATGCTGGTAGAGATAATCTATGGATCCAAACCAACATAAAATCTAAAGTGGAAGAAAACAGTCAGTCTCTTTTGTTAAGTGATAGCTCTGCACAGCAGCACGGAGTGTCCTGAAGGTATATCAGGAACCAGGCAGCTTGGCCTCCTTTGATTGTTCCCAGAGGCTCCCTTGGCTGTTCCCACAAACTTCTTCTCAGATTTATTTTCCACTACACCCCTTCCCAGAGTGATTAGAAACAAATACCAGTGCTGAACAAGTCTAAATATGCCTGAATCCTCTCAAACAGCTCGGCATTTCCTGCAGGTTTCATTGGCAATTCCATGATAGGGCTTGCTAGAGAGCTTTCATTAAATTCAGCTAATGCAATAATTTGAAATTTTGATTGACTCATTTTCAAAATAATTCTAGTTTTCTATTTGGAAAGGCCAAGTTATACCCTTGGTTAAGAAAGAGAGATTTTTACAAACCACCTAGCCTTAACTGTAAGTGCAATAAGCAATGATCTGAATAATTTGAAAGCTATCACAGAAATCTAAATTATCTCAGTTTTGCTCCTTATACTTTTCTTGGCACTTTCTCTCTTTTGATCCATGTTACTTGATATATTCAGTGTTTTAGTCCCTATTCTAAGTTGGATAACTAAAGCAATTATTTCTGGAAGGCTGGTAAGAACATATCATTGGGGAAGATACAACGGGGGAAGGTTGTTTTGGAAGGGGTGTCCCTCTCTCATTGAAGAATAATGAAGAATTGCTTTATGTGGCTGGCCATTTTTCATCTTTAGTAGCAAAGACTGATGAGAAGATATATATATTGCACAGAAGTAAAGAAAAATCATCTCATGTCTGTTACTTTGTGACTAAGGAGAGAGCCACTTTAATATTTCAAACTCAGTGTATGTTATCACAGAGTTCAGAGTAATTCTTAGAAATGGTTAATTCAACAGTATGTAAAAAATAATAAACTGAAAATACAGCTATATTGCTTTCCCTATTTGATCTGATATAAAGTCAGATCTTCCCTTCAGTTCAGTTCAGTTCAGTCTCTCAGTCGTGTCTGACTTTTTGCAACCCATGAATCGCAGCATGCCAGGCCTCCCTGTCCATCACCAACTCCCAGAGTTCACTCAGACTCACATCCATCGAGTCAGTGATGCCATCCAGCTATCTCATCCTCTGCAGTCCCCCTCTCCTCCTGCCCAATCCTTCCCAGCATCAGTCTTTTCCAGTGAGTCAACTCTTCGCATGAGGTGGCCAAAGTACTGGAGTTTCAGCTTTAGCATCATTCCTTCCAAAGAAATCCCAGGGCTGATCTCCTTCATGGACTGGATGGATCTCCTTGCAGTCCAAGGGACTCTCAAGAGTCTTCTCCAACACCACAGTTCAAAAGCATCAATTCTTTGATGCTCAACCTTCTTCATAGTCCAACTCTCACATCCATACATGACTACTGGATCCAAGGCTATCCAACCATAGCCTTGACTAGACAGACCTTAGTTGGCAAAGTAATATCTCTGCTTTTGAATACACTATCTAGGTTGCTCGTAACTTTTCTTCCAAGGAGTAAGTGTCTTTTAATTTCATGGCTGCAGTCACCATCTGCAGTCATTTTGGAGCCCCCCAAAAATAAAATCTGACACTGTTTCCACTGTTTCCCCATCTATTTCCCATGAAGTGATGGTGCCATGATCTTCGTTTTCTGAATGCTGAGCTTTAAGCTAACTTTTTCACTCTCCTCTTTCACTTTCATCAAGAGGCTGTTTAGTTCCTCTTCACTTTCTGCCATAAGGGTGGTGTCATCTGCATATCTGAGGTGACTGATATTTCTCCTGGCAATCTTGATTCCAGC
>SJYW01002241.1:51635-83580 GCA_006410735.1 Raphicerus campestris | reverse complement strand
TTCAAGCTAATCAGGGTTGGCCTCTGAGCCACGTGTCACACGAAGTGGGGTTTAAGAACCAAACAAAGCCCAGGCCCTGGGGGAGGGAGGAAAGGGCCTGGCTGCTGGGACAGCCAGCACCTCTGCTGCAGGGCCTGCCTTCACTCCTCACTGGTGTCACCTCCATCCCACGGGAAGACCCCGCATTCACGATTCACGTGATCTTCCCCTCTCCTCCCTACCCGTTTGGCTTGTCCCCACTCCTGCTGTCATCACAGCGAGTTGTCAATGTCTGCCCTTTCCATGAGGCTCTGAGCTCTTTCCTGGCATATCTGCCTCCCCAGGCCCCCAACACATGGCCTCTGCTTCATAGACATGGTGCAGGGAGGGTGGCTGAAGGAAGAGTTGAATGAATGAGTTTGATGTCTGTGGGGCCTTTCTTTTTTAAAAATTGAAATACAGTTGCCTTACAATGTTGTTGTTCATTTCTGCTGTACAAGGAGGTGAATCAGCTACATGTATGCATACATTCCCTCCCTCGTGGACCTCCTTCCCCCCCCCACCTCCCCTATCCCACCCCTCTAGGTCAGCGCGGGGCACAGTTGAATCCCTGTGCTGCTCAGCAGCTCCCCACTAGCTGTCTGTTGTACACAGAGCGCTGTGTATATGTCAGTCCCAATCTCCCGATTCATCCCACCCTCTCCTTCCCCCGGGCTTCCCTTGTGGCTCAGCTGGTAAAGAATCCGCCCACAATGCGGGAGACCTGGATTCGATCCCTGGGTTGGGAAGATCCCCTGGAGAAGGGAAAGGCTACCCACTCCAGTATTCTGGCCTGGAGAATTCCATGGACAGCATAGTCCATGGGGTCGCAAAGAGTCAGACGTGACCGAGTGACTTTCACTTTCACTTTCTCCTTCCTCCACAATGTCCACATGTCCTTTTTCTACGTCTATTCCTGTCCTGCAAGTAAGTTCATCTGTACCATTTTTCTAGATTTGTGTGGCCTTTCTAAGGAAAGTTTTCGTTTTGTCTCAGCTTTAGAAGTGGTGTTTTTTGTTTTTTTTTTCTCTCCTGTAAGAGAACTTTCCATGTGATTTTGGAGGATGGACGGGGGAGAGAGAAGTCATTCTTAGTGCCTCAGGATTCTGCATGCCCCTACAACATTTTGCATGATATACTCTGCATGTAAGTTAAATAAGCAGGGTGACAATATACAGCCTTTATGTATTTCTTTTCCGATTTTGAACCAGTCTGTTGTTCCATGTCCAGTTGGTCTCTATATAACTCAAAGGAACAGCTGTGATTTTCCCTAAGTAGTATATACAATTTAATGTAAAAGTTCCATGCATGAAATTAGAAATGAATCCTTAAAATATAACTGTTCCCTGGAGTAGTTAGTCAATTTACTCTTCTAATAAATAGGTTCATAAGAAGCTTTTACAGATGGTTACAATGAAGATCGTCCATATTCCCAGCCTGTGAGTCACTGGAGTGTCCCCAAAAGCAAGTAGTTTTGCCCTAGAGTCTGTATAAGCAAAGGAAGATATTTATTAGCAAGTGTGGATAATACCCACATCTGTCCCCTTCCCATCACCCACCCCCAAACCCATTGCGTTTGGCTTCCTGGGTCTTGACAAGTGGACAAGTTATTAGCATCTTTGAGCTCTACTGGAATTACTCTAGACTCTCTTGACTCTAATGTGGGGCTCTGGGGAGATTTGTCGCTACCTCTCTGAGTATAGACTGGATATGAACCTAACTTAGCAGCGCTCCCACGAGGGTTGGGTTAAACCACAGTTATTAGTGCTAATATTCCTTCATGCCCAGAGCTGGTATTCCATCAGCGTGTGCCCAGTGGTTAAAATCACTGAACAGCAGTGCCTTCCCTGGTACTCCTGCAATTCCCAGCAATCCAAGAACTACAGCTGCAAAGCTTAAATCTGAACCTAAATTTGTTCTGATTGGTTTTGATAGGGTGGTGCCCTTGTGGGTTGTTAATTTTTTTTTTATTGAAATACAGTTGATGTGCTATATTGTGTTAGTTTCAAGTATATAGCAAAGTGGTTTGGAGATACATACATACATATGTATATATTCTTTTTTCTGCTCTTTTCTATTACAAGTTATTATGATATTGAGTATAGTTCCCTATGCTATATTCAAATATTTTTATGTCATCTATGCATGAGCATTTTCTTGTTATCATATGATCTGAATAATCATTACTTTATATCCTTGTCTAATTGAATGAGAACTCTTAAAAAAAATCAGTTGATCATTCTGGCTAAAATTTATATTCTAAATCATGTAAGGAAAGGTACTGCTGCTGCTGCTGCTAAGTCACTTCAGTCATGTCTGACTCTGCACGACCCCATAGACGGAAGCCCACCAGGCTCCCCCGTTCCTGGGATTCTCCAGGCAAGAACACTGGAGTGGGTTGCCAATTTCCTTCTCCAATGCGTGAAAGTGAAAAGTGAAAGGGAAGTCGCTCAGTCGTGTCCGACTCTTAGTGACCCCATGGACTGCAGCCTACCAGGCTCCCCCATCCATTTTCCAGGCAAGAGTACTGGAGTGCAGTGCCATTTCTCCCAAGGAAAGGTACTAGGACCCAATTAAAATTCTGGGGTTGAAAATAACTCACCTATCCTAATAAAAACTCCTTTTGTGATANCCCCATCCATTTTCCAGGCAAGAGTACTGGAGTGCAGTGCCATTTCTCCCAAGGAAAGGTACTAGGACCCAATTAAAATTCTGGGGTTGAAAATAACTCACCTATCCTAATAAAAACTCCTTTTGTGATAGAAGCACTGTGTATCTAAAAGGTGATTTTTATTTTCTAATTTATAATTGCCTTTATATGAGGTTTCCCCCAGAGAGATTTGATACTAATTTTATTCAGTTCAGTTCAGTCNATCCCACTGGCCCGAGATGCCTTCGGGTTGATAAAAGGCACCTTTGGGGGGATGGGAAGAGCTGCAGGGGTTCTCCACACAGGGCTGATCCCGAAGGGTAGGTTGTCTCACTGCAGAGAGGACTTTACAGCAGATGGAGAACTGCCCCCCGCCCCCGCCACGCGCCGGGGGATGTGGTCCTGGAATGCTTTGCGTGTGGAATGAGTTTGTTTTCTGGGGGTAGGGGGCGGGGGCAGAGATGCTTGGCTCATCCCTGAGTCTGTGGCGGGGAAGCTGTTCAGGAGAGGTGGAAAAAAAAAAAAAGCTCAGGAGAAAACCTCAAATACCCCTAGGCAGAAAACCCCACCTTCTCAGAAGAGGGCTCTGAAACCACTTCTTAGGACAGCGGTGAGGACTAAGGTGCGGCGTCCAGCTGCGCAGCCTCGGGCGCCTCCTCTCCCGCAGCTTGCCCTCAGGGAAGGACCAGCCCCAGCAGAGTCGCCGTGGCATCGTCATTAGCGCTCCCAGGACCAGACGCGCTTTGGTGCTGAAAATCCGCTATACAGATATGAGTTCATTCAGTAAATGTGTCTTTTCTAAATATGAAGGTCGATGGAGCCCTGCTCTCTGGGCCCTTTTATCTCTGAGGGTGGGTGACTTTTCAGACATCTTCATTTGAGGAGGAGCAGATACTGCTGCGATCAAGCAGATGGGGATGCAGTGCGGCTCTGCCTGGGACAGGACACCTTTAGGGACATCCTGGACCCAGGCTCCTTGGCCACCTGAGATATGAGGGCCCTTGGAAATGTTTCTGACTCATCAACAGCTGACAGCCATTGGGAAGTGGCGTGAAGTCACTCAGTCGTGTCCAACTCCTCCATGGGATTCTCCAGGCAAGAGTACTGGAGTGGGTTGCCGTTTCCTTCTCCAGGGGATCTTCCCTACCCAGGGATCGAACCCTGGTCTCCTGCACTCCAAGCGGATGCTTTAACCTCTGAGCCACCAGGGAAGTCGGAATCAGGGGTCCCCAACCCCGGTGTTAGGAACCCAGCCGCACAGCAGGAAGTGAGTGGCGGACAAGCAAGAGCTTTGTCTGTATTTACAGCCGCTCCCGTCAGTTCCATTACCACCTGAGCCCCGCCTCCTGTCAGATCAATGGTGGTGTTAGAATCTCATAGAAGGTCCAACCCTACTGTGAACTGCCCAGGCGAGGGACCTAGGTTGGGTGCTCCTTATGAGGATCTAATGCTTGATGATCTGATTCTGCTTTATGGTGAGTTGTATAATTATTTCATTATATGTGTGTGTGCGTTAGTTGCTCATTCGTGTCTCACTGTTTGTGACGCCACGGACTGTAACCCACCAGGCTCCTCTGTCCATGGGATTTCCCAGGCAAGTATACTGGATACTGGAGGGGGTTGCCATTTCCTCCTCCAGGGGATCATCCAGATCCAGGGATGGAATTCAGATCTCTTACATTGCAGGCAGATTCTTTACTGTCTGAGCCACCAGGGAAGCCTACCACAAGGTAATAATAATGAAATAAATAAATAAATTCCCTGATGGTTCAGTATTTAGAACTCTGAACTCCCAGTGCAGGGGTTTGATCCTTGGTCAGGGAACTAAGGTCCCACAAGCCACACAGCATGGCCAGATAAACACACAATGAATGTAATGTGCTTGAATCATTCAGAACCCCCTCTCCCCCACACCGTGTCCATGGAAAAATTGTCTTCCATGAAACCAGTCCCTGGTGCCAAAAAGGTTGGGAACCACTGCTCTAGATGTTCACTGCACATCCAGTGGGAGGCAGGGGTTAATCCTCACCTACATCCTGTCAGCGTGGCCATGTGACGGGGGTGAGTACCCTCACCTAGGACAGTAACCCACGCGGCTGCTTCAGTCCCCCCTGCTGAGGAACCTTCCCCTCCGTTCTCCTGACAAGTTGCTGCTCTCTCCATGTCCTTTTCCCTTTTAGCACCCATGCATCTCAGGCTGCAGCTGGCACCTGTGTAGACAGCCGCCTGTGTAGACAGCTGGGCTGGATTTCTCACAGTGATGTGTGTGAAGAGGCGGCCAAGAGCCTTCCAAACCCAGCCAGGCCTGGAGTCTTCCCGGCGAAAGCAGCGCTCCTGCTGGCCCTGTGCCCAGGCAGCCGGGCGTGGGAGTGGCCCCCGGAGCGGCAGACAGACAGGCTGGCCTCACTAGGCTCCCCACCAGAGGCTGCCAGATGCTTCTCTAGTCTAAAGGTTGCAGGCAAGACTTTGGACTCAGAATAAATTTTTGCTAGTTAGCAAACTCCCAAGTCTCTCCCTGGTCAGAGCCATTCCTAGTGGTCATTAATCGGGTTTATGACAAAAAATGCTTTAGGAAATTCCCTGGTGATCCAGTGGTTAGAACTCTGAACTCTCAATGCAGGGGTTTGATCCTTGGTCAGGGAACTAAGATCCCACAAGCCACACAGCATAGCCAGATAAACATGCAAACCAATAAATACACGAATAAAAATGTGCTCCTCTGAGCTTACTTTTTAAAAAAAGCTTAAAGTATTTTAAAGTATGAAAGAGTCTCCCCTGCACCATGGTGATGTTGCTGAATAAGCAGATTGGATTTTGATATGTGCTCGGGTTCTAGGAACAAGTGAGGGAGCACTTTTGGGATGTGCTTTTCCATCTTCTTGGAGACAGGGAGGTGGAAAGATTTAGATGTCTAATTAAATTCTGTTTCACACACATTTGTGAACATGTGCCTGAGATTCCCAGGTGGCACTGCTGATAAAGAGCTCATCTGTCAATGCAGGAGATGTAAGAGACTGAGTTCGATCCCTGGGTAGGAAAGATCCCCCGGAGGAGGGCATGGCAATCCACTCCAGTATTTTTGCCTGGAGAATCCCACGGACAGAGGATTGGCAGGCTACAGTCCATAGGGTTGCAAAGAGTTGGACACGACTGAAGTGACTTAGCAGGAGCACCAGCCTAGTGTGGGCCAGCTGCTGGAAATACATAGATAAGCAAGCTGTCATTCCTGCCCACAAGATGTTCAAAATCTAGAATGGGAAACAGGCTGAGGAGAATTGTAATTCAGCGTGATAAACTCCAGGACAGAAGTGGGCCTGAGGTATGCAGATGGCCAAAGGAGGTGGGCATGGTGGCTCTTTTAATCCACATAATAGTAATCCTTCAGGGTGTTCGTATCTTCACTGCAGTTCTGAACAATAGCAAAACTTTGCAAACAAAATTATTTCACCACTAAATAATAGTGGGAAAGTGTAACCCAATGAAGCCATTTGGCGGCAAAGTCTGACCTAAACTATTTATCCTTTACAGTCTGAATAGTCATACAGATGTGCTTAGGGCTTCCCAGGTGGTGCAGTGATAAAGAATCTGCCTGCCAAGCTGATGTGGGTTCGATCCCTGGGTCAGGAAGATCCTCTAGAGGAGGAAATGGCAATCCACTCCAATATTCTTGCCTGGAATATTCCATGGCTGGCTACACAGTCCATGGGGCCACAAAGAGTCAGACATGACTGAGCATGCACACTCGCCATTGATGTGTCTGATGATGATGGACCTATTGTGGGTATTACTGTAATGGATAGGCACTGTATTACCTTTCTCAGATCTGAACAATTCTGAATCTTGAAGCACATCAAACCATCGGGTTTTGATGAGGGCCTGGGGACTTGTCCTGGCATCGTCTGCATTTTGCATCTGAGAAGGCAGAATGCAGGGCGGACTCATTTGCCTGAGATCAAAAGCTGTAAGGGGCGGTCAGGGCTGGCGGGAATGTCCTTCTGATTCCCGGACCCTTCTGGGCACTACCTTGAGAGACTCCAACTTACACTACAGTGGTTTGGGCACCGGACTCCTGGGTGACTCTGGAGTGGTCACAGATTGAGGTGGATGTGCCCAGGCAGCTGTGATGGGGATGTGAGTGTCAGTTTCCCACCTTTGGTCTGGGCTTGGCCACCTCACTCTGGTGGTAGTCAGGTCCTGTTCAACAAGGAGTGGGTTTTCTGTGCTTCTCTGCCCACAAGACCTGCTGTTGCCCCGTCCAAAAGCTGCCCACTTCCCCACCCTGGGTTCTTTCTCACTGCTCCTTTCTGCCATTCGTCTCACATTTTGTTCCCATCACTGTCTTCCGATCTGTTACCCCTAAGGTTTCTTCAACCAGTGGAAAGATGTACTTGCAAATAATTATGGAGTTTTGTAGGTCAACCCCAGAATCAGCTTTGTGTTCGGACAGGGCGGAGCCAATGGTGAGAAGTGGTTTTAGGGACCCAGGACAGGCCTGAAACAGCCCTCAAATCACCTTCCCCAGCTCTCCTACCCACTGAAGCAAGGATTCTGGACTGAGATTGCATGCTTCAGGGGTTTCATGAGCCCCTGAAATAGGTTTTGTGTGAGTTGGCATTTTTCTTCTATTGGATTCTCAGCGGAGCCTGTGACTTTAAAAAGGTTAAGTGCTGCTGGACTGGAAAGAACCTCATTAAACATGTCAGTGTTTCCTAAAAGGATAAACAGTAAATGAGTGTTCACTTATATACTCTCATCCATTATCGCCTCCTGTATCTATAGTCAATATGACCACTTTCATGCTTTATTTAGTAGGCAGGGTAATTAAGCTTTGATAGGCTGAAGAGCGGGGGCTTCCCAGGTGGCCCTAGTGGAAAAGAAGCCTCCTGCCAATGCAGTTGATGTAAGAGAGGTGGGTTCGATCCCTAAATAGGGAAGATCCTCTGGAGGAAGGCACGGCAACCCACTCCAGTATTCTTGCCTGGAGAATCCAACGAACAGAGGAGCCCATAGGGTTGCATAGAGTCAGACATGACTGAAGTAAATTAGCACTAGCACATGCTGAAGGGAAAACCTGATCGCTTCTGGATTCCATAGGTCTTTATCAGGCAGGTCTCCATAGAACACACCAGACCCCCTGCCAGATGGGCTTCCCTAGTGGCTCAGAGGGTAAAGCATCTGCCCGCAATGTGGGAGACCTAGGTTCAGTCCCTGGGTTGGAAAGCTCGCCTGGAGAAGGGAATGGCAATCCACTTCAGTATTCTTGTGTGGAGAATTCTATGGACAGAGGAGCCTGGCGGGCTACAGTATATGGGGTCAAAGAGAGTCGGACACGACTGTGCGCGTAACACTTTCACTTTGTGGAGCACCCCGCCTCTCCCACCTCCACCACCAAATGAGGAATCCACTTGCATTGTGGCACATGCCAAGAACAAAAAACGTAGGGTGTTTTTCATCATTTTATTTCATTCACAGTTTTCCCAGGTCTTCTCATTATGAGGGAAGCAGCGATGGTCCCTCCAGGGGCCTTTCCCTGCCACTGCTTTGTTGTTCAGTCGCTCAGTTGTGTGCGACTCTGCGACCCCATGGAGTGCAGCACGCCAGGCTTCCCTGTCCTTCACCATCTCCCAGAGTTCGTGCAAACTCATGTTCATCGAGTCAATGATGCCGTCCAGCCATCCTCTGTCATCCACTTCTCCTCCTGCCTTCAGTCTTTTCCAGCATCAGGATCTTTTCCAATGAGTTGGCCCTTCACATCAGGTGACCCAAGTACTGGAGCTTCAGCTTCAGCATCAGTCCTTCCAATGAATATTCAGGATTAAAGTCTCTGCTTATCTCTGCTTATGGAAAACACTCTGGCATCATCATCATCAAACTCGTAATAATTATTGAACAAGAGCCCTGTATTTTCATTGTACACTCAGTCCTGTAAATTATGTAGCTGGTCCTGATACTGGGAAAATTTCTTGGTCACCTTCTCCCTTCCTTCCCTGTCCCCAACCTCAGGGCTTCCTGCAGGGCCAGGACTGCACACAGTGGTTAAGACTCTGAACTTATAGTGCAGAAGCCATGGGTTTGATTCCTGGTTGGGGAACTAAGATTCCACATATGGCATAGTATGACAAAGTTAAAAAATAAATACATTTAAAAAAATGTCCCTCTTTGGTGATGGCAGAGTATTTAGCCAGACTTGAGTCCCTTCTATGGCCTTGCGTTCTCACCCTGGTCATGCTCCATGAAGCGTGAAGAGGCCACTGCCCAGGATAAGATTCGTGGTGTATGTCATTGGCTCCCTCTGATATCACAAGGGATGTTCCAGGACTGTTTCCCAGAGAACTGCCAAGACCATGGGCCTTGGCCCTGAGGACTTACTTTCTTATCATAGAACTTGTCTTGGTTGCACTGGATAAATAGAATAATGATGCCGCTTGACAGGCACTTTGCTCTCTTTGGCAGGAACCCACATTCCAGGAGCAGGAAGGGAGAGGGCTGTGAGGAGGAGGAACTTAGGATGCTCGGAGCTTCCTGTTCCGATAGCGTGACCTTGGACAAGCACCAGAGATTCTCTCCATCCCAGTTCTTCTTCTATAAGGTTACTGACTCCAAAGTGACTTCATGAGGCTGGTTGGTTAAGGGGCTTGCTTGTAGGGCCATCAGCTCCCCAACCCATCCAGAGCAAATGGCCACAGAGTCTGCAGATGAGTGTGGGCGCAGTCCCTGAGGACCAGCCTCATACAGTGTGGCTGACCTGATGTGCCCTTTACCTGCCCTCAGCACACCTCCACCCACACCCCCACACCTGTGGAGGTGCTTTCCTCTGCAGGACAGGAGCCGCTGATCTGAGCTTTTCCAGCCCCAGCCTGCCCAGAAGCCTTCCAGCCTGAAGCAGACATCTGAGGAAGACTCGGGATGGACAGGGGAGGGAAACCGCGAGGGAAGAAGGAGACCCTTGTGGTCCAGTGAATCGGGCATGGCCAGACACTCATCTCCACAGACTCATCCCCACAGCACTTGCTGCATCTTTCCCAGCAACTGGTTCATGGGCACTGTTGGCAAGAGGCAGAGCCAGGGGGCTAATCAGCCGTGCAGAGGCAGGCTGTACGAGGGAGGGGGTGCCTAGAGGATCTGGAATGTGCCCAGGGAGATATCCCTGCTGCAGGGAGTGGACCATGGAGAGCCTGGGGCAGCCGGGCCTGGCTGGGGCGGTTAGTACGTCTCTGAAGCTTTCCTGGTGGTTGAGAGGCCGGTCCATCTCTTCTCCCAGCTGATACACTCGCTTTAAGGGGCATCCTGGGAGGACACGGTGGGTGAAACAGTGAGCAAGTTGGAGAGACGCATAAGGGGAAGACTTCGGATCTGGTTAACAGCTTTCTTCAAGCAACACAGTCCTTTCACCAAATAGGAGGAGCAAAGAGTGGGAGTGAAGTGGGGCTGGAGACCTGAGGCTGCTCTTTTTCTCTCTGAAGAATCTTATTTTACATCTTTGTTGTTGTTGTTTTAGCACATATTTACTTTATTATTTATGTTTAGAATTAATTTTTCTTGGAGCACATAGTTGCTTTGCAATATATAGTTTCTTTGTTGTTCAGTCGCTAAGTCATGTGCAGCTTTTTGCGACGCCACGGACTGCAGCATGCCAGGCTTCCCTGTCCTTCATCATCTCCTTGAGGTTACTCATATTCATGTCCATTGAGTCGGTGATGCCTTCCAGCCTTCTCGTTTTCTGCTGCCCCCTTCTTCTCCTGCCTTCAATCTTTCCCAGCATCAAAGTCTTTTCTAATGAGTTGACTCTTTGCATCAGGTGGTCAAAATATTAGAGCTTTGGCTCAGCATCAGTCCTTTTCATGAATATTTGGGGTTAATCCTAATCCGTTAGGATTGATTGGTTTGATTTCCTTGCTGTCCAAGGGACTCTCAAGAGTCTTCTCCAATGCCTCAGTTAGAAAGCATCAATTCTTCAGTTCTCAGCCTTCTTTAAGGTCCAACTCTCATTTCCGTAAATGACAACTGGAAAAACCATAGCTTTGACTAGATGGACCTTTGTTGGCAAAGTGATGTCTCTGCTTTTTAATATTCTGTTTAGGTTAATCATAGATTTTCTTCCAAGGAGCAGAGGCCTTTTAATTTCATGGCTTCAGTCACCATCCTCAGTGATTCTGGAGCCCAAGAAAATAAAAGTATCTCACTGTTTCCATTATTTCCCCATCTATTTGCCATGAAGTGATGGGACCGGATGCCATGATCTTTGTTTTTTGAATGTTGAACTTTAAGCCAGCTTTTTCGCTCTCTTCTTTCACCTTCATCAAGTGGCTCTTCAGTTCCTCTTTGCTTTCCGCCACAGGGTGGTACTGTCTGCATATCTCTCCCAGCAGTCTTGATTCCAGCTTGTGCTTCACTCAGTGTTGTCAGTTTCTGCTGTACAGCAAAGTAAATTGGCCATACGTGTACATAGATCCTCTCTCTGTTGGATTTTCTTCCCATTTAGGTCACCACAGAACACCGAGTAGGGTTCCTTTATTTTATATCTTATAAATACTTATTCCTTGTAGACAGCCTAGGAAAATGCAAGCNAAGAAAATAAAAGTATCTCACTGTTTCCATTATTTCCCCATCTATTTGCCATGAAGTGATGGGACCGGATGCCATGATCTTTGTTTTTTGAATGTTGAACTTTAAGCCAGCTTTTTCGCTCTCTTCTTTCACCTTCATCAAGTGGCTCTTCAGTTCCTCTTTGCTTTCCGCCACAGGGTGGTACTGTCTGCATATCTCTCCCAGCAGTCTTGATTCCAGCTTGTGCTTCACTCAGTGTTGTCAGTTTCTGCTGTACAGCAAAGTAAATTGGCCATACGTGTACATAGATCCTCTCTCTGTTGGATTTTCTTCCCATTTAGGTCACCACAGAACACCGAGTAGGGTTCCTTTATTTTATATCTTATAAATACTTATTCCTTGTAGACAGCCTAGGAAAATGCAAGCGTGCCAAAGTAAAAAAAAAAAGATCCCCATCTGAGAGATGCCATTTCCTTCTCTAGGGGATCTTCCAGACCCAAGGATTGAACTCGTGTCTCCTGCATTGCAGGCAGATTCTTTACCATTTGAGCCACCAGGGAAGCCCACATTGCTAACATTTGGGACTGTATCCTTCTGGACATTTTTCTCTGTGCATAATGAAGCTTCACTCTCTGCATTTATACTACAGTGCTGTTTTGTTATCAGCTTTTGTCACTTGTTGCCACATCAGAGACTTATTTCATGCCCATAGATGTGGATCATGGAATTTTTTAAATGGCAGTGGAGTTTTGCAAAGTTTGGATGGACTTATTCCCCTATTGTTGGGAATTTAGGTGGTCCTTTTCCTGCTGTTGTTACTCTTATCAACAGCACTCTGTCCTGGTAGCTTCATCTTCATATCTGCCCTTAATTGTTTCTTCAGAAGACATTTCGATAAGCTTTCCATAATATATATTTTGTTCTAAACTTATTATCTTCAAAATTGAAGTACAGTTAATTTGTAATATTGTGTTAGTTTCAGATGTACTGCAGAGTGATTCACATACATATATATATGTATGTATATTTTCAGATTCTTTTCCATTATAGGTTATTACAAGGTATTGAATATAGTTCCCTGCGCTATACAACAAATCCTTGTTGTTTATTTATTTTATATGTAGTAGTTTGTATCTGTTCATCCTGTACTCCCAGTTTATCCCTCTCCCTCTCCATAGGATATATTTCTGTGTGCATTTTTAAAGCTNGAAGAGCTGACTCATTTGAGAAGACCCTGGTGCTGGGAAAGATTGAGGGCAGGGGGAGAAGGGGATGACAGAGGATGAGATAGTTGGATGGCATCACTGACTCAATGGACATGAGTTTGCGTAAACTCTGGGAGTTGGTGATTAACAGGGAGGTCTGGCGTGCTGTGGTTCATGGGGTCGCAAACAGTCGGGTATGACTGAGTGACTGAACTCAACTGAACACCCAGGTAATGACTGCCCAGGTTAAGGGCTAGAAAGACATCTCCAAAGGGCAACAGACATCCCCTACACTCCTTTCATGGTTTTATATCTTTTTTATTCAAGTGTGCTACACTGCACACTATAATTTAGATTGCCCATTTATTTTTATTATCTTGTGATAATAAAAAAAAAACTCAAGACTGATTGCTTTTTAAGGATTAGTTCCATGTGACTGCTGCAGTAAGCTCTCTTTCTGTGTGTGTTTTGATGTCAGCTTGCATATACTATATCTGTATGTGTGTCTTACTATGGCCCACATCCAACTCCAGACCTGTATTCTTATCTCACCTCCATCGCTCTGTCTCACATCCATCTCTGAATCTATTTAACCACACATGTCATCCAAACACAAAAATCTTCACTTCTTAATTGTCACCTTGATTTTTGAGTCTTTAAGTATAAAAAAATCTCTGTTATTTTCAGATCTTTAAATTCTGGAATAAATGAGTAAAGGTGACAATGAAGTTAGGGAGAATGTCAACATAAAATATACTCAGATACATTAATACTTATGGATCTAACAGGACATGAGTTGGGAAAGCTTTTATTAAAGGGTTGTTCTAATATCTATGAGGATACTGTTCAGAAAGATTATTTTTCATGCCAGGGAGTGCTTCTAAAGATAATATTAAGTACAATCCAGACAGTAATTTTCTTCAACGGTGTCAAGTGATTTGCAACCATGATCTTCTTGGTTGCAAACCATGATCTTCTTGATCTTCAACACCTTTTGACGGTGTTGACTAGTGGCAAAGTCATCCTGATCTTGTTTTGAACCAAGCAACAAAGGCAGATGGGAAAGAGACCCATGACACATTAGTATATTAAACAAGAGTGTCGGCTAACACAGAACCCTAGAATCCCAGTAAGAACTCACTGGCTCTGACACAGGATGCTTGACTGTGCAATGCCCAACAAGCCAGGATGTGAAAAAGGGCAAAAAGCTTTGCAAACTGACCAAGTCTTGTCTCTCTACATCTGACCTCAAAATAGAACAAAGGCATGGAAATGAGCCAAGAACTTAGTGTGGGTTTTATGTGGAGTTGTGATGGGGAGTCTGTTTCCCTGGTATGGCCAGCTGAGGGTTAAATAATTTCTTACTCTATTGAAAAAACATCACAGAAATGTCAGGGAGCTGAGCTACTTCCACAGGGATGGCTGGCTCCGCCCTTGGAGTCTCGGCCCTGGGGGTAGGTGGCACGTGGTGATGAAGTCAGTACAAGGAAAGAGGTAGGGACCACTTGGAAATCCTGGCGTCCATCCTGTGAAGCCCCTTCCTCATGCTTTTCTGCATCCACAGTGACATGAAGTCCTAGGGTTATCTGGATTTAGGCTGGACCTCGGTGTTTCTAGTAATGACATCTCAGTGTGAAGAGCATCTCTGCACACGTGTCCTCTGTTAGAACACGGCCAGTGATGCACCCTCTTGTTGAAGCACAGTGACTGTGACACTTGGTCTCAATGTTAAGTCTCTGACTCACATTCCTCTCTTCAGAACTATGATCGGAGATGGAACCCTTTGAATTAAAAAGACGCTGCAGTCCTGCTGGCTGTGAAGTTGACTTCGGTCACATAAAATTGTGTTTGAAGTACTAAAAAGACCTATCCAGGCGCTAATGGACAATATTCAAAAAACGAGGTTAATAAAATCTTCAAATACACATCTGTCCTTCTTGCTCATAATGGAGTTTATTAAGCAGAAGAATGATGACCTGTGGGTGAGTAAATGTGAATTTATTTCACAATTTGGAGTCCATAAAAACTCCCAAAGTTGTTTCTACTTATAATAAATGTTTTTCTTCTCCACTTAGAAAAAGATCTGGTAGTTAAGCTTACTTGGCATTTACTTGATAATTTGTTTAGTTATTGGCTTGTTGATGGCTCTCTTACACATTAAATGCTACTTAATCTATTTAGGTCACTTCAAAGCCATGAAGAAATGATTGTTTCAGGACTATGAACTCACAGAGACATCTACGTTGCAGTTTCTTAATGTACACAGTATGGTGGGTTATTTTTGAAAATGGAGAGGTAAAAAGTTCATGGATATTTTGCATATGTGATTGTGGATGGAGAGAAAAGTCCAGAGTCTAGATATACATTTCAGGGCTTAAGTTTTCTTATTACTTCTGTGACTTCACAACAGTTTTTAGAAGCACATTGTCACGTGATGATTAGACTACTTTTCAAGAGGTGAAGGATGTTCTGAAAAACTGCATGTGACTTGTCTGAGACGTTAAGCTCCTCACAGTCACAGATGCAATGTTGTCTTCATCAGATTATCAATTCTCTAAAGAAAAAAAGATGCTTCTCATGTCAGCACTTCTCTTTGGTTTGCATTAGTGATGAACTAAATTGAAGAGAGTGGAATTAAGCAGGTACGAAGTATATCCACACCTAGGTCTATTGAAGCTGGGCCCACCCACAAAATGACTCTCCAAAACTAAATAAGTTCTAAACCATCCACTAAATAAGGAGCTGAGCTGACAGCTTTACAGGGTTGTAGAGAAGATGCAGAGATATCATGGAAGATGCTCTCAGGGTGCTTAACACCAGGACCTGTTGATCCTATTGGAAGAGTCTAATCTGCCCACTCCATCCTTCTCCACAGAAACATCTTCGGTTCTTTATCACTTGCGTCTGAGACACAGAAACCCCTGCCTGGCCTTCTGCCTCAGTCTTACACCATTTGAATACACTCTCCCTCTTCAGCCGGGAGGGCCTTCGCAAAACCAATGTGAACATGATCATCCTATTTCAAACCCTTTGGTGGTGTCTGAAAGCTTCCAAATGAAAGTCAAATTCCTTAATCTGGCTCACGAAGCCATCTCTGATCTGGATGCCCAGGTCTGCAGTGTGGTTTCTTAGGTCTCTTTCTTCAGCCCTCTGTGCTTCCAAAAAAAAAAAAAAATATAAATGTAGTACTTATGGGAGAATACATGGGAGCACAAGAATAGATGCAAAAGTGGATTTCATTAGTTTCATAAATGTACAGCTAACATTTTCATAACTTGTAGACTATAAATTCTGCAAGCCTGAGGCCAGAAAAAAAACAAAACAAAACAGGAAATGTATGCAGGTGAAATTAGACTAGAGTTTAGTAACGGCTAGTAATAGGACTCGAGCAAATCACTGCAGCTCCGTGGCATGGGTCCTCAAGTGCAATGTGGACAGAGTCATTTCTCTGGTCTTGGGAGACACAGCCTCGTGTGCAATCCAGCTGAAAAAAACGTCAACAGAGGCCAAATCTTTCCTTACACAGTAACTCATATTTTAGGAGTTGAAGTCTATAGTTGGGCCCATATGTCTGTATTATCAATGAGAATTGTCCATTAATATGCCAAGCTGAAAGTCGCTCAGTCATGTTCGACTCTTTGTGACCCCATGGACTATATAGTCCATGGAATTCTCCAGGCCAGAATACGGAAGTGGGTTGCCATGCCCTTCTCCAGGGGATCTTGCAAACCCAGGAATTGAACCCACGTCTCCCACATTGCAGGCAGATTCTTTACCAGCTAAACCACAAGGGAAGCTCAAAGCCCCTAATAAATCTTCATTTATAAGCACCTTATATGCATCTTTTGATATAATTCTTACACTGCTCCATACAGTGAATACCTTTAGACTGATGTAGAAAAGAAAACTGAGCCTTACAGATGAAAAATCTTGCTTCTCAGATGGAAAATTTAAAAAACAAACAAACACACAATTAGGATTCTAACCCAAAGTCTGAACCATTACGGCACACTCTTTCCTAATATCCTACCTACCTCCAGCTTGTGAAAAATATTATGTTTTGCTGGAAGGGTAAATTCACTTCTAAATTTTGTATTATCTCTGACTCTCAGGAAAAGGGTGGCCTGAGATTAAAAGGATTTGAGAGCAGAAGGCAACTGGTTGCTCCTGTGACTCTGAAAGGTCTGAGGGAGGTTCCTGGAGGGGATGGACATGGGCTCTGGCTGGGAGGGGGAGGGGACACCACCCTGGTTTCTCACCCTCTGCCCGAACTGGAACCCTTCTCAGTGGTGTTGTGGTTGGGATCAGTCTTGAAGGATCTCAGCATTAAAGCCAAATTCAAGCTATTTCCTATGTCATAACATAATGATGACAAAGACAATCACAGTGTCCCAGGCACTGGGGCTGGGTTTTCATGTGTCCCAAGTGTCAACATTTTTCAAACATCAGCCTTCCCACAGGACCCTGATAAGCTTTCTCTCCATACCCCTGTACCCCTGTGTGATAAACTCACTCTTTCATTGAAAGGGATTCATGAAAAAAGAAATCTTTAACTCTAAATAAAGCAAAATGAGAAAATCAATATCATTGGTCATAAATGCAAGGTGAAAAGATACGTGCATGACCAAATGCATGAGTACAATTCTATAAAGTTAATGTCTATGTCACCTAAAATCATCAGTTCTGCCCCCCCCATTATATTATACAAACCACAACAATCCTTAGGAAAGTTAGATCATTTCATCACTGATTCGTACATTCCTGTAAGATTAGATATAGCATTTCCATTTCACAGGTCAGAGACTGAGACAGCCTAAGTAATTTGCCAGAAATCCTACACAAATTTTTTTTTTTTTCTGACTCCCAAGCACCTGATTTTCCTACAATCAGACTTTGTTGTTGCTCGGTCGCTAAGTCGTGTCCAACTCTGTGACCCCAGGGACTGTAGCTTGCCAGGCTCCTCTGTCCATGGAATTTCCCAGGCAAGAATACTGGAATGGGTTGCCCTTTCTTTTTCCAGGGGATCTTTCCCATGCAGGGATCAAACCCACATCTCCTGCATTGGCAGATAGATTCTTTACCACTGAGCCACCTGCGAAGCCCATGGTCAGTCTAGAGTCTGGTTAATTAGATCCATCTCATCCACTGTAGGCATATATTTTTGTGTCTGATATTCACTCTCACCTCAGCAGTTATGGCAAGCAAAGGAGAAAGCCCTTGACATTTTTATACCAGAATTTAGGTCACTGTGCACCTCAAAAAAATTCTGCTTAAAGAAAAGGACTATGTTGTTCAAGTCGCTAAACTGAAAAACACTGATGTTAAAGACTGTGTCATCTTCCCTGTTGTTCATAAAAACTCCAGTATCCCAGGTCAGAAAAACACTCCCCAAAGATCCCAACAGGATGGAATGGACTCTGAGTGACCTGGTTCCATTTAGGATGGTGATGAACCGTCACACTTATTTGTGAGCCCTTCGGTCCTGTTCACATCGTTCATAGATCCCTGCACCTGGAGGGAAGGAACCACAGAGACCACGCAGTCCGTGAGGCTGCCGCTTGTCGTGGTTCATGTTGGGTTCCATTCCACGGTGTGATGGCATGCTACAGCGTGACATTTGAATGAGAATGTGTAAGACTTAACATCTGTCACCGTCAGATCTTGTGGAGGTAGGGGGATGCTGGGAAGTTATTGCATATACTGTGAAAAACAATGACAGAACATGAGAAAGACAAGGATACACAAAGAGAGAGATTTCCTTGTCCGAGTCATCTGTTCCTGACCACACAGCTCCTTAGGGGTTGTATTGGAGGCAGGGAGGGGAGCTGAGATGTGTTTGTCTGCAGGAGAGGCCACCCTTGGGTCCCTGGCTCTTCCCCTGCTTTTCAACTCTAGGACAACTGCTTGACTCAGACTTCCCATCATGTCATGTAAAAGAGAGAGAGAATCCACCTCCATGTAAGGAACCTCAGCTTCACCTGCAAAACTCTATTTTCCACAAAGACTCGGAAAACTGAAAGATAAGAGTGCAAAGCCTGTGAACAGAGAGCGACATCCTGGAAGCACTTTGTCTCAGAAGGAGCTCTGCGAGAGCTCAGAGGTTTTTCTTACAAGGCATTGACCTGTCAGAATTCACAGCGACATTTTCAGCAGCAAACAGAAGAATGCATTTTTTTCACCAACACTGCCTGTGGAAAGAAAAGGGCCAGAGTGTTTCTCTGACCGTGTGCCATCATGCTGTGTGGTGACAGGTTGCAGCAGAATCGATAAACAAACGGCAGGCCATCCCTCGGGGTGATGACGTCATAGGGACCTTGGTCGGGACTAGGGGGCGGGGGCGGGGGAGGGGCCAAGCCATGCCATCTGGTTGGAAGGGAAAAATAATAGGTTTGCCATGTTCTTCACGGTGTTGTGTTTTGTGTTTTCATTTGTATTTGCTTCCAAATGATTTCTAAAACCAGGTCACTAATCTCTTGACATTTTCACACATGGATTGACATCATGTAGCAACATTTGTTGTGTTTTTTTTCCATTTTTTTGTATTATGTGATGTCATTTAAACCATTTTCAATTTCTCTTACCCTCTTCTTTCCCAAGTCAATATTAATCTTTGAATGGTATATGGATTTCTCACTGAGAGATTATGTCTTAAAGAAAATTTTCCATAAGCATCTCTAACTCATTAGATTTTCCACTAGGACTATTATTCATGCTAATATTGATAATAGTATTTGGCACCTCACTCTGCCAAGCACTATATTGATACTTTAGATATCTCACTTTNTTTCACTGAGAGATTATGTCTTGAAGAAAATTTTCCATAAGCATCTCTAACTCATTAGATTTTCCACTAGGACTATTATTCATGCTAATATTGATAATAGTATTTGGCACCTCACTCTGCCAAGCACTATATTGATACTTTAGATATCTCACTTTTTACTATGAGGACCAGGCAAAGAGAGCATCATTACAGTGTTTCCTAGGTTTAAAACAAAGAGTAAGAGAAGGAAAGTCATGTTCCGAATGCCACACGGTTAAGAAGCTGTGGAGCTGATTTGTCCCACCCTTTCCTTCTCACTGTGTCCACATATCCTTTCTCTGTACATCTCTGTTTCTATAAATAGGTTCATCTGTGTCATTTTTCTAGATTTTACACACATGCATTAATATACTGTATTTGTTTTTCTGACCTACTTCACTGTGTATGACAGACTCTAGGTCCATTCACATCTTTACAAATGACCTGTTTTGTTCCTTTATATGGCCGAGTAACATTCCATTGCATACATGCACTCCGTCTTCTTTATCCATTCATCTGTGGATGGACACTTAGGCTGCTTTCATGGTGCGGCTGTTGTAAACAGTGCTTTATTGTTGCTCAGTTGCTCTGCTGCTAAGTCGCTTCAGTCGTGTCTGACTCTGTGACCCCATATATGGCAGCCCACCAGGCTCCCCCATCCCTGGGATTCTCCAGGCAAGAACACTGGAGTGGGTTGCTATTTCCGCTCAGTTGCTAAGTCATGTCCAACTTTGCAATACCATGAAGTGCAGCACAGCAGGCCTCCCTGTCCTTCACAGTCTTCCAGAGTTTGCTCAAATTCATGTCCCTTGAGTCAGTGATGCCATCCAACCATCTCATCCTCTGTCGCCTCCATCTCTTCTTGCACTCAACCTTTCCCTGCATCAGGGTCTTTTCCAATGAGCCCATTCTTCACATCAGATAGCCAAAGTATTGGAGTTTTAGCTTCAACATCAGTCCTTCCAATGAATATTCAGGGTTGAGGTCCTTTAGGATTGATTGGTTGGCTCTCCTCGCAGTCCAAGGGACTCTCAAGAGTCTTCTCCAGCACCAAAGTTTGAAAGCATCAATTCTTTGGTGTTCAGCTTTCTTTATGGTCCAACTCTCACATCTGTTCACGAGTACTGAAAAGTCCTGAAAGTGAAAGTGAAGTCGCTCAGTCGTATCGGGCTCTTTGAGACCCCATGGACTGTAGCCTATCAGGCTCCTCTGTCCATGGGATTTTCCAGGCAAGAGTGCTGGAGTGGATTGCCATTTCCTTCTCCATGGGATCTTCCCAATCCAGGAATCGAACCCGGGTCTCTCGCATTGCAGACAGACGCTTTACTGTCTGCGCCACCAGGGAACCTATAGCCTAGTTTTGCCTATATGGACCTTTGTCGGCAAAGTGATGTCTCTACTCTTTAATACATTGTCTGGTTTGGCCATAGCTTTCTTTCCAAGAGGCAAGGGCCTTTTAATTTCATGGCTGCAATCACCATCCACAGTGATTTTGGAGCCCAAGAAAGTAAAGTCTGTCAGTGTTTCCACTTTTCCCCCTTCTTTTTGCCATGAAACTGTGATGAGCTACAGGAAATGCTACAGGAAATCCTGAGGAGAAAGAGGTAAGTATTCAAGTTTCCTGAGCATGAGGAGAGGCAAAGTGGTTGGTCCCTTGAACTGGCCACTACCAGTTAAATGCTGCGGAGTGATCTGAGTGTCTATATGTGGGAAAGGGTCTCTATTAGTGGAAAGTTCACAATACATACAGTCTAGTCTGTGGTCTCCTTGGAATGCTTCTGTACATAAAACTCTGCCCACTGACTCTAAACAGACATGGTTAAGCTCAACGTTGTACAGATTCTTTTCTGGGGTCCTCTCCACCATAATCTCAGCCATAAAAAGGAGGGATAAATAAAGCATTTCTCATGTGCAGCACATATCAGCAACTGAGGAAAAATTGCCACAAAGCACAAATCCTCTACTCTTAAAGATTGTCGTTTAGTTCTCACAACAATACATTTCATTATTTTTAATTTTTTTAGTGCCACACCATGCTGTTTGTGGGATCTTAGATCCCCAAACAGAGATCAAACTAGCTCTCTGTGCGGTGGAAGCATGGAGTCCTCACCATTGGACCACCAGGGAATTTCCTTAAAGCTTGTAATTTAAATTATCTGCTTCTGCTGATTTTAATGACCCTCTTCAATGAATTCATACTCTACAAAGCATCAGAGAGAATAGATGAAATTGAAATCTGATCACATTTCTTTCTTTTGCTTGAAATCCTTCTTAGCGCCCATTGCTTATCTGTGTCTTCCAGTATGGTACCACCAGACACAATCAAAGATTGGGCACTTGNGAAGAAAACAAAACAATTATCACTAGTAAACCAACGAGACTAAATGAAATCATGAAAAATACTCAAGTAATTCAAAGAAGACAGAAAAAGATGAAAAAATGAACAAATAACAGCTGGACAAATTAAAAATGCATAGCAAAATGGTAGAGTTAACCAGCCATAATAGAACCAAAGATAAATGATCTAAAGCAGGTTAACCCCCACCCCCAAAATAAAGCAGGTTACCCAGTAGAACTGTTTGTGATGATGAAAATGTTTTTTATCTGTCTTCTTTACTACTCAGTCACATGTGGTTATAGAGTGCCTATGGAGGGAATTTTAGCTTTTGTTACATTCTAGTTCATTTAAGTTAAAATAACCACATGTGGCTAGTGGCCCATTGGGCAGCATAGTTAAAAATACCCAAATTAAAAGGAAAAATTGTTAGATTGGATAAGGAACAAAACCCATCTGTATGCTGGCGAAACAAACTAGTTTTTGTTTTTTTTTAAGGTACAGCATCTTTTAAATAATTAACTTATTTATTTATCTTTGGTGGTGCTGGGTGGGTCTGCATTGCTGTGCACGGCCTTTCTCTAGTTGCAGTGAGCGAGGGCTTCTCTTGTGGGACACGTACTGTAGGATGCATGGGCTTCAGTAGTTTCAGCTCATCAGCTCAGTTGCTTTGCAGCATGTGGAATCTTCCCGGACCAGGGATCAAACCCATGTCCCCTGCACTGGCAGGCCGATTTTTATCCACAGTACCAGCAGGAAAGTCCAGAAACTCTCTTTAAATCTACAGACATTAAATTAATTAAAAGCAAAAGGATGGGGAAAAAATGTATCAGGCAAACATTAAAGGCTGAACTTTTTATGTCAAAGTCAACATCAAGAGAACATCACAACTCTTGTGAGGATGAAAATTTTATTTTGTCATCCCTGGTGTTACATTGTTGCTGGTGGGGACAGCCAGGGAAAGAAGGATGGTGTATTAGTTTGCTAGAGCTGTTGTAACAAAATACCATGGACTTGGTGGCTTCAACTACGGACATTTGTTTTCTCACAGTTCTGGAGGCTGGAAGTCCAAGATCAAGGTATCAGCAGGGTTGGTTTGTCCTGAGGCCTCTCTCCTTGGCTTGCAGATGGCCACCTTCTTGCTGCCTCTTGACTTGGTCATCCCTCTGTCCACATGCACCCCTGATGTCTCTCTCTCACAAGGACACCAGTCATACTGGATTAGGGCCCGCAGTCATGGCCTCACTTTAACTTAATTGCCCCTTAAAGGCCCTCTCTCCCAAAGCAGTCATATTCTCACATAATGGGGGTTAGGGCTCAACATACGAATATTGGAGTGGAAGGGATACAATTCAGCCCATAACAGGAAGGGAGATTATTCATCACCACTGTTCTCCCAAGAACAGTGTTTCCCGGCTTCCAGGGTATGGTGTAATTGTCTGGGAACAGGCAGAGATCTCCTTGTGATTACCGTGAGTGAGGCAAGGATCAGCCCAAGTGAAAGGAGGGCCCAAGGGTGGGGGGCTATGGCTCACCTCTCAAGAGAGTTGTGGAGGAAGATAGAATGAGGAGGAAGGGAACCCTGCCCACTCAGAAGCTTGTGTGACTACTATTATTTATGTTGAATCTTCTGACAACAAATTATTCCTCTCAGATATATCTTTTTTGTTACTTGAAATATTACTATATATTTTTCCCTTTTGAATAATGAAAGAAAAGCTTCAAATAAGCAATGTTGTTTCTTCTGATGTGGAAGAGAGGAACCAACTGAAAATGCTGACCCTTCCCTAAGCCCACCAAGTCTCCTCACCCACAACCAGCTGCCTCTTGTTGCCGTGACAGCATTCATGTGGAGATGCTAGTTTTGGCTTCGCTTTGTTAATGTTGGGAGACTGGAGCAAGTTGATCAATTTAGCCCCTAAGGTGCCAGGTTTCCAGGTGAGGCTTGAAATTTGGAAGAGACATAGGGGAAGGAAGGTCCTGCAAGAGGGTCCTGTGGGAGCGAAGGCTTTGGGGGCTCTGGGCTACATGATCTGTGAAAGAAGGTAGAGCAGGTCTATAGAGCAATTTAAAACAGATGGATTTCCTGAAGTCACCACTGTGTTTCCATGGTAACATCTCAGCTGACTCTGTCAGTTGCTCTGAAGCATTCTCTCCTCTCTGTGGACAGAATCTGGGTGTCAGCTGGAGGAGAGGACCCAGAACACAATCTATTGAACTAACCTTAGAAGGGAGAAATTTGGGTTGGCTTCTAGGGCTTTTTGGGCGTCCCTGATGGCTCAGGTCTTCCCTGGTGGCTCAGACAGTAACGAACCTGCCTGCAATGCAGGAGACCCTGGTTCGATCCCTGAGTCGGGAAGATCCCCTGGAGAAGGGAATGGCTACCCACTTCAGTATTCTTGCCTAGAGAATTCCATGGACATAGATGCCTGGTGGGCCATAGTCCATAAGGTCTCAAAGAGTGGGACACAACTGAGAAACTAATGTACAACATGTATATTAGGGCTTTGGGAAAAGTCTCCCAAGAGTCAGGCCTTGCATCACCAGGGGAGATGAGAGCAGTCACCTGGTCTAATGACTTTTATGGTGATGGCGACAGCAGTTCTTGGCGGAAACGCTGTGGCGTCTGCCTGCCTCTCGGCTTTGTTAACCAGCGGACACTGGCCAACCTGTAATTTGTTCATTTAGTAAAATATTTATAGAGTGGCTCACATTAAATTCTGCTAGAGTCATCCATCACACGGTGAAACGCATGCCCGTCATGATGAATGCTGGTTGCCTACACCCTCCTATGATAGATCTGCAGCAAATAAAGGCTAATATTTTAAATCCTCTAAACAGCCGCTTGCTTCCTTTCACCCAGTCTTGTGATGCTTAGGGCACCGTGTTAGCTGTTGAAGTTAGAGAAAAGCATGCAACCAGGTACATTTCCTGCTCGTGGATGCTTACAACCTGGATAGGATGATGAACATTTTCCTGAAAAGAATAAATATCAGGACCAGGTGGTATATGTTCCATATTCATGGTACAGACAGTAAGCGCCATAGGAATTCCAAAGAGCAGCCTTTCTTCCAGGGTTGGGGTCATCAGGGAGTTCACGGAGGGGTGGGACTTGAACTGAGTTTGAATAAAGAGCAGTACTTGAGTAACAGGAAAGATCTTGGAAATCAGCAAGGGGAATGGCAGGAAAAGAAGCGCTGAGACAGGAGTCGGTGTGAGTGGCTGTTCAGGAGAAGGAGCAGACTTACTTGAGAATGGTTTGTAGCATGGAGGGTGGAAAATAAATGTGACAAGGCAAAGTCAAGGGTTCTGGCTGTCGGGATTCTGAAGGGCATGGCAGAGAGTTTAGTCTTTATCCTGTAGGCAGTATGGTTTGTCAAAGGTTTTAGAGCAAAACAAACAAAACCCATAATACTGTGGTAGGATGCTTAATCTGGTAGCTGTGTATAGGACTGAAGGAGGGAAGAAAGAGCCAGAAAGGTTGAATGCAAAAGTGATTGAAGGGTTGGATGGTGGTTGAGGAAATGGAAAGAGGAATGCTTGGGTGCATGGATGGACTGAATGGATGGGAAGGAGGGACCCCAGGGATACTGAGAAGGAATAGACTGTAACTGATTGGATACAGCAGAACAGGTGAGGGAAACTGTAATGTCTGAGCTTTGGTGAGTAGCAAAGCAGTTCATAACTTTAAAAGAAAGGATGCTTATGAAATGCTGTGTTAATCAGAAACACAAGAGGAAAATTCTTGCCCTTAAGTAACTCACAGCCAAGTACTAGGAGACCACTGTGATTAGAGATGCCGGGTCAGAAGCGTGTGCAGAGTCCAGGGAGGGGCTCGCAGGAAGGAGTGGGCCTCGATTCTGGGGAGGAGGCAGATTGTAAGGAAGAGGTTTATAAGAGGATGCGCTTGAGCTGAATGCTGAGGGACCACTTGTTTGAGGAAGAAACCTGATGTTAGGGGTTGTATATGACTTCAGAGTTGACTCTGAGGTGAAGCCGAACATCTAGGTGGAAGCATTCATGCATTCCATTCATTGTTACAGACGGACTTCTGTGTGAGGCTGTTCTTGGGCAGGAATGAAGAGATGAATGAGGCTCTCTCCCACCCTGGAAGAACTGCCCATCCAGTGTGGGGAGGAACATTCACTGTATCCTTCAGAGGTCTGTGTAGAGACCCGCAACCAAGCGTGTGCTGCAGGGGACGCTGGATCACAGAAGTGAACAGAACGGAGCAGATTCCTCCTCTCACAGAGGCCATCTGCTAGTTAAGAACTTTCTCATCAGGCTAGGTAAGAAAGGACAGGTTGAAGGGACGTGCCAAAGATGCAAAGAAAAGGAGTAGTGAATTCTTCTCAGACCATCTCCATCACCAGAAGGAGTGTCAGGACATGAGGGCCACCTGACGAGTGGTTTCTTTCACCTCGGTTGGAGCCATCAGTCTGTCTGTAGGGGCTGGGGTTGGTCTGAGAATCAAGAGGCTTTGAGGGATGGATCCCAGGGTTGTATGTGCCTCCTGATTGCGAGGTGATAGGTGTGTTCCTTTGAGAAGGCACCTTTGTAGCTGGCACCCTGAGCCTGGCATGCACGCCCTGGGAGTTTTGTGCACCAGGGCAGTGCAGCACCACCCATGAGCAGTGCGTTCACCTGCTCCACGTCCACGGAGCCCTGGCATCGACACCAATGTCTGTCACAAGACCCAAGGCTCATGTCCTGGTTGCAGAGTGGTCTCTGGAGAGTGGATGTTATGGGCTGAATTGTAATCCCACCTCCCATTTATATGTTGAAGTCTTAACCCTCTGCACCTCAGAAGGTGGCTGTATTTGAGATAGGTCTTTACAAGGTAATCAAACTAAAGTGAAGTCATTAGCTATGGTTTTTCCATCCATGTACAGATGTGAGAGTTGGACTATTATGGTCCAACTATAAGGCTGAGCACTGAAGAATTGATGCTTTTAAACTGGTGCTGGGGAAGACTCGTGAGAGTCCCTTGGACAGCAAGAAGATCAAACCAGTCAATCCTAAAGGAAATCAACCCTGAATATTCATTGGAAGGGCTGATGCTGACTCTGAAGCTCCAATACTTTGGCTACCTGATGCGAAGAGCTGACTCACTGGAAAAGATCCTGATGCTGGGAAAGATTGAGGGCAGGAGGGGATGGAGTGACAGAGGATGAGATGGTTGGATGGGATCACCAACTCAGTGGACATGAGTTTGAGCAAGCTCTGGGAGGTGGTGAAAGACAGGGAAGCCTGGCCTGCTGCAGTCCATGGGGTTGCAAAGAGTCAGATACAACAGAGCGACTGAACAACAACAAGAGGGACCCTATTCAAGTAGAACTGATGTCCTTATGGAGAGGAAAGCTGGGCGTAGATGTGCTCACAGGAAGACGCCAGGTGAAGATGAAGGCAGAGGTGAGGAGTGATGGGGGCTGGCTGAAGAATGTCAGAGGTCGCCCACAAACCAGCCTCGAGGGGAGCGGCCAGGCAATGAACCTCTCTCCAGGTTCTCAGCAGGAAGGTTACTTGCCCACACCTTGATTTCGGGCTTCCAGCCTCCAGAGCTGTGACAGTAAATGTCTTGCAGCCACCCAGGCTGCGGGACCTACTGTGGCTGCCCTCGTGGACTGAGACAGAGGCTCGGGCGCTCAGGAGCCTGTGGGCCTCGAGACCATGGTGACATGGTCCCTGAGCACCCTTCCCCTCCCCATGCTGTGGAAATCCGTGTTTTCCTTACGGGCTGGGAGAGTCTCAGTCAGAAGTTTTGCTGTGACTGGCCGGCCCTCAGCTCCTTCAGAGACGCTGTCAGCAGAGGGCCCACCTTTCCTGTTTGTTTATTTTCTCAGGCTTGTTATTGCTCCGTTGCTCAGCCGTGTCTGACTCCTCAGGGTTGATTTCCTTTAGGATTGACTGGTTTGATCTTGCAGTCCAAGGGGCTCTCAAGAGTCTTTTCCAGTGCCTAAAAGCAGAACCTCTGCAAATGCTCTGCTGGACAGGTGTTAGATTTGTGAGTAGGCGAGTTAGCAAAGAAAAAACTTTCATACATGCTTGTGGTGGCGTTTGGCAAGACTTACTCCATTATGTAGCATTTTAATGAACTGAGAGTATTTCCACTCCACGTCCTGGCATGAAGGGCGGGGAATCATTTCTGATCATCTTCACCCGCTGCTGACTCTGCTGGGGCTGGAGGTATAAGGAAGTCATGGAAACAGATTGGTTAAGAAGGTCCTCTGGGCAAAGTATGGATCTGTTACCCATTGTTAAGAGTTTTGGCAAAGCTTAGCTCTGGGGAAGGCTTCCCTGGTGGCTCCGACAGTTAAGAATCTGCCTGGATGGCATCACGGACTCGATGAACGTGAGTCTGAGTGAACTCCGGGAGATGGTGATGGACAGGGAGGCCTGGCGTGCTGCGATTCATGGGGTCGCAAAGAGTTGGACACGACTGAGCAACTGAACTGAACTGAACTGCAATGCAGGAGACCTGAGTTTGATCCCTGGGATGGGAAGATCCCCTGAAGAAGAACCCACTCCAGTATTCTTACCTGGGAGGTCCCAAGGACAGTGGAGTCTGGCAGTCTGCAATCCATGGGATTGCAAAGAGTCGGACACGACTGAGTGAGTAACACTCTAGCTCTGGAGAGTTAATCTGCTCTTGTAGAGACTAGCAGAAGGGTCCAGGGATCTGTTGCCCACCGCCTGCTGGGGGTGAGCAGCTTGCTCTGGGCTCACTGTTGTCCTCTGGAACTCTCCAGGACGTGTCCCCTGGCTCCTCACAGGGACTGCTCTCAGTAACCCAGTCTCTCGGGAATGGAGCATAATCACTCCACCTGCTGATTCAGCCCTTTTCTCTTGCTGACTTTTTGGAAGTCTCGGAAGCAGCCAAATGAACATCATATCCAAGATTATCTTGGCATAGCCGTTTGTGAGTTCTGCCTATAAAACTAAAGCTAGTGGCCATCCTTTTTTTTAATTTGCATTCTATTGCTATTTTTCATTTGTCAGGATTTTCCCCACTCCCTTGAAGTTTATATATGAGCTTAGGCTGTGCCAGGCATAAGGCTAAAGGCTCTCTGTTAAATTAACCTTGTTGTTTCTTCGCAATAAGTCTGTGAAGGAGGTACTAGAGTCATCTCCATTTTACAGATGGTGCTTCACAAGGTCAGTGACAAGATCAAGATCGTAGAGCCAGTAAATGCTGGATATGTGCCCAGCACGTGGATTCCAGAGTCCATGTCCTTAACCCTTGCATCACACTGTCATCTGTTTGGGTTTTAATGTATTAGAGTTATAATGGTGCTTGGAATGAGTCCCGCTCTCCAGTTCAGTCTTACTTGGTGGATGTGGAGCAGGAGAAACACATAGAGTTTTGGGAACCCAAGAGGAGTTTGCCCAGGGTTGGGATTCTGGAAGTGAAAACGTTAGTCTCTCAGTTGTGTTCGACTCTTTGCCATGCTAAGGACTGTAGCCCGCCAGGCGCCTCTATCCACGGGATTCTCCAGGCAAGAATACTGGAGTCGCCATTTCCTTCTCCAGGGGATCTTCCTGGACCAGGAATTGAACCTGTGTCTCCTGTGTTGGCAGGTGGGTTCCTTACCACTGAGCCACCAGGGAGTTCTGGAAGGCTCTCTGAAGGTGATGGTGACTAAATTGGGACCTGGGGAACTTTTCCATAGAGAAATCACACAAACTAAGGCATGGAGGCTGGACTCCGAAAGACGGGGGGTGAACAGCAGCTCAGAGTAGCAGGGCAGTGGGGGCACGAAGAGGAGAGGGGCTGAGAGAGGAGTGGCAGAATTGGAGATGGAGAGAAGGGGGAGGGCAGGCTGGGGAAGGCGCCGTTTGATGCACTAAGAAGTCGGGAAATTTCTTCCTGTGGAGAGCAGGGTGCTGCTGAAGGGCTCTGAGGATGAGTGAAATGTTTGCTTTTGTGGTTTACTTATTTATTTAAAGATATTTATTTGTGTGCAACCGGGTCTTAGTTGCCTCATGTGTGATCATGTAAATGCTTAGTCCTGGCATGTGGGATCTAGTTCCCTGACTGGGGATTGAACTTGGGCCCCCTCTTAGCCACTGGACCCCCAGGAAGTCCCTGGTTTTGTGTTTTAGAGACGTCAGTGCCGCTGTTCAATGGAGGATGGATTGGAGGGAACAAGAATACAGACAAGAAGACCAGGGAGGAAGATGTTAGTCCAGGTGGGAGGTGGTGAGGGCTATGAGAGGAACGAGGATGAAGACGGGGAGGATGTTGAGACTGGCTGGTCCTGACGATTGAGTCCACGAGGCGCTGAGGGCCGGGAAGTGTAAACCGACACTGAGTGCTTGATGTGTACCAGGTCTGGTTCTAAGTGGCCTATTTTAATTCATTTACTCCCACAACAGGGCTTCCCTGGTAGCTCCGTGGTTAAAGAATCCGCCTGCCAAGGTAGCGGATGCAGGTTCAGTCCCTGATCTGGGAAGATCCCCTGGAGAAGGAAATGGCAGCCCACTCCAGTATTCCTGCCTGGGAAATCCCATGGACGGAGGAGCCTGGCAGGCTACAGTCCATGGGGTCACAAAGAGTCGGACACGACTGAGTGACTAAACAGCAACAACACTCCCAGCTTTCCGAGGTCTCACAGGTGAGGATGTTGAAGCACAGAGGCTAGGTGTCTTGGCCCAAGGGCAGGCTCATGGCCGGCCAGGGGTGAAGCAGAGACTCAAGTGTGGATCTGTCACCTCCCATCTTTGTGATCCTGTAGCATCTGTCCTGTGTGAGCTCAGGGGGCAGGGAGGGGAGCAGCGGGGAGGCATCCAGACGACCCCTCCTCCCCTCACCACTGTCGCCCTTGCTGATGACCAAGTGCACGGTGGTGCCATTGACCAAGGGTTTAGAAGGCAGCAGAGGAAGATACCGGGCTCTGATTTATGTGTTTTTAGCGGGAGATGCTTGGGGAACAGCCAGTGGAGACATTCAGCTCAGTCCCTTCTCGGAGCCTCTTGTCACGGAGCCCCCGGGGGCTTGTACACCTCCACTAATCATTACACAGCTTTACATTTAGATGACAGCCAGATAAGCAAAAAAAAAAAAAAAAAATTGGTGGTGTCGAGTCTAAAGTCTCTCATAATCTGAAGTGATTCCTCTCTGTTTCCAGTTCACTGACTGGTTGGCAGATTAAAATGTGAAGGCTTGACGAAAAAATAACGAAGTGCTGCCAACCCTCAGTGTCTGAGGCATAAAATTAAATTTAACGTTGTCTTACATGTCTGAAGCCTTGTCATCAGAAGGCTGGCCAGACAAATATGACTTAGAGGGTTAGGTTTTCAGAAATGAGTAGGAAAAATAAAATATGGAATAAAAGAAGAGTGGGGATAATGCATTAAAAAAAGAGGCATAGCCAGTGGTTTTAAGCAGTCCTGTCTGATGGCTTTGTTTAATACCGCTTCTTCTTTTGCCTGCTTGGCCAGAGAATTCTGCTGTGTTGTGCAAGTTATCCTACTGATATTGAGAAATTCAGCCACTCCTTTACCTCGTCCTGACCACCTTCTTCACCTCTTTCACCTCTCCTAAGTCTCTGTACATCCTATTGATTTTTTCCTTTCTTGGGCGTTTAGTCCCTGCCCCCACCCCCCATATTTTTTTGGTCAGCTGCATGCTCAGTCTGGCTGGGGACTAATTTCCCAGCTCTGAAGTTAAAAGCTGAGATCTGGCCTTCCCCTTCCATCCTAGCTGAGTGCTGGGTAAAGTGCACCCTTTACCCAGCTGTTCCGTCCCCTTCTGTTTCAGCCTCGCGTCTCTGTCCACAGTGGGATCCGTTGTCTGACAGCTGCTGCTCCTCCGTGTGACGTCTTCAGAGGGTGTGGGCCAGCTCTGTGTCCTGGCCTCCAAGGCTTGTCATTCCTGTCAATATTAGAAGCGAAATATAGGTCGGCCTCACAGCTCCCAGTGTTAAAAATAAAAGCTTCCTCCCCGGGCCATGCGGGTTTGTAGATGGACATAGATTTTTTTCCCCCTTCCCACCAGCCCCCTTTCTCAGTTGCTTCTTGGAGTTCGGCTGATGCTGCTCTCCGTATAAGCATGCTAAGTCGCTTCAGTCATGTCCGACTCTGCGGCCCCGTGGACTGTAGCCCATCAGGCTCCTCTGTCCATGGGATTCTGCAGGCAGGAATACTGGAGTGCATAGCCATTCCCTTCCCCTGGGGTCTTCCCGACCCAGGGATCGAATCCAAGTCTCTTAGGTCTCCTGCCCTGGCACCTGCGTTCTTTACCACTAGTGCCGCTCTGTGTAAGAGGGAGCCTGAAAATAGAAGAGGGCTGGAATCATCTCCCTCGCAGACTCCATTCCCAAACGTGAGGATGGCCTAGTCGGAAGTTGTGACTGGAAGCGCTGAGCAGGCTTCCTCCCAGCTGTGGG
>SJYW01002241.1:33691-50060 GCA_006410735.1 Raphicerus campestris | reverse complement strand
GCTCAGCCTTCTTCACAGTCCAACTCTCACATCCATACATGACCACAGGAAAAACCATAGCCTTGACTAGACGGACCTTAGTCGGCAAAGTAATGTCTGCTTTTTAATATGCTGTCTAGGTTGGCCATAACTTTTCTTCCAAGGACTAAGCGTCTTTTAATTTCATAGCTGCAGTCACCATCTGCAGTGATTTTGGAGCCCCCCAAAAATAAAGTCTGACACTGTTTCCACTGTTTCCCCATCTATTTCCCATGAAGTGATGGGACCGGATGCCATGATCTTCGTTTCTGAATGTTGAGCTTTAAGCCAGCGTTTTCACTCTCCTCTAGACTAACGATTGCTCTAGTCCCACTTGAAAAGCTTGAAAAAGAAAACTTGAGTATAGAGATTCAATTTCAGAAGTTGAAAAGAGTTCTGGAGATTGGTAGCACAACAGTGTGAATGTACTTAACACTACTGAACTTTTGTTAAGACAGTAAATTTTATGTGTATTTCACTACAGTTAAAAATAATATAGCCCACACACAAAAAGAAGCCTCAAAATGATGAAACTCTTTATAGGTAATGTAACTGCATCCTAGAACACAGCTCAAGAGTATAATTATAGGATATAATTTTATATAATTGGATATAATTTATAGAATAATAATAATATTCTATAAAGAAACAAAAATATCTAGCACCAGACAAGGAAATATTCACAATGTCTGACATACAATCAAAAATTACAAGACAAGGAAAAAGACAGCCTATAAAGAGGAGAAAAGTCAGTCAAAAGAAACAGATCCCCAAATGACACTTATATAATGGAATTATTAGACAAGAACACTAAGGCTATATCCCATATGTTCAAGAAAGTAAAGAGATGCATGACATCTTTAAAGATGAAAATCAAGTTTTTAGAGGTGGAACATGTAAACTCTGAGGTTAAAAAAGTACACTAGGTTGAACTTACGGCAGACTAGACACTGCAGAAGAAAAGATTAGTGAATTTGAAGACACCACAATAGAAATGAATAAAAGTAAAGCACACAGAGAAACGTAAAAGCTGAAAGAAGTGTAACTAACAGCATCAGTGAGCTGTGAAACAGTTTCAACTGACCTAATAATAGAGTGTAATTAAAGTCCTCAAAGAGAGGATGGGGAAGAAAATATTTGAAGAAATACTGGCCAAAATTCTAAAAATTTGATCAGAATGAAAAACCCACTAGTTCAAGAAGTTCAAAAAACCCAAGCACAAGAAATATGAAAAACAATTGAAATTGCTTAAAAAAAGTGATAATGAGAAAACCTTAAAAGCATACAGAGGGGGGGAAAAACAAGGAAGAGAGCAACCTTCTTGCTCGAAACAAAGAACAAGGCAAGACAGAAGATAGTGGAGCAATATCTTTATAGGACTGCAGGAAACAAAATAAAGCTGTCAGCTGAGCACTTTGTATCCACCCAAGATGTCTTTGAAATAAGAGGCTAAAATGACGTTTACAGACATGCAAAAACAGAATCCATTGCCAGGAATCCTGCACTGAGAAATGTTAAAAGAAGTCCTTTAGTTATTAATAGGCGGAAAATCTACCAGTTTGAAAAATTGATCAACATAAAGGAATGCTGTTTATTTCTGATTCTCTTTAGCATCAAAAATGTGAATATAATGATAAATATAAAAGACTTTTTCTTATCTTTAAAAGATAATGACTTTTTAAACAAAAATGATAACTATGTATTTTGGAGTTTAAAACATATTAATACGTAGAAGTAAAATATTAAATTGCACAAAGGCCAAGAAGTAGATTATTATAAGATTCTTATATGATATGTGAAGTGTTGTAATTATTACTTGAAGGTAGATGATGATAACTTAAAGATGTATGCATCCTATTAATGCTAAAACAACCACTGAAGAAAACAAAACAATTATCACTAGTAAACCAACGAGACTAAATGAAATCATGAAAAATACTCAAGTAATTCAAAGAAGACAGAAAAAGATGAAAAAATGAACAAATAACAGCTGGACAAATTAAAAATGCATAGCAAAATGGTAGAGTTAACCAGCCATAATAGAACCAAAGATAAATGATCTAAAGCAGGTTAACCCCCACCCCCAAAATAAAGCAGGTTACCCAGTAGAACTGTTTGTGATGATGAAAATGTTTTTTATCTGTCTTCTTTACTACTCAGTCACATGTGGTTATAGAGTGCCTATGGAGGGAATTTTAGCTTTTGTTACATTCTAGTTCATTTAAGTTAAAATAACCACATGTGGCTAGTGGCCCATTGGGCAGCATAGTTAAAAATACCCAAATTAAAAGGAAAAATTGTTAGATTGGATAAGGAACAAAACCCATCTGTATGCTGGCGAAACAAACTAGTTTTTGTTTTTTTTTAAGGTACAGCATCTTTTAAATAATTAACTTATTTATTTATCTTTGGTGGTGCTGGGTGGGTCTGCATTGCTGTGCACGGCCTTTCTCTAGTTGCAGTGAGCGAGGGCTTCTCTTGTGGGGCACGTACTCTAGGATGCATGGGCTTCAGTAGTTTCAGCTCATCAGCTCAGTTGCTTTGCAGCATGTGGAATCTTCCCGGACCAGGGATCAAACCCATGTCCCCTGCACTGGCAGGCCGATTTTTATCCACAGTACCACCAGGAAAGTCCAGAAACTCTCTTTAAATCTACAGACATTAAATTAATTAAAAGCAAAAGGATGGGGAAAAAATGTATCAGGCAAACATTAAAGGCTGAACTTTTTATGTCAAAGTCAACATCAAGAGAACATCACAACTCTTGTGAGGATGAAAATTTTATTTTGTCATCCCTGGTGTTACATTGTTGCTGGTGGGGACAGCCAGGGAAAGAAGGATGGTGTATTAGTTTGCTAGAGCTGTTGTAACAAAATACCATGGACTTGGTGGCTTCAACTACGGACATTTGTTTTCTCACAGTTCTGGAGGCTGGAAGTCCAAGATCAAGGTATCAGCAGGGTTGGTTTGTCCTGAGGCCTCTCTCCTTGGCTTGCAGATGGCCACCTTCTTGCTGCCTCTTGACTTGGTCATCCCTCTGTCCATATGCACCCCTGATGTCTCTCTCTCACAAGGACACCAGTCATATTGGATTAGGGCCCGCAGTCATGGCCTCACTTTAACTTAATTGCCCCTTAAAGGCCCTCTCTCCCAAAGCAGTCATATTCTCACATAATGGGGGTTAGGGCTCAACATACGGATATTGGAGTGGAAGGGATACAATTCAGCCCATAACAGGAAGGGAGATTATTCATCACCACTGTTCTCCCAAGAACAGTGTTTCCCGGCTTCCAGGGTATGGTGTAATTGTCTGGGAACAGGCAGAGATCTCCTTGTGATTACCGTGAGTGAGGCAAGGATCAGCCCAAGTGAAAGGAGGGCCCAAGGGTGGGGGGCTATGGCTCACCTCTCAAGAGAGTTGTGGAGGAAGATAGAATGAGGAGGAAGGGAACCCTGTCCACTCAGAAGCTTGTGTGACTGCTATTATTTATGTTGAATCTTCTGACAACAAATTATTCCTCTCAGATATATCTTTTTTGTTACTTGAAATATTACTATATATTTTTCCCTTTTGAATAATGAAAGAAAAGCTTCAAATAAGCAATGTTGTTTCTTCTGATGTGGAAGAGAGGAACCAACTGAAAATGCTGACCCTTCCCTAAGCCCACCAAGTCTCCTCACCCACAGCCAGCTGCCTCTTGTTGCCGTGACAGCATTCATGTGGAGATGCTAGTTTTGGCTTCGCTTTGTTAATGTTGGGAGCAAGTTGATCAATTTAGCCCCTAAGATGCCAGGTTTCCAGGTGAGGCTTGAAATTTGGAAGAGACATAGGGGAAGGAAGGTCCTGCAGGAGGGTCCTGTTGGAGCGAAGGCTTTGGGGGCTCTGGGCTACATGATCTGTGAAAGAAGGTAGAGCAGGTCTATAGAGCAATTTAAAACAGATGGATTTCCTGAAGTCACCACTGTGTTTCCATGGTAACATCTCAGCTGACTCTGTCAGTTGCTCTGAAGCATTCTCCCCTCTCTGTGGACAGAATCTGGGTGTCAGCTGGAGGAGAGGACCCAGGACACAATCTATTGAACTAACCTTAGAAGGGAGAAATTTGGGTTGGCTTCTAGGGCTTTTTGGGCGTCCCTGATGGCTCAGGTCTTCCCTGGTGGCTCAGACAGTAACGAACCTGCCTGCAATGCAGGAGACCCTGGTTCGATCCCTGAGTCGGGAAGATCCCCTGGAGAAGGGAATGGCTACCCACTTCAGTATTCTTGCCTAGAGAATTCCATGGACATAGATGCCTGGTGGGCCATAGTCCATAAGGTCTCAAAGAGTGGGACACAACTGAGAAACTAACATACAATATGTATATTAGGGCTTTGGGAAAAGTCTCCCAAGAGTCAGGCCTTGCATCACCAGGGGAGATGAGAGCAGTCACCTGGTCTAATGACTTTTATGGTGATGGCGACAGCAGTTCTTGGCGGAAAGGCTGTGGCGCCTGCCTGCCTCTCGGCTTTGTTAACCAGCGGACACTGGCCAACCTGTAATTTGTTCATTTAGTAAAATATTTATAGAGTGGCTCACATTAAATTCTGCTAGAGTCATCCATCACACGGTGAAATGCATGCCCGTCATGATGAATGCTGGTTGCCTACGCCCTCCTATGATAGATCTGCAGCAAATAAAGGCTAATATTTTAAATCCTCTAAACAGCCGCTTGCTTCCTTTCACCCAGTCTTGTGATGCTTAGGGCACCGTGTTAGCTGTTGAAGTTAGAGAAAAGCATGCAACCAGCTACATTTCCTGCTCGTGGATGCTTACAACCTGGATAGGATGATGAACATTTTCCTGAAAATAATAAATATCAGGACCAGGTGGTATATGTTCCATATTCATGGTACAGACAGTAACCGCCATAGGAATTCCAAAGAGCAGCCTTTCTTCCAGGGTTGGGGTCATCAGGGAGTTCACGGAGGGGTGGGACTTGAACTGAGTTTGAATAAAGAGCAGTACTTGAGTAACAGGAAAGATCTTGGAAATCAGCAAGGGGAATGGCAGGAAAAGAAGCACTGAGACAGGAGTCGGTGTGAGTGGCTGTTCAGGAGAAGGAGCAGACTTACTTGAGAATGGTTTGTAGCATGGAGGGTGGAAAATAAATGTGACAAGGCAAAGTCAAGGGTTCTGGTTGTCGGGATTCTGAAGGGCATGGCAGAGAGTTTAGTCTTTATCCTGTAGGCAGTATGGTTTGTCAAAGGTTTTAGAGCAAAACAAACAAAACCCATAATACTGTGGTAGGATGTTTAATCTGGTAGCTGTGTATAGGACTGAAGGAGGGAAGAAAGAGCCAGAAAGGTTGAATGCAAAAGTGATTGAAGGGTTGGATGGTGGTTGAGGAAATGGAAAGAGGAATGCTTGGGTGCATGGATGGACTGAATGGATGGGAAGGAGGGACCCCAGGGATACTGAGAAGGAATAGACTGTAACTGATTGGATACAGCAGAACAGGTGAGGGAAACTGTAATGTCTGAGCTTTGGTGAGTAGCAAAGCAGTTCATAACTTTAAAAGAAAGGATGCTTATGAAATGCTGTGTTAATCAGAAACACAAGAGGAAAATTCTTGCCCTTAAGTAACTCACAGCCAAGTACTAGGAGACCACTGTGATTAGAGATGCCGGGTCAGAAGCGTGTGCGGAGTCCAGGGAGGGGCTCGCAGGAAGGAGTGGGCCTCGATTCTGGGGAGGAGGCAGATTGTAAGGAAGAGGTTTATAAGAGGATGCGCTTGAGCTGAATGCTGAGGGACCACTTGTTTGAGGAAGAAACCTGATGTTAGGGGTTGTATATGACTTCAGAGTTGACTCTGAGGTGAAGCCGAACATCTAGGTGGAAGCATTCATGCATTCCATTCATTGTTACAGACGGACTTCTGTGTGAGGCTGTCCTTGGGCAGGAATGAAGAGATGAATGAGGCTCTCTCCCACCCTGGAAGAACTGCCCATCCAGTGTGGGGAGGAACATTCACTGTATCCTTCAGAGGTCTGTGTAGAGACCCGCAACCAAGCGTGTGCTGCGGGGGACGCTGGATCACAGAAGTGAACAGAACGGAGCAGATTCCTCCTCTCACAGAGGCCATCTGCTAGTTAAGAACTTTCTCATCAGGCTAGGTAAGAAAGGACAGGTTGAAGGGACGTGCCAAAGATGCAAAGAAAAGGAGTAGTGAATTCTTCTCAGACCATCTCCATCACCAGAAGGAGTGTCAGGACATGAGGGCCACCTGACGAGTGGTTTCTTTCACCTCGGTTGGAGCCATCAGTCTGTCTGTAGGGGCTGGGGTTGGTCTGAGAATCAAGAGGCTTTGAGGGATGGATCCCAGGGTTGTATGTGCCTCCTGATTGCGAGGTGATAGGTGTGTTCCTTTGAGAAGGCACCTTTGTAGCTGGCACCCTGAGCCTGGCATGCACGCCCTGGGAGTTTTGTGCACCAGGGCAGTGCAGCACCACCCATGAGCAGTGCGTTCACCTGCTCCACGTCCACGGAGCCCTGGCATCGACACCAATGTCTGTCACAAGACCCAAGGCTCATGTCCTGGTTGCAGAGTGGTCTCTGGAGAGTGGATGTTATGGGCTGAATTGTAATCCCACCTCCCATTTATATGTTGAAGTCTTAACCCTCTGCACCTCAGAAGGTGGCTGTATTTGAGATAGGTCTTTACAAGGTAATCAAACTAAAGTGAAGTCATTAGCTATGGTTTTTCCATCCATGTACAGATGTGAGAGTTGGACTATTATGGTCCAACTATAAGGCTGAGCACTGAAGAATTGATGCTTTTAAACTGGTGCTGGGGAAGACTCGTGAGAGTCCCTTGGACAGCAAGAAGATCAAACCAGTCAATCCTAAAGGAAATCAACCCTGAATATTCATTGGAAGGGCTGATGCTGACTCTGAAGCTCCAATACTTTGGCTACCTGATGCGAAGAGCTGACTCACTGGAAAAGATCCTGATGCTGGGAAAGATTGAGGGCAGGAGGGGATGGAGTGACAGAGGATGAGATGGTTGGATGGGATCACCAACTCAGTGGACATGAGTTTGAGCAAGCTCTGGGAAGTGGTGAAAGACAGGGAAGCCTGGCCTGCTGCAGTCCATGGGGTTGCAAAGAGTCAGATACAACAGAGCGACTGAACAACAACAAGAGGGACCCTATTCAAGTAGAACTGATGTCCTTATGGAGAGGAAAGCTGGGCGTAGATGTGCTCACAGGAAGACGCCAGGTGAAGATGAAGGCAGAGGTGAGGAGTGATGGGGGCTGGCTGAAGAATGTCAGAGGTCGCCCACAAACCAGCCTCGAGGGGAGCGGCCAGGCAATGAACCTCTCTCCAGGTTCTCAGCAGGAAGGTTACTTGCCCACACCTTGATTTCGGGCTTCCAGCCTCCAGAGCTGTGACAGTAAATGTCTTGCAGCCACCCAGGCTGCGGGACCTACTGTGGCTGCCCTCGTGGACTGAGACAGAGGCTCGGGCGCTCAGGAGCCTGTGGGCCTCGAGACCACGGTGACATGGTCCCTGAGCACCCTTCCCCTCCCCATGCTGTGGAAATCCGTGTTTTCCTTACGGGCTGGGAGAGTCTCAGTCAGAAGTTTTGCTGTGACTGGCCGGCCCTCAGCTCCTTCAGAGATGCTGTCAGCAGAGGGCCCACCTTTCCTGTTTGTTTATTTTCTCAGGCTTGTTGTTGCTCCGTTGCTCAGCCGTGTCTGACTCCTCAGGGTTGATTTCCTTTAGGATTGACTGGTTTGATCTTGCAGTGCACGGGGCTCTCAAGAGTCTTTTCCAGTGCCTAAAAGCAGAACCTCTGCAAATGCTCTGCTGGACAGGTGTTAGATTTGTGAGTAGGCGAGTTAGCAAAGAAAAAACTTTCATACATGCTTGTGGTGGCGTTTGGCAAGACTTACTCCATTATGTAGCATTTTAATGAACTGAGAGTATTTCCACTCCACGTCCTGGCATGAAGGGCGGGGAATCATTTCTGATCATCTTCACCCGCTGCTGACTCTGCTGGGGCTGGAGGTATAAGGAAGTCATGGAAACAGATTGGTTAAGAAGGTCCTCTGGGCAAAGTATGGATCTGTTACCCATTGTTAAGAGTTTTGGCAAAGCTTAGCTCTGGGGAAGGCTTCCCTGGTGGCTCCGACAGTTAAGAATCTGCCTGGATGGCATCACGGACTCGATGAACGTGAGTCTGAGTGAACTCCGGGAGATGGTGATGGACAGGGAGGCCTGGCGTGCTGCGATTCATGGGGTCGCAAAGAGTTGGACACGACTGAGCAACTGAACTGAACTGAACTGCAATGCAGGAGACCTGAGTTTGATCCCTGGGATGGGAAGATCCCCTGAAGAAGAACCCACTCCAGTATTCTTACCTGGGAGGTCCCAAGGACAGTGGAGTCTGGCAGTCTGCAATCCATGGGATTGCAAAGAGTCGGACACGACTGAGTGAGTAACACTCTAGCTCTGGAGAGTTAATCTGCTCTTGTAGAGACTAGCAGAAGGGTCCAGGGATCTGTTGCCCACCGCCTGCTGGGGGTGAGCAGCTTGCTCTGGGCTCACTGTTGTCCTCTGGAACTCTCCAGGACGTGTCCCCTGGCTCCTCACAGGGACTGCTCTCAGTAACCCAGTCTCTCGGGAATGGAGCATAATCACTCCACCTGCTGATTCAGCCCTTTTCTCTTGCTGACTTTTTGGAAGTCTCGGAAGCAGCCAAATGAACATCATATCCAAGATTATCTTGGCATAGCCGTTTGTGAGTTCTGCCTATAAAACTAAAGCTAGTGGCCATCCTTTTTTTTAATTTGCATTCTATTGCTATTTTTCATTTGTCAGGATTTTCCCCACTCCCTTGAAGTTTATATATGAGCTTAGGCTGTGCCAGGCACAAGGCTAAAGGCTCTCTGTTAAATTAACCTTGTTGTTTCTTCGCAATAAGTCTGTGAAGGAGGTACTAGAGTCATCTCCATTTTACAGATGGTGCTTCACAAGGTCAGTGACAAGATCAAGATCGTAGAGCCAGTAAATGCTGGATATGTGCCCAGCACGTGGATTCCAGAGTCCATGTCCTTAACCCTTGCATCACACTGTCATCTGTTTGGGTTTTAATGTATTAGAGTTATAATGGTGCTTGGAATGAGTCCCGCTCTCCAGTTCAGTCTTACTTGGTGGATGTGGAGCAGGAGAAACACATAGAGCTTTGGGAACCCAAGAGGAGTTTGCCCAGGGTTGGGATTCTGGAAGTGAAAACGTTAGTCTCTCAGTTGTGTTCGACTCTTTGCCATGCTAAGGACTGTAGCCCGCCAGGCGCCTCTATCCACGGGATTCTCCAGGCAAGAATACTGGAGTCGCCATTTCCTTCTCCAGGGGATCTTCCTGGACCAGGAATTGAACCTGTGTCTCCTGTGTTGGCAGGTGGGTTCCTTACCACTGAGCCACCAGGGAGTTCTGGAAGGCTCTCTGAAGGTGATGGTGACTAAATTGGGACCTGGGGAACTTTTCCATAGAGAAATCACACAAACTAAGGCATGGAGGCTGGACTCCGAAAGACGGGGGGTGAACAGCAGCTCAGAGTAGCAGGGCAGTGGGGGCACGAAGAGGAGAGGGGCTGAGAGAGGAGTGGCAGAATTGGAGATGGAGAGAAGGGGGAGGGCAGGCTGGGGAAGGCGCCGTTTGATGCACTAAGAAGTCGGGAAATTTCTTCCTGTGGAGAGCAGGGTGCTGCTGAAGGGCTCTGAGGATGAGTGAAATGTTTGCTTTTGTGGTTTACTTATTTATTTAAAGATATTTATTTGTGTGCAACCGGGTCTTAGTTGCCTCATGTGTGATCATGTAAATGCTTAGTCCTGGCATGTGGGATCTAGTTCCCTGACTGGGGATTGAACTTGGGCCCCCTCTTAGCCACTGGACCCCCAGGAAGTCCCTGGTTTTGTGTTTTAGAGACGTCAGTGCCGCTGTTCAATGGAGGATGGATTGGAGGGAACAAGAATACAGACAAGAAGACCAGGGAGGAAGATGTTAGTCCAGGTGGGAGGTGGTGAGGGCTATGAGAGGAACGAGGATGAAGACGGGGAGGATGTTGAGACTGGCTGGTCCTGACGATTGAGTCCACGAGGCGCTGAGGGCCGGGAAGTGTAAACCGACACTGAGTGCTTGATGTGTACCAGGTCTGGTTCTAAGTGGCCTATTTTAATTCATTTACTCCCACAACAGGGCTTCCCTGGTAGCTCCGTGGTTAAAGAATCCGCCTGCCAAGGTAGCGGATGCAGGTTCAGTCCCTGATCTGGGAAGATCCCCTGGAGAAGGAAATGGCAGCCCACTCCAGTATTCCTGCCTGGGAAATCCCATGGACGGAGGAGCCTGGCAGGCTACAGTCCATGGGGTCACAAAGAGTCGGACACGACTGAGTGACTAAACAGCAACAACACTCCCAGCTTTCCGAGGTCTCACAGGTGAGGATGTTGAAGCACAGAGGCTAGGTGTCTTGGCCCAAGGGCAGGCTCATGGCCGGCCAGGGGTGAAGCAGAGACTCAAGTGTGGATCTGTCACCTCCCATCTTTGTGATCCTGTAGCATCTGTCCTGTGTGAGCTCAGGGGGCAGGGAGGGGAGCAGCGGGGAGGCATCCAGACGACCCCTCCTCCCCTCACCACTGTCGCCCTTGCTGATGACCAAGTGCACGGTGGTGCCATTGACCAAGGGTTTAGAAGGCAGCAGAGGAAGATACCGGGCTCTGATTTATGTGTTTTTAGCGGGAGATGCTTGGGGAACAGCCAGTGGAGACATTCAGCTCAGTCCCTTCCTCTCGGAGCCTCTTGTCACGGAGCCCCCGGGGGCTTGTACACCTCCACTAATCATTACACAGCTTTACATTTAGATGACAGCCAGATAAGCAAAAAAAAAAAAAAAAAAATGGTGGTGTCGAGTCTAAAGTCTCTCATAATCTGAAGTGATTCCTCTCTGTTTCCAGTTCACTGACTGGTTGGCAGATTAAAATGTGAAGGCTTGACGAAAAAATAACGAAGTGCTGCCAACCCTCAGTGTCTGAGGCATAAAATTAAATTTAACGTTGTCTTACATGTCTGAAGCCTTGTCATCAGAAGGCTGGCCAGACAAATATGACTTAGAGGGTTAGGTTTTCAGAAATGAGTAGGAAAAATAAAATATGGAATAAAAGAAGAGTGGGGATAATGCATTAAAAAAAGAGGCATAGCCAGTGGTTTTAAGCAGTCCTGTCTGATGGCTTTGTTTAATACTGCTTCTTCTTTTGCCTGCTTGGCCAGAGAATTCTGCTGTGTTGTGCAAGTTATCCTACTGATATTGAGAAATTCAGCCACTCCTTTACCTCGTCCTGACCACCTTCTTCACCTCTTTCACCTCTCCTAAGTCTCTGTACATCCTATTGATTTTCTCCTTTCTTGGGCGTTTAGTCCCTGCCCCCACCCCCCATATTTTTTTGGTCAGCTGCATGCTCAGTCTGGCTGGGGACTAATTTCCCAGCTCTGAAGTTAAAAGCTGAGATCTGGCCTTCCCCTTCCATCCTAGCTGAGTGCTGGGTAAAGTGCACCCTTTACCCAGCTGTTCCGTCCCCTTCTGTTTCAGCCTCGCGTCTCTGTCCACAGTGGGATCCGTTGTCTGACAGCTGCTGCTCCTCCGTGTGACGTCTTCAGAGGGTGTGGGCCAGCTCTGTGTCCTGGCCTCCAAGGCTTGTCATTCCTNCATCCCCTTCTTTTTCTGCCTCGCGTCTCTGTCCACAGTGGGATCTGGTGTCTGACAGCTGCTGCTCCTCCGTGTGACGTCTTCAGAGGGTGTGGGCCAGCTCTGTGTCCTGGCCTCCGAGGCTTGTCATTCCTGTCCATATTAGAAGCGAAATATAGGTTGGCCTCACAGCTCCCAGTGTTAAAAATAAAAGCTTCCTCCCCGGGCCGTGCGGGTTTGTAGATGGACATAGATTTTTTTCCCCCTTCCCACCAGCCCCCTTTCTCAGTTGCTTCTTGGAGTTCGGCTGATGCTGCTCTCCGTATAAGCATGCTAAGTCGCTTCAGTCATGTCCGACTCTGCGGCCCCGTGGACTGTAGCCCATCAGGCTCCTCTGTCCATGGGATTCTGCAGGCAGGAATACTGGAGTGCATAGCCATTCCCTTCCCCTGGGGTCTTCCCGACCCAGGGATCGAATCCAAGTCTCTTAGGTCTCCTGCCCTGGCACCTGCGTTCTTTACCACTAGTGCCGCTCTGTGTAAGAGGGAGCCTGAAAATAGAAGAGGGCTGGAATCATCTCCCTCGCAGACTCCATTCCCAAACGTGAGGATGGCCTAGTCGGAAGTTGTGACTGGAAGCGCTGAGCAGGCTTCCTCCCAGCTGTGGGCGATGCACACAGACTGCTGGTAACTGGGGGAAACTCAGGTTCCTTTTTCTACGAAAGGCGGTCCTGGGATGGAGCTTGGGCAGAATCCCTCTGCTCCAGGACCACCCAGCACAGCGCGCCTGCCTCAGCCACGTGACCGGGCAGTGGGATGCCTTACACCGTTGCTGCTAGGACCTGCCCTCTCAGCCTGCTCACCCCTCGTCCCTGCGTTTGCGCGATCTCAGGGGCCTCGGCCCTTGTTCTGTGATGTGAAGATGCAGGAGGCGAAAGGAGAGCCTTCTACTGTATTGTTAATAACGTAGGCTTCTCTCCTCCTGCCCTCTCGTTTGCTTCTTCTCCTTCTCTCTCCTCTTCTAGTCTGATTTGCTCTCTGATGTCGTTTCACCTTCATTCCATTTTGCCCTGCGACTCCTGCAAAACTTGGGAGATCGGTTTTCCTTCACATGAAGAGCCATGGAACTCTGAGACTCGAACACTTAAAAAAAAATTTTTTTTTTTGTTTGTTATTGGAGTATAATTGTTCTACAATGCTGTGTAAGTTTCCGCTGTACAACAGCGTGAATCAGTCATAGCTATACACATATCCCCTGCCTCTTGCACGCCCCCCCCCCCCGCCCCCTGGGTATCACAGAGCACCGGAGTGAGCTCTCTGTGCTGTACAGCAGGCTCCCACTAGCTATCTGTCTTACACACGGGAGGGTGTATATGTCAGTTCCAGCCTCCCGGTTCTGAGTCTTTGAATAGATCTTCACCTCTGCATTTCTCAGACAGGTCTACTTGACAAGTGACTGCAGTGTCTGCTAGGGGACCCCAAAGAGAAGGCTGCTTCGACTTTTGGACTTCTCATAAGCCACCTCTGCAGTGTCCCGGCCAGTCTCAAAACCCAAGCTCATGCCTTCCTTCCCATAGCTGGAATCAGTGTTGCTTTTCTGGTTGAAAATGGAACGCCCGAGTCAGCCTAGGATGTAAGCATTTTCCAAGGCTTTGAGGAAATGGCACGTATCCTAATTTGTCTCTCACCCTTCTGAATTGGATTTTCTCAGAGGTTTCTGTTGGGCTGGTGTGTGTTGGTTGTTTTTCTCAGAAACAGGAGTAGGGGTGGGGAGAAAAACAGTTAGGAGGGGAACAGGCAGCTATGGATGCATTTACCACATAAATGGTGGGTCAAACAGAAGTGTTATGGGTCCCTGGTTTTCTAAAGCTGTACTCCAGGCCAAAGTGAATATGGTTTCTTAGGGAGTAGACTAGTAGACTAGTAGAAAGGAGTGACTGGGGGGCACCCTCTGTGAACACAGGGGGCTTCCTAGGTGGCGCTAGCGGTGAAGAATCCTTCTGCCAATGCAGGTGATGCAACAGAGGCAGGTTCGATCCCTGGGTTGGGAAGATCCCCTGGAGGAGGAAATGGCAACCCACTCCAGTATCCCATGGACAGAGGAGCCTGGCGGGCTACAGTCCATGGGACTGCAGAGAGTCAGACACAACTGAGAGACTAAACAGCAGCAGCAGCTGTAGGAATAGTCTTCTCTCTCAGCCCAACAAGCGCCAGACTCCTGAGGGCACAGGGAACAGACCCTTCCATAGCTGGAGACCACCCTCTGGAGGAGACCCTAGGGCGCATCACTTTTTGGGTTCAGCCTGACCCCTGTTTTACACTGAGTCCTTGTCAGGTCACTTGGCTTTCTACAGTTCCATTTCTTCATCTGGAAAATGGGAGGGTTGGGCAGGAGCTGTGTTACTCAATACTGGCTGCAGAACAGAATCACCGGGGACCTTTTAACCACCCTGCATCTAGAAATATGCCTGGTTAGTTTGCTCTCAGGTAAGAGAGGCCTGGCGTTGGTGGCTTATAAACCTCCCCAGATGATGCTTCTGGGGAGCCAGGCTGAGAAGGTCTGCCCAGCTCAGGATCAGAATGTGCATGTGAATTACATGGATCTTGTTCAATTTTAGACTCTACTTCCGTGAGTTCTTAGGGAGTCAGAGGTTCTGTCCTTTCAACAGGCTTCTGGTAAGGCTGGTCCTCAGACTGTGCTCTGAGCAGAAAAGGCGGGGATGGTCTTCAAGGTCTTTGCAGCTCTGATATTCTGCTGCTGCTGCCTGCTGCCAAGTCGCTTCAGTTGTGTCCAACTCTGTGACCCCAGAGATGGCAGCCCACCAGGCTCCCCCATCCCTGGGATTCTCCAGGCAAGAACACTGGAGTGGGTTGCCATTTCCTTCTCCAATGCATGAAAGTGAAAAGTGAAAGTGAAGTCGCTCAGTCGTGTCGGACTCAACAACCCCACGGACTGCAGCCCCCCAGGCTCCTCCGTTCATGGAATTTTCCAGGCAAGAGTACTGGAGTAGGTTGCCACTGCCTTCTCCATCTGATATCCTACACTTCCTTAATTATTTTCTTGGCAGGGAGAGGGCAGGGAGTGAGTGAAAGAGAAATTATTTTAATGGTGTAGTGGGAGTGAGTTCCCGTTCATCACTGGAGTGAAATTTCTTTGGGAAAATGTGACAGTATTTGGCAGGTAGGGTTCAGTTTGTATCTGTTTTCAGGATTGAACTTGGTTTAATTAGGGAGACAAAGGAAAACAATACGTGCGTGTTGGGATGTGTGTGTGAGAGACAGAGAGAGAGAGAAATAGAGAGAAAGAGAGAAATAGAACTTGCATACGTGCATGTGTGTGTTCAGTCGTGTCTGATTCTTTGCAACCCTATGGACTGTAGCCCGCCAGACTCCTCTGTCCATGGGATCTTCCAAGTCAAGAATGCTGGAGCTGGTTGCCATTTTCTTCTCCAGGGGATCTTCCTGACCCAGGGATCAAACCACATCTCCTGTGTTTCCTGCATTGGAAGGTAGATTCTGCACCACTGAGCCATCTGGGAAGCCTGAGAAATAAAGAGACAATGAAAGGGGGCGATGAGTGAATGTATGAGTGTTCCTAGGGTGAATGTTCTGAATAAATGAATTTTAAGAGGGGATCAAAGGACATGTGTAGCTTCTCCAGGCCCAGTTATGGTGAGGAGACTAGAGAAAAGGGGCAGGTTTTATTCAGCTGGGATTGAAGGTGGAGCTCTCGCTCCGAGAGCAGTTCAGAGGCCAGGAGACTCCATCTCCTCAGCACCGTCTCATCCCTGTGCTAAGCAGCTTTTTGCTTAACTTATTCCTGAAATTCTAGGGACAGCTTTGGGCTTATCAGAACTTCCCATCATTTAAACCTAGGAGTAGACGTGAGATTGTGCCTTTCTTGGCCATAAAATTTCAGCTGACTGCTTTCAAAAGGCTCTGTCCTGTACCTCCCCAGCCCTTCAGCCTGACCATGAGCCACGAACACTATCTTGGGAATGTGAAGACTTAGTCTGACTTCTGCACAATTAAATATATATTTCAAAGTCAAGGTCAGCCTTAGAGATGTTGTCTGCATTTTTGCCTTCTGCTTTTCCTCATCTTGATAGAAGTACAGATTCCTATACATGAATGAATTCCTCCCAGTTTAAAATTATATTTAATTCAGATTAAACACTTCAAACTTTGTGATAGTGATTCTCCTGCCCACATAATGATGGGGATTTGTTTTGCCTGAGCACAGGTCTCACGCAGAGCAGTACTTCTTGCTAGAATTCACAATCCAGGATTTTGTCACTGTCCTATTTTCAGAGATTCCTCCAACTTGTGGTTAAAGGGAGAAGAATGTTTTTGTGATAAAGATATTTTCCAGTCTAGAAAAAGGCAATTTCTCTCTCTCTGCGGCATCATTTGAATCCCCTTCCCTCCATAAGAAGGATTCCTCATAGCCTCACTTTACACATCTGTGTAATGGGAATACCAATTCTACCCCAATTCTTGTGCGGATCAGCTGAGGTAAAAGTCCTGAAAGCAAGGCTAAGGCATCAGGTAATTAGTCACATCTTTTCCTCCTCCTTCCTTTCCTCCAATTCTTATTTCTTTCTCTGCCTCAAATGCATTAGCTCCTGG
>SJYW01002240.1:153526-172266 GCA_006410735.1 Raphicerus campestris | reverse complement strand
AAGGACCTGTCAGCCCACGACGCCTTGGCCTGGCAACCTATCCAAACCCCTGTCCATCTAGACTGACCATCCCTTGCAACGAGCGTATAAAAGCCACTCGCAACACGGTCTGGGCACAGACTTCCTCGACCTGCCTCGTTCGGGTCTAGGAACCCCGCCCCGGAGTGTTTTGCCATTAAAAAGCCTGTTAGACACTCTTTTCGGGGTCCTGGTTGTCTTTACCTAACAGAAGCATCTACNCTCGCAACACGGTCTGGGCACAGACTTCCTCGACCTGCCTCGTTCGGGTCTAGGAACCCCGCCCCGGAGTGTTTTGCCATTAAAAAGCCTGTTAGACACTCTTTTCGGGGTCCTGGTTGTCTTTACCTAACAGAAGCATCTATTGAATGTTTCTCTAATTTTTTTAACCCTGGACCTACAGTATTCCTGTCATACTCCAAGAGCCTCACAACCCCAAAAGAAAAGACAAAACAGACTGAGACAAAAACCAGACCTCTCTGTTTCCATGTTTATCATGCTTTCTCATGCCTTCTCAACTCTCAGCCTCTTCTCCTTGTCTTCATTTCCTTCCTCTTTATCTCATATCCCCCCTGCTCCATCTTTCCTATCTAGCTATAAGACCTATGTTTGCTTTGTTTACCACTGGATATATTGTCTCCTTCTCTGGGGTCTGAATGTGGCACGTGACTAATTTTGTTGACTGACAACCTTCAAGGGACTGAAGGTTGACCCCTTTGGGGTCAAGAGGACTTGGTGCTGAAGTCCTTCTTTTTAGTGTTGTGCTCATTTATGGCTGAAGTAAATATTTGCACACATGGATTTTAACTTCCTAAACTTGAAAGTTTTGAGAACAGTATTTTTAAATTTTTTTTAAACAACACTCCCAGCTATATGCTTTGTGATCAGTAAATATTAGCTGAGTGAAAGAACTAATGTTATAGATGCATGCAAAACCCAAAAATAGCAAATGTGAAAGAGAATAAAATTTCCCATATGATATAGCTTTAAAACTCTTCTAGATTGTAATAGGAAACATTATAAGGATGTGGGGCCCTAAATGGGAAACCTCGGAGGAAAAAAAAAAGAGGGGCTAGCTTGACAGTTGGAGACAGTTGGAAACAGTTGGAAACTAAGATGGCGCCTGGAGGAAGTGATAGGGGCGGGGTCTGTTTGTCAAAGTTTTTGATTGGCTCTCTTGATTTCCATGCATGTGAGGATTTGATCTTTAACATGATTGGTGTAACTGAAGGCACATAATGATTTGACCTTTAACGTGATTGGTGCAACTATGGAAAGTCCCTCCTAAACCACCCCCTGCTTGCCTATATAAGCTGGGAGTTTGCAGCAATAAAGTGGAACTGCTTCGATGGAACCGCTGTCGCATCTGATTGTCTCTCGCTCACGGAGGGGCTTGGTTGGCGGACAACAGGATCACCTCTCCTCGGGACCCCTCAGCTTTGCTGAGGGAAGTTCCACTGCCTCTACTTTTTTTGCGGAGCGCCCCCAGCATAAGGCTGCCTTAAAAAGGCCATTCTAATAACATAAGCATCTTTATGTAAAAATATCATCTTTTACGAGCATATGTGATTTTCCAAAAAGTGACTTATTATCTAGATACTGAAAAAGAACAAAATAGAGATATGCAGAGAGGATAAAATTAAAGCTAAAAAAAAAAAAATAGAATACGTGAAAATCTTAAAATGAAAAAAATTGTGAAGTTTCTGACCAAGAACCAAATGGATTGGATTTTACGTAAGGGAAAAGTGACAATGTTTTATTTGTAGAGAAACTTTAAAGAGAGAGAGAAAGAGAGAGTCCCTGTCCATGTTTTTTTTTTTTTCCCCCATTTAAAAATAAAAGGCAGTGTTGACTATATTTTAACACAATGCTAGGTTTTGTATCCAGCCATCTCATCCTCGGTCGTCCCCTTCTCCTCCTGCCCTCAATCCCTCCCAGCATCAGAGTTTTTTCCAGTGAGTCAACTCTTCTCATGATGTGGCCAAAGTACTGGAATTTCAGCTTTAGCATCATTCCTTCCAAAGAAATCCCAGGGTTGATCTCCTTCAGAATGGACTCGTTGGATCTCCTTGCAGTCCAACGGACTCTCAAGAGTCTTCTCCAACACCACAGTTCAAAAGGTTTTGTATAAAACCAAAATTTATCAAAATTACTTTCTCATAATTTTTTTGAAAATAAGTTATAATTTTAAAAATTTTACCCACAGAATATGAAAGCACAGTTGTTTTAGACAAAAACTAAGCTCTATGAATCCCATGCTTTATTTCAACAATATTCATAACATTAATGTGTTAAACTCAACCCTCAGCTCATTTTCCACTGAGTACCACATGAATTAGAGAAAGTCTTTAGAGTAAAGAGGAAGGGTTTCTCATTGTGTAGCTTTTCAATTACACCAGTTTATGGGAATGTTAGAACTATAATTTTCCATAATAATCTTTGAGCAAAAATAAATTCAAGTTCAGCTATGCTTCACACATTGTTTTAAGCAATCAAAATCATGTTCTGCTCTATTCCTGTCATCTGCCTTTTCAACACATTACCAAACACAACTTTTAATTCACTTTTATGATGAAACCTAGGACACTTCATTAGAATCTAGGGTTTTTATTAAGTACATTTTTTGTACTAAGTTCTGAGTTAAGAATTAAGGATGTAAGCAAAAATGTGATTCCACCCTCGACTTCTAAGTGTTCAGTTATTACTGAAAGTGGAAATATGTATACATATATAAATTACAGTGTCACCTGATATGCATAAAGTGGTGATAAAGCTCTTTTAAGATGGGGGAACATAAAAGTGGCCTCATGTAAATGAGATCAGAAGGTCTTTGGGGGAAGAATTTATTTTTATGTTGTTCTCTAGTACTATCAGTTGTTTTTCTCTTATTCAGTGATAGGGAGAAAGGAAACATTCTAAACAAAAATAGTTCAAAATTATTGAGTAAGAAAGAATAATTGTGAAGATTGGTGCAAGTACAGTGTGGCTGAATCTGAAGTATGGGGGAGGTAGGATCCAGAGAGCTGTCAGATGTCTGAGTAGCTAAAGAGTGAATGAGTTAAGCTTTTAATCACTGCAGTGTTACAATCAAGAAGCAAAGACAGGAAAAGCACGAGCTGTCTCTGTTCCCTTTTTCCCTATGGGGTGATACACATGTCAAAGATCATGTTGATCAGAGTAGGCATGGGGGCGTGGGTCATCTCACTGTTGAGGGAGCCTCAATGAAAGGATCTAGCAGTTTTACAAAACCTAAGGTAGGAGAAGAGTAAGAGGAAAGATGAAAGGAAAGAGGCTGGGATGGTAAATTACTAGGTATTGAGTCAGAATGAGGAAAAAATATATGTTTAGTTCAAGACCACTGCAATAAATAAATGATGCACTGAAGTGAATCACATGAATATGTTGATTTCCAAGTTATGTTTGTACTATACACAATTCAGTTGAGTTCAGTTCAATCACTCAGTGGTGTCTGACTCTTTGCGACCCCATGGATTACAGCACGCTAGGCCTCCCTGACCATCACCAACTTCCGGAGATTACTCAAACTCATGTCCATTGAGTCAGTGATGCCATCCAACCATATCATCCTCCATCATTTTCTTCTCTTCTTGCCATCAATTGTTCCCAGCATGAGGGTCTTCTCAAATGAGTCAGTTCCTTGTATCGGGGGGCCAAAGTATTGGAGTTTCAGCTTCAACATCAGTCCTTCCAATGAACACTCAGGACTGAACTCCTTTAGGATGGACTGGTTGGATTTCCTTGTAATCAAAGGGACTCTAAAGAATCTTTTCCAACACCACAGTTCAAAAGAACAAATTCTTCAGTACTAGCTTTCTTTATAGTCCAACTTTCACATCTATAGATTACTATAGGAAAAACCAGGGCCTTGACTAGATGGACCTTTGTTGACAAAGTAATGTCTCTGCTTTTTAATATGCTGTCTAGGCTGATCATAACTTTCCATCCAAGGATTAAGTACTTTTTAATTTCATGGCTGCAGTCCCCATCTGCAGTGAATTTGGAGCCCCCCAAGTAAATTCAACTACTGTACTTTTATGAATGTTCAGATTTAAGCCAACTTTTTCACTCTCCTCTTTCACTTTCATCATGAGCCTCTTTAGTTTTCCTTCAGTTTTTTTGCCTTAACACGGTCTCATCTGTATATCTGAGGTTACTGATATTTCTCCTGGAAATCTTGATCCCAGCTTGTGCTTCATCCAACCCAGCATTTCTTATGATGTACTCTGCATACAAGTTAAATAAGCAGCCTTGACGTGAACAGCCTTGACATACTCCTTTCATATTTGGAACCAGTCTGTTGTTCCATGTCTAGTTCTAACTGTTGCTTCCTCACCTGCATACAGATTACTCAAGAGGCAGATCAGGTTGTCTGGTATTCCCATCTCTTTCAGAATTTTCCATAGTTTGTTATGGTCCATACAATCAAAGGCTTTGAGATAATCAATAAAGCAGAAATATATGTTTTTCTGGAGCTCTCTTGCTTTTTCATTGATCCAGAGGATGTTGGCAATTTGATCTCTGGTTCCTCCACCGTTTCTAAAACCTGCTTGAACATTTGGAAGATCATGGTTCATGTTTGCTGAAGTCTGGCTTGGAGAATTTTTAGCATTACTTTCCTAGCATTTGAGATGAGTGCAATTGTGCAGTAGTTTGAGCATTCCTAGATATTGCCTTTCTTTGGGATAGAAATGAAAATTACTTTTTCCAGTCCTGTAGCCACTGCTGAGTTTTCCAAATTAGCTGGCATATGGAGTGCAGCACCTTCACAGCAGCATCTTTTAGGAATTAAAATAGCTCCACTGGAATTCCATCACTTCCTCTAGCTTTGTTCGTAGTGATACTTCCTAAGGCCCACTTGACTTCACATTCCAGGATGTTTGGCTCTAGGTGAGTGATAGCACCATCGTGATTATCTGGGTCGTAAAGATCTTATTTGTACAAATCTTGTGTATTCTTGCTACCTCTTCTTAATAAGTTCTGTTTCTGTTAGGTCTATACCATTTCTGTCCTTTCTCGAGCTCATCTTTGCATGGAATATTCCCTTGGTATCTCTAATTTTCTTGAAGAGATCTCTAGTCTTTCCCATTCTATTGTTCACCTCTATTTCTTGCACTGATCACTGAGGAAGGCTTTCTTGTCTCCCCTTGCTATTATTTGGAAATCTCCATTCAAATGGGTATATTTTACCTTTTCTTCTTTGCCTTTAGCTTCTCTTCTTTTCTCAGCTATTTGTAAGGCCTCCTCAGACAGCCATTTTGCTTTTTTGCATTTCTTTTTCTTGGGGATGGTCTTGATCCTTGTCTCCTGTACAACGTCAGGAACCTCTGTCCATAGTTTATCAGGCATGCTGTCTATCAGATGTAGTCCCTTAAACTATTTACCAATTCTGCTGCATAATCCCAAAGGATTTGATTTAGGTCATACCTGAATGGTCTAGTGGTTTCCCCTACTTTCTTCAATTTTAGTCTGAATTTAGCAATAAAGAATTCATGGTCTGAGCCACAGTCAGCTCCCAAATTCTTTTTGCTGACGGTATAGAGCTTCTCCATCTTTGGCTCAGTTCAGTTCAGTTGCTGAGTCGTGTCCGACTCTTTGCAACCCCATGAATCAAATCATGCCAGACCTCTGTGTCCATCACCAACTCCCAGAGTTCAACCAAACTTATGTGCATCAAGTCAAGGATGCCATCCAGCTATCTCATCTTCTGTCGTCCTCTTGGCCTCCTGCTCTCCATCCCTCACAGCATCAGGGTCTTCTCCAATGAGTCAACTCTTTGCATAGGTGGGCAAAGTATTAGAGTTTCAGTTTCAGCATCAGTCCTTCCAATGAACACCCATAACTGGTCTCCTTTAGGATGGACTGGTTGGATCTCCTGGCGGTCCAAGGGACTTGCAAGAGTCTTCTCCAACACCACAGTTCAAAAGGATCAATTTTTCGGTGCTCAGCTTTCTTCATAGTCCAACTCTCACATCCGTACATGACTACTGGAAAAACCATATCCTTGACTAGACAGACCTTTGTTGGCATAGTGATATCTCTGCTTTTGAATATGCTATCTAGGTTGGTCATAGCTTACCTTCCAAAGAGTAAGCATCTTTTAATTTCATGGCTGCAGTCCCCATTTGCAGTGATTTTGGAGCCCCCCAAAATAATTCTTACACTGTTTCCACTGTCTCTCCATCTATTTGCCATGAAGTGATGGGACCGGATACCATGATCTTAGTTTTCTGAATGTTAAGCTTTAAGCCATCTTTTTCACTCTCCTCTTTCACTTGCATCAAGAGGCTTTTTAGTTCCTCTTCACTTTCTGCCATAAGGGTGGTGTCATCTGTATATCTGAGGTTACTGATATTTCTCCTGGAAATCTTGATTTCAACGTGTGCTTTTTCCAGCTCAGCGTTTTTCATGATGTACTCAGCATCTAAGTTAAATAAGCAGGGTGACAATATACAACCTTGTTGTAATCCTTTTCCTATTTGGAACCAGTCTGTTGTTCCATGTCCAATTTTGACTGTTGCTTCTTGACCTGCGTACAGGTTTCTCAAGAGACAGGTCAGATGGTCTGGCATTCCCATCTCTTTCAGAATTTTCCACAGTTTATTTTGATCCAAACAGTTAAAAGTTTTGGCATAGTCAATAAAGCAGAAATAGATGTTTTTCCAGAACTCTCTTGCTTTTTCGATGTTCCAACGGATGTTTGCAATTTGATCTCTGGTTCCTCTGCCTTTCCTAAAACCTGCTTGAACATCTGAAAGTTCACTGTCCGCGTATTGCTGAAGCCTGGCTTGGAGAATTTTGAGAATTACTTTACTAGCGTGTGATATCGAGTGCAAGTGTACAGTATTTGAACTTTCTTTGACATTGCATTTCTTTAGGATTGGAATGAAAACTGACCTTTTCAAGTCCTGTGGCTAATGCTGAGTTTTCCAAATTTGCCAGCATATTGAGTGGCGCACTTTCACAGCATCGTCTTTAAGGATCTGAAATAGGTCAACTGGGATTCCATCACCTCCACTAGCTTTTTACTTAGTGATGCTTTATAAGGCCCACTTGACTTCACTTTTCAGGATGTCTGGCTCTAGGTGAATGATCACACCATCANACTGACCTTTTCAAGTCCTGTGGCTAATGCTGAGTTTTCCAAATTTGCCAGCATATTAAGTGGCGCACTTTCACAGCATCGTCTTTAAGGATCTGAAATAGGTCAACTGGGATTCCATCACCTCCACTAGCTGTTTACTTAGTGATGCTTTATAAGGCCCACTTGACTTCACTTTTCAGGATGTCTGGCTCTAGGTGAATGATCACACCATCGTGATTATCTGGGTCATGAAAATCTTTTTTGTACAGTTCTTCTGTGCATTCTTGCCACCTCTTCTTGTATCTTCTGCTTCNTATTCAGGATTGATTTTCTTTAAGATTGACAGGTTTGATCTCTTTGCTGTCCAGAGAACTCTCAAGAATCTTCTCCAGCACCACAATTTGAATACATCAGTTGATTGTGGCCAACCTTCTTCATGGTCCAATTTTCACATCCATACATGACTACTGGAAAAATCATAGCTTTTGCGGTATGGACCTTTGTTGGCAAAGTGATGTCTCTGCTTTTTAATATGCTGTGTAAGTTTGTCATAGCTTTTCCTCTAGGGAGCAAGTATTTTTTAATTTCATGGCTGCAGTCATGGTTCTCAGTGATTTTGGAGCACAGGGAAATAAGGTCTGAAACTGTTTCCATTTTTTCCCATATTTGCCATGAAATGCTGGGAAAGGGTGCCATGATCTTAGTTTTCTGAATGTTGAGTTTTAAGCCAGCTTTTTCACTCCCTTCTTTCACCTTCATCAAGAAGCTCTTTAGTACCTCTTTGCTTTCTGCCATTAAGGTTGTATTATCTGCATATCTGAGGTCCTTGATATTTTTCCTGGAGCATTCTTGGTTCCAGCTTGTACTTCATCCAACATGGTATTTTGCATGATTTATTCTGCATATAGTTAAGTAAGTTAAGTAAATTTTGGTAATAGCTGGAACCAAATCTACAGGGTGATGTGCAGTCAATTGTGACAGCCACTCAGAAGTCTTGGAGTTATAGCTGATTTACTTTAATTATAAACCACTGGTTGGTGTGTTTGAGATTGTCTGAGCATCCTAGTTGAACTGAGTTGTGTTAAGATTGGATATTGCTTCATCCACAGGGTATGCTGCATGCTAAGGTCATTGTGGAGACAAATATAATAGAAAAAACATAGGACATATTATTGTTAAATTCCTCTGGGGCTAAATTATCCAGATAAACATATTTTTGTTTCTCTTCTCTTTAAGGAATAGACCTTAAATAAATGAAAAGAAGGGACAGTCAATTCAGTTACTGACTGTTCCAAACATAATGTATAAAAAGTGCATTTGAAATATGCTGGAAGTTTTAAAATGCAAAAAATTCTGCCTGAAAAGCATTAAGTAAAAATAAGTAGAGGACTTTGGTGAAATAAAATATTTTGATATACACAGATACATATATTTTCTAGCCATCTGCTTAGCTCCTGTAAGAGAATGAATTACTCTTATAGGAAATTAAGTTATAGTACAGGAGGAAGTCCTTACCTTATTAAGAGTTCTAGTCATTCAAATAAATACATAGACACATCATTGTAAATGACCCATATTTAATTTCCATCAGATGAAATTGGAATATGCAAACTGGCTAATATATAAACATTGTTGTTATAACTGTAACAACTGAAATTGTCATATTGTGTAAAATTAACATTCATTTGCATCTTATTTTGTATGAGTATTGCAGGTTACTAATATGGACAATGAAGATATGTTTCATTATTATAAAACACAGAAATGATTTATATATGCTGATTCTAGTACCTAATAATTGTTTATAATGTAATATTTTGCCTATATTATGATAATATGTAATGATTTCCAGGTTACATTTACATGATTTTAACATAGATATATTAATAAAATGTGCACACAGTGATAGAAGGGTCTGTAAGAAAGTATTCCCATCTGCTTTGTCTATGCTAGTCAGGAGAATATTGTAACCATATTGAGGCAGAGTTCTGTGTTACAGATTTATAAATTCCTGGTTTCCTTCCCTTTGCTAAAATAGCTCAAAAGGTTGATCTTTTCAAATCTTTGGTTATATCCCAATGTTTTATTTGTTGTTAAAAAAAAAAAAAGAGAGGACAACTGTTTTACTGCAATTAACTAGTGTTATGTAACTTTGCTTCAAATGATTGCTTAGGACAATTGCTGAAGCATTTTCCTGAATCATCTTTTAATAGCATTTTCTTTTCAAATCTCTGTACCATTGATCTGAGGCGTCAGAATATTCTGATTGCTTAGGTTAATGAAAGCCAATATTTTGGTCAGGAAAACTTTGCTCCACATCATCAAAGAGAACAATTAGGATGAAGTATATTCCTGGCATATTTCCCTAGGGAAATGCATTCCACTTCTGAGATAATATGGCTTGATTCATATATACTCTCCAAATATGTTCCCCTTTAACACATTTTCCAATAAGTAGCCACAACCTGACAAATATCCCAATATCCAGTGATACATAGATAATGACTCATATTTACAAAATTAGGATTTTAATGGAAAACTTTATGACTTCATTTTTATGTCTCAGAGTTAACCAAGGAAAATTTACACTCTCTCTGGAAGTTAAATAAAACCAACTAGAAAAGAATCACAATTTCTTAGTTTTAGATTTTAAAAAAATGTGTAATAAAAAGTAATCTATTAGACAAATTTTGTATGGTGTTCCATACACATTTTGTACACTATAATCAGGAACTTATTTTCTAGATTATTTTGAGAGATTTAGAAATGCAGTAAAACATTCTGGAAAATATTTATTGAATAACCGAAAAATATTTTACTAAGGGTATATAAACTGTATGTGTATATATATATGTGTGTGTGTGTGTGTGTGTGTGTATATGTATACATATATATATATATGTATATATACTTATTCTCAAAATAATAGCATGATAATAGAGGTATGCATAAGAAAATTTCTATTTCAAAAACGGTGTAAGAAAGAAATGATAGATGGGAAATAACAATATTATGTTGTAAGTTTAGAAGTATTATGTTGAAAATATTTGCCTATAGAGTATATTGCAAGCATTAAGATATTAGCTCTAATTTTTTAAAGCTACTTATTTAATTCTAGGTGAATCAGTCTGCATCTTAAAAGCATGAGGAATTTTAAAGTAGGATTTTATAAGTACATTCCCCAGAATTTGCCTGCAATTATAAAATTCTGGAGGCAATTTTAGATTCCTCAATCTTGTTCTGAAAATAAATGACTTTTTCATAGACCATTGAATTATATTAGTTATTCATTTTAATACACAGAAAACTTTTTCCCATGGAATGGTAAATTGGAATTAGATTGGTTAACTGAGTTATAGTATAATCCATATATACATTATGAATTTTCAAAGAACTAGAATACAGTCACTATATTTGATGTAAAATCTATACTAATGTAATCTGCCATTTTGACTGTTATTTTGCTCCCCTGATGATACATTTATATGGTATTTGGCAGAGGGTTAATAATGTACTCTGTGTTGTGCTGTGCTTAGTCTTGTCTGACTCTTTGTGACTCCTTGGACTGTAGCCCACCAGGCTCCTGTCCAGAGGATTCTCCAGGCAAGAATACCAGAGTGGGTTGCCATGCCCTCCTCCAGGGTATCTTCCCAACCCAGAGACTGAACCCAGCTCTCCCACACTGTAGTTGGAGTCTTTACTTTCTGAGCCACCAGGGAAGCCTATGAATACTGGAGTGGGTAGCCTATTCCTTCTCCTGGGGATCTTCTCGGTCCAGGGATTGAACCAGAGTCTCCTGCATTGCAGGCAGATTCTTTACCAGCTGAAACTACTACGGAAGTCCAATAATGCATTCTAACATAAAAAATTCTTTTAAAAACAAAACCTTAATAAGTTATTAGCTACATTTTTCTTTTACCTGAAAATGTCCATAGGAAGTTATGTTTGCAGTTTTGTTTAGGCCATGAAATATGTTGAGCTTTTCCTATTCTACTCATTACATACTCTCTTTCTTATTCCTCAAATCTCATGTATCTCTAAGAATCTAGCTCTCAGCCATATCTTCACTTCTTACATTAATGTATGTGTGTATATATTTATTTTTTGTTTTTCAGATACTAAGGTATCCAACTCTGACAGCATGGACTGCAACATGACAATCCCTTGTCTTGAACCATCCCTCAGAGTTTCCTCAAATTTATATTTATTGAATTGCTGACGATGCTATCTAACCATCTCATCCTCTGCTTCCCCCTTTTAATGTGTGTGTGTGTTTCTTCTCATCTTCACTTCGTATTTTCTTTGTCTTTTTCAACATCAGATATTTTGGCCACTATCTCAAATCTCTTACATTTGTACAGTGGAAGTGAAAAATAGATTTAAGGGACTAGATTTGCTAGACAGAGTGCCTGATGAATTATGGACGGAAGTTCCTGACATTGTACAGGAGACAGGGATCAGGACCATCCTCAAGAAAAAGAAATACAAAAAAGTAAAATGACTGTTTGAGGAGGCCTAAGTAATAGTTGTTTAAAAAGAGAAGTGATAAACAAAGGAGAAAAGTAAAGATATACCCATTTGAATGCAGAGTTCCAAAGATAGCAAGGAGAGATAAGAAAGCTTTCCTCAGTGATCAGTACAAAGAAATAGATGAGAACAATAGAATGGGAAAGACTAGACATCGATTCAAGAAAATTAGAGATACCGAGGGAACATTTCATGCAAAGATGGGCTCAATAAAGGATAGAAACGGTATGGACCTAACAGAAGCAGAAGATATTAAGAAGAGGTGGCAAGAATACACAGAACTATACAAAAAAGATCTTCATGACCCAGATTAATCATGATGATATGATCACTCACCTAGGGCCAATATCCTGGAAGGTGAGGTCAAGTGGGCCTTAGGAAGCATCACTATGAACACAGCTAGTGGAGGTGATGGAACACCAGTTAAGCTATTTCAAATACTAAAAGATGATGCTGTGAAAGTGCTGCACTCAATATGTCAGCAAATTTGGAAAACTCAGTGGTGGCCACAGGACTGGAAAAGGTCAGTTTTCATTCCAGTCCCAAAGAAATGCCAAAGAATGCTCAAACTACCGCACAATTGGACTCATCTCATACACTTGTAAAGTAATGCTCAAAATTCTCCAAGCCAGGCTTCAGCAATACATAAACCATGAACTTCCAGATGTTCAAGCTGGATTTAGAAAAAGCAGAGGAACCAGAGATCAAATTGCCAACATCCACTGGATCATGGAAAGAGCAAGAGAGTTCCAGAAAACCATATATTTCTACTTTATTGACTATTCCAAAGCCTTTGACTGTCTGGATCACAATAAACTGTGGAAAATTCTTCAAGAGATGGGAATACCAAACTGCCTGACCTGCCTCTTGAGTAATCTGTATGCAAGTCAGGAAGAATCAGGTAGAACTGGACATGGAACAACAGACTGGTTTGAAATAGGAAAAGGAATATGTAAAGGCTGTATATATTGGCACCCTGCTTATTTAACTTATATGCAGAGTACATCATGAGAAATGCTGGGCTAGATGAAGCACAAACGGAATCAAGACTGCTTGGAGAAATATCAGTAACCTCAGTTATGCAGATGACACCACCCTTATGGCAGAAAGTGAAGAACTAAAGAGTCTCTTGATGAAAATGAGAGAGGAGAGTGAAAAAGTTGACTTAAAGCTCAACATTCAGAAAAGTAAGATCATGGCATCTGGTCCCATTGCTTCATGGCAAATAGATGGGGAAACAGTGAAAACAGTGACAGATTTTATTTTGAGGGCCCCCAAATCACTGCACATGGTGACTGTAACCATGAAATTAAAAGGTGCTTACTCCTTGGAAGGAAAGTTATGACCAGCCTAGACTGCAAGGAGATCCAACCAGTCCATTCTGAAGGAGATCAACCCTGGGATTTCTTTGGAAGGAATGATGCTAAAGCTGAAACTCCAGTACTTTGGACACCTCATGCAAAGAGTTGACTCATTGGAAAAGACTCTGATGCTAGGAGGGATTGGGGGCAGGAGGTGAAGGGGACGACCGAGGATGAGATGGCTGGATGGCATCACAGACTCAATGGATGTGAGTCTGAGTGAACTCCGGGAGATGGTGATGGACAGGGAGGCCTGGCGTGCTGTGACTCATGGGGTTGCAGAGTCGGACACGACTGAGCAACTGAACTGAACTGAATTGAACTTAGATAGCACATTAAAAAGCAGAGATATTACTTTACCAATAAAGGTCCGTATAGTCAAGGCTATGGTTTTTCCAATGGTCATGTATGGATGTGAGTGTTGGACTATAATGAAAGCTGAGTGCTGAAAAATTGATGCTTTTGAACTCTAGTGTTGAAAAAGTCCCTTGAGAGTCCCTTGGACTGCAAGGAGATCCAACCAATCCATTCCAAAGGAGGTCACTCCTGAGTGTTTATTGGCAGGATTGATGTTGAAGCTGAAACTCCAATACCTTGGCTACTTGATGTGAAGAACTGAATCATTTTAAAAGACCCTAATGGGGGAAAGATTGAAGGTGGGAGGAGAAGTGAACAACAGAGTATACCCTAACTNCAGGATTGATGTTGAAGCTGAAACTCCAATACCTTGGCTACTTGATGTGAAGAACTGAATCATTTTAAAAGACCCTAATGGGGGAAAGATTGAAGGTGGGAGGAGAAGTGAACAACAGAGGATTAGATGGTTGGATGGCATCACCGACTCAATGGACACGAGTTAGGGTATACTCTGGGAGTTGGTGTTAGACAGAGAGGCCTGGCGTCTTGCAGTCGTTGGGGTCTTAAAGCGTTGGATAAGACTGAGTGACTCAACTGAACTGATCTCAAATCTCAGTTTGCATCATCCAACTCATTACTTCATCAATTTCATCTTTCCTTCTCATATACTGCTACCTTTCCTCTATATTGGTCTGTTTCCATGATCTGTCAATACTTACAAGCCACCTTCTTTCTAAAAGTAAAGTAAAACATAGTTTTTCATTAATCTCCTCTTTCTGTTTAGTTCAATTCTTAACTATATCTCTAGACTACAGATTTTTTGTTTTTTAAACTGCCTTTTTGAAGTTTACCTGTGATTATCTGATGGACAAATCTAATAGCCTATTTTCAAAGAAAAGGAGGACTAATTAAAATAAAATAAACCACCCACTTCCACAAACAAATTTTATGTTGGGCAGGTGATCATTTCTACACCGTTAAACACACATGAATATACATAATAGCTTAAATATAAGTAGTCATTCTTATGAAGTCCCTAATGAAAGTTCTTTTGTGTGTAGTTTTCTTCTAAATCATGAAACAGGGACTCAGCCATTCCCATCTTCTGGCTCTATCATTTTCAGCACATGAATCCAATATTACTCTGCTCTTGTGCTAGTGGTAAAGAATTTGCCTGCCAATGCATGTGACATAAGAGAATCAAGTTCAATCTCTGAGTCAGAAGATCCCTTCGAAGGGGGCACGGCAAGCCACTCCAATATTCTTGCCTGGAGAATCCAATGGACAGAGGAGACTGGTGGGCTAAGGATCCCATGGGGAGCAGAATGGACACGACTGAAGCGACTTAGCACAGCGCAGCACATCTGTAAAAAGCTGTTGGAAATGTAAAGAGAGTGTGAATGTGTGTGAGAGGTTTACATGGTCTGACTTAAATACCATTTCCACTCACACTCCTTTGACTTGAACTTAGCCTTAGGCACATTTAATTTCAAAATAAAGTAGCATATATAATCTGTGTTCAGAAAGAACAGAAAACTAATTTAAATAGCCTGTGCCCAGTCCTTGATTGCATCAAGATTTTCTTTCTGAAATTTTTGTTTTTACTATTACCTCTTCAATTTTTAAATTTTCTCATTAGATGTGATGATTTCAGGTGGGACCCTAGCTATGGCTAACATGTTCATTTTGTTCCTCTAACAGTGAATGACAAGACAGAACATTCTCTTATGAAGAACACCAAGACTGTCAGCTGATTGTCATGGAATAATAAAATCCTTGCAAAATAAAGATTATTTTTCATCTCAAATTATCATTATGGCTCAACATTGTTTGAAGACTCCACAAAGGGCTATTTGACCCTCTTCAATGTATTCCATAAGCATTAAATGGACTTAAAGGGATTTTATTTTCCTGTACAGGTTCTTTCACACTGATAGCCTCTCCACTAAAGAGGCTCAACACTCTATCTGCTCTTCTCCTTCCACTTCTTTCATTCTCAGTTCACATAGCAAATTATTATGTTTAACATTCTTAGAGATTAATATCTATTTAGTATATTTTATTATTTACTGCTTTCCAATAGCTAGAGAAAACATAATTGCGTTTTCAATATATATTAAAATATATATACTGTAGTGTGAGTTTATTTTGAGTCATATCTTTATAGACAGGTAACTCTCTTAATAATATATTTGTTAGAAACTCTTTGTTTCAATGTGGAAGAGAGGCATATATCATACTGTAGTTTAGTTTTACAAGATTATAAATATATATATGTTGAATAAGTTTTTTCTATTTTTATGATTATTATAGCTTTATGAATGTAAGCTTTGCTAATTACAAAGAAAGAAAAAAGCAATGGCATGTACTCTAATTAACTTGATCATTGAAATAGTGAAGCATTACCTAGGACCAAACTTATATTTTAGAATAGCTAATCAAGTTAACTTGTCTTCATTGATTTATGCCTGCCAAGATTCACAAATCTTCATTTGCATTGTTTAAGGAGCAAGATATTTTATTTCACTTAGATTTTTTATTCAAAAACAAATGATGTATCTATATTCTGAGTAGAATCTATCCAAAAGTTAATTCACTGTCCAGAGTTTACTTAAGAATCCATCAGCTTGAAAGATCAGTTTTATTTAGCATTTCAAGTTTGAAGATTTGGAAGAACATAAAAGAGAATATTCTCAATAATTAGTTCTATTGAAAGAGATTTTAAGTGGTTCCTTTTCAATTGGATATAATTTTTTTCAAGAATATTTCAGTTCACCCTTTGTTGCATCTGATATTACTTCCAAATTAGCACTAAACAAGGAATGAGTTTGAGATAACAGAATGGTTCTTACAATGCCAAGAACATAACATGAATTTGTGAAAAGTGTTCTCACTGAGTTATAGAATCCTATAATTTTATCAGGACTGAAATTATGTGGACAGAGCATGATATTCTTCAAATGTAAAGTATATATATAGTTACCTCTTCATTGAATTCACTTTAGTAGCAGATTTAGATATAACACCATTGGTTATTTCAGGAGTATCAATTTCTATATAATTGCTATTGTTCAGCTGCTAAGCTGTGTCTGACTCTTTGTGACTGCATGGATTGCAGCATGCCAGGCTTCAGTGTCCTTCACTATCTCCTGGAGTTTGCTCAAATACATGTCCATTGAGTTAGTAATGCTGTCTAAATATCTCATCCTTTGCTGCCCCTTTCTCCTTTGCTTTCAATCTTTCACAGAATCAGGGTCTTTTTCAATGAGTAATTCTTCACATCAGGTGGCCTAAGTACTGAAGCTTCAGCATCAGCATCAGTCCTTCCAATGAATACTCAGTGTTTATTTCATTTTAGATGGTGTGATCCATGAGGAGGTTCNTTGCTTTCAATCTTTCACAAAATCAGGGTCTTTTTCAATGAGTAATTCTTCACATCAGGTGGCCTAAGTACTGAAGCTTCAGTATCAGCATCAGTCCTTCCAATGAATACTCAGTGTTTATTTCATTTTAGATGGTGTGATCTATGAGGAGGTTCTATATGATTACATTATTTAGTTGTACAAAAATAATTATTGCAAATGAACTTTATTATATATAACGAAAGTCACTCAGTCATATCAGACTTTATGCGATCCCACGGAATATATATAGAGTCCATGGAATTCTCTAGGCCAGAATACTGGAGTGGGTAGCCTTTTCCTTCTCCAGGGGATCTTCCCAACCCAGGGATCAAACCCAGGTCTCTCACTGCAGGCAGATTCTTTACCAGCTAAGCCACAAGGGAAGCCCTTGTAGAGATATCATGAACTTGCTTTACTTTAAAAAGTGGATAATTTTACCATAATAGTATTGTATGTGTGTGTGCTAAGTCTCTTCAGTAATGTCTGACTCTTTGTGACCCAGTGGGCCATAACCCACCAACCTCCTCTGTCCATGGGATTCTTCAGGCAAGAATACTGGAGTGGGTTGCCATGCCCTCCACCAGGGGATCTTCCCAACCCAGGGGTCAAACCCACATCTCTTATGTCTCCTGCATTGGCAGGTGGGTTCTTCACACTAGCACCACCTTGGAAGCCCAGTAGTACTATATAATCTTTAATAAATCCCTTCCTTACTCTCACAAGGTCCTACATATAAAAAATTATATACTTCTTATGGGTGATACATTATATGGCTACCATAATCATGAAAAAGCAAAACTTCTTTAAAAATGTAAGTATTATGCATTATTTATAATTTATGAGTTGCTCAAAGTTAATGAAGGAAACATTGTATTTTTCATAGTTAAAATTAAATATATTTTGAAATGAGTTGTTCATACTCCTTATGAACTCTTATTGCTCATGTAACTATGCCACATATATCTTATAATTTTATCGGCATAACATCATTATTATGCAGGTGTTATGAGCATTATCATTTTACAGTTGATACAACTGAAGCTATGAGAGTTTAAATGATATTCTCATGGCTATTTAGTTGGTAAATGGGAGAGTGGTGATGTTAATCTTCTGCTGACACAAGAGGCAGAGAGCTTAATAATGTATAGAATGGTTTCCCTGAGGGACTAACTGAATCTAATTATTATTTTTATGTAGTATTTAATAATAATATGAAGAATTTGACCAATAATGACATTGAAATAGAAATGTTCTTGTTTATTTTTTCAAATTAAAAAATCTTTCTTTTTCAACAATTTCAAACTTTTTGTCTAAATTGGATTTTTTAAAACCAATTTTGAACATCAGTGTTTTTTTTTTTTTCTTTTACCTGAGAATTATATATTTTCTATTCTGGAAAGTTCTGTTATTATTTCTTCAAACATTAACTTGCCTTCCTTTTCTCTATTATTTCCTTTGAAAGTCCTGTTAAAAATAAAATCTATCTTTTGGAGTTTCTTCTCATCTATTTTTTTAATCTCTTCATATCTCTGTATTTTTTAATGGTTAATTTCTATTTTGTAATTCTTTCTTTAACTCTGTCTTTTTCACTGTGTAATATATATTTCATTTTTATATATTTTGTTTTCTGTAATAATACTTATTTTATGTTTTATTTCTTTAATCTCTTTGAATCTGATATTGACTCACATTTCTGAATTTTCACTTTAAACTGTGTTCTCCAACAACCTGAGATGCTCCCCTTTTTACCAACATACTAAGCCAACCAATGCTCAGAGATATTCAAAGATGTGATGGAATTAGTCAATTTATTGCTTTTAATTGGTGAATGAGTTATTTTCCACTACTCTAAACATTACATTAGGACTCTAGTCTTTGAAATATGCTTCTCATTCTAATAAACCTTTGAGTAATACAGATTCAGCTTCTGATTACATAGGAAAAGGAGCTTTTCTATCTGTCCCTAAAATA